>JAAXCT010000518.1:0-459573 GCA_012490785.1 Eragrostis nindensis | reverse complement strand
CAAAACCGGCGGGCGAACGGTTTCCCGGTTTGGGCCTCAAACCGGCGGCGGCGCATGGTGGTGTACGTGGCACCATCGCGAAGGTTGCTGTTGGCGGTCGTTAAACCATGATTTGACCGCCAACCTACCGGTAAATAAATGCATAACACCAAGATTTTGTGCATAGTAGTTAGGAAATAACACTACTCCATAAGTTTTGGTGAATATTTGGATGCAGGAGTGAATAATGGAGAAAAGAGGGCCCAGCCAGGGAAAATCCCTGGCCGGCCGGCCCCACCCTAGGCCGGCCGGCCCCACATGGTGGCCACAGGCCTCAGGCTCTCTCCAGTGGGCTGCAAATTAATCCTCAACACGTGATTGAAGGCCAGCCCAACATAATTCCACCGTCATTCTAGAAGGTGGGCCATTTGGGCCTTAACTTGGCCCTTACTTCAATCCTGCCGACCCCACGGCCAAACCGACCTTCAGACCGCCTTCAGGAGTGCATCTGGAGCGTTGAGGCAGAAAGGCGGTGGCCAACCGCCACAGGGGACGGCGGCCGGCCACCCCCTAGGCCGGCCGGCCGGCTTTGGCGGCGCCCGCCTCTCCAAAGTCAGCAGAGGAGCTTCAACCGCCTTGGAGACCTATAAAATGGACCCCTCGGCCTCCGAAGCAAAGTGCACCATCACACTTCATCCAAGTGTTCATTAGTTTAGTTGAGTAGTAGCTTTGGGAGTTAGAGTAGAGTAGAGTAGAGTGAGAGCTCTCTCGGGCTTCCGGAGTCTTCTCGGAGTTCGGTATAGTTCTTTGTATCTTACTCTTGAGATATTATTTTATTTAATATAATATTTAGTTTTATCTTTATTTATTTCTTTTAGTAGTTCTTTTCTATTTAGTTTATTTATTCTGCCGAGTAAGTGCTCGTAGAAGTCTTGTTGTGGGATTCGTGATTGTTGGAATAGCGAGTACGAGAGAGTGCCGTCGTCGGGGATGACGTCGTGTGAAATCTGTGCTTGTTCATTCTTAGATAGGACTGCTCCGTTGATCAAGAGTAGCTCCTCTAGGCGGGTTGTAAGCGTGGCGCTTAGATCTTTGCCTATGCACGTTTGGCACCCAACCCCACGGAGGATGGTAGCCGCGAGTGTATGTGACAGCTGCACCGGTCTCTGTAATCCACCACGTCCGGGTTGGACTCAGCAGGGTCTTAATTATAGCGGATGGATCCCCAGGGTGAACTAGCAGCATCGGTTGCCCTGGCACTTCCGTGCCCCGAAACGACATGACTTGTATGTGTATGAGCTTAGCTAGAGTAAATAACCTTTGTAGAATGGATTACTAGGAAGAGTAAATAATAGATAAACATACAGGTAGCCTTAACTCTATCTCGTTGCTCTCCCAAATGTATACTACGTTTTTATTCATTACCTTGGATTTGAGGATGTGTGTGCCACCCATAATTATCATGCCTATCTTACCCCCGTCTCAAGTATAGTTGATACATTATTTCTTTCTCCAAATTATCCAATGCATAGCTATTATTCAGCTTTCTTTTGCTCTACTTCCCTGCGGAAATATAAATACGATAACCCTGGAATACTCCAAGGTGAAATGCTACAATGGTGATCCGTGCGCTTGCGGAATTAATGAATTTAATTTTATCGCATAAGAACCGCCAACAAGCATTTCTGGCGCCGTTGCCGGGGAAGTAGCAGCTAGAAACTGAATAAATGCATTGAAGTTTGTGAGAAGAATAATTATCACTTACTTTTGCGGGCTTACCCTTGTCCTGTCTTTCTTTGTTGTGGAAATTTGAAACAGGACTGTGCATGACTGGTTTCGACCTACCAGAAAACTTCCACTCAGATCCAGAGCAGTTCTTGAGGAAAGTTCGAGCAAGAATCACCAAACAGATCCACAAGAACGCTCTGGCTCTCGAATCATCTCCTCCATCGGTTGTCAGGGCCTCCTCAACGAACAACACCATGGCCAACCCCGTTGTTGAGAAGACGATCAATGACTTCTCCGCGCCAACTACGGAGAACATTCGTGTGGGTCCCAACCCGCGCCTCACCAACAAGGACTACGAGCTCAAGCCAGCCTTGATCAACATGATCTTGGCTAGTCCTTTCTGTGGGAAGCCGTCGGAGGATGCAAACGCTCACCTCCAAAGGTTCCTGATGACGTGCAACACTTTCGTCATAAAGGATGCACCTCAGGACGCCATCCGACTACAGCTTTTCCCATTCTCTCTGTTGGGAAGGCTCTTCAGTGGTTCTACGCGAACCAAGAGTCCCTCGACACGTGGACGGCATGCTCCAATGCCTTCCTCGCCAAGTTCTTCCCGCCGGGCAAGACGACTGCCCTGCGAAACAAGATATCGGGCTTCCAACAGCTCGCAGATGAGTCGACCGCAGAAGCCTGGGACAGGATGCAGGAGTACGTTCTCTCATGCCCACACCATGGCATGGAGGAATGGCTCCTCATACAGAGTTTCTACCACGGTTTGAGGCCGTCCGCTCGAGAGCACCTCGACGCCGCAGCAGGCGGCTCCTTCTTCTCCCTTAGCGTGAAGAACGCTAAGAAGTTGATAGAGAAGGTGGCGGCCAACCAGACTCATGGTGAACGCCAAGCGGCGAGCACCAAGACCCGTGGAGTGCACCAAGTGGAGACAATGGACATGCTCGCCATCAAGCTCGATCAGCTACTCCGCAAGGTGGAATCTCCACAGGACCTGCAGGTTGCGGATTCCCGCATGACTTGCGAGGAATGCGGCAACGTTGGGCATATGGGCATCAATTGCCCAAATGTGAGAGAGGAATGCAATTTCCTCAATAATGGCAATGGGTTCCGCTCCCAGAACAACTACGGCTGGAATTCCAGGCCCGACCTCTCCTTCAATAAAAATCAGGGAGGTAACATGGTAGTCTTTCCCGTTATGAGCCCTCTATCAAGGATCTAGTTCTCGGCCAGGTCAAGATCAATGACAGTATTAGTAAGAAATTTCTTACTACGGACAAAGCCTTGGAGAGCATAGATGCCAAGTTAGAGTCGTTCAGCACTGCTCTGCAGAATCAGCTAAGCCATAACAAGATGCTAGAAACACAAATAGCGCAAATAGCTTCAGCTGTGCAGTCTCCTCGTGCGGGTAAACTTCCTGGGCAACCGGAAGTTAATCCCAAGGAGAGTGTGAATGCAATAACCATCAGGTGTGAAGAAAGCGACTTGGATGCCGCACTCCCCAGGGATGTGATCAGAAAAGATCCCGGATGGCCAACCATTCCGTGCTTGGTCAACGACCGTTGTTTCGCTCGGGCACTATGTGACTTAGGGGCGAGCGTAAGCATCATGCCGAAGGCGATGTACGATGGGTTAAACCATCCCTTATCTCCAACGGCCATGAAGCTTCAGCTTGCGGATGGGTCACTACGCCTGCCCTTGGGGATTGTCGAAGAAGTTCCCGTACAGATCAGAAACCTCTTCGTCCCCGTCGACTTTGTTGTGCTTGACATGGAGGTAGATGTCAAGACCCCTCTCATCCTTGGGAGGCCGTTCTTGAGCACCACCAACGCCAACATTGACGTGGGGGCAGGAGAGATCCACTTGGACTTCAACGGCAGGGAAGAGACGTTCAGCTTCAAGCCTAAGGTTGAGCAATGCAAGCAAGTACGAGTCATATATGGAAAGAACCCAAGGAGAGTGGAGAAGATTGAAATTACTCCACCCATGCCACAGCCAGACAAGCTCATCGCACATATGAGAGACTATTTGGAAAGAGAGAATGCAAGAAGGCTAGCAAAATATTGGAGGACTCCAAGGAGGATGCCTCAGCCGCCAAACACACCTCAAGCCCCTCTTGCTCCTCCACCGCAAGAAGGAGTGGGCGAATCACAATCGCCTAAGAAGAGGAGAGCGAGGCGCTCAAGAAAGAAGAAGGCAGCTACGGCATCGACTGAGGAGAGTACAACAAAGGCGCCTAATGAAGAAAAGGTCGCCGCCACCAACACAAAGAAGACAACCAAGGTGTGGCGGAAGAAAGAAGGAACCTCTACCTCGCTAGATTCTCCAGCGAGCGAGGTCCAAACAAGTTGAAAAGACATGGAGAACGTCTAGCTCAAAGACGTAAAAATGAGAGCCCTCCGATTGGGGAGGCCATCCCAATCGTTATCCTAGCTAGGCCTAGCGCTCGTTTTTCTTTCCATAAATCATAAAAACAAAATAAAAAAAAAATATATATAGAAAATTTAAAATAACAAAAATAATAGGATTCCCGGCGATGCTCGTTAGGAGCCAGCCGTTTGTATCATCCTCACTCTTTTTTGCAGATCAAGAAGGAGGAGGAAGAGCCAATCAAGCTTAAGTCTTACAAAGACTCAAGCTTGGGGAGGGCACCCCCAGGTAAGAAGGAGTTCAATACAAGCTCGAGTCTTGCAAAGACTCAAGCTTGGGGAGGACCCCCAGGTAAGTATTCCTAACTTTCTCAATAAATAAATAAACTCCCTGTTTCGAATAAATGCTAGAATCTTGGTGTTATGCTGCACTTAAAGGAAATGATGATCGAGTTACAAATTAGCTTCCCATGTGTCGCATAGATGCAACCTCTACTCCTGACATACGTGTTATTTTTATTTGAGCATGATCACACCATGAGTCTTGCTTATTTCCGTGGGTTGCATTTGTTACACCAAGTCTGAGCATTGTGGATTGTGATATGGCATGATTAGGACTTGTTGCAATTTCTTAGTATGGTTTCATTCAGAGATGTTTTTTTAGAATTGCTGCAAGTACCTAAAACCCTTCTGTTTTGGCACACTTCTCTTAGTGTGAGGATTTATTAACCTACCAGAGCCATATCATAATATTCGAAACAGCCCCACTCATAGCCATTTGTTTATGCATTGAGTTTCGTTAAGGTTTGATGTACTCTTGAAACTAAGCACTCCTAATTTTGGTCATAATTCCTTCGCGTGTGTTTTCGAAAATTTCTCTCCACCAAATAAAAAGGGGAATGTTTGGATAAATCAACCAAACATTTTTCAGAGTTTGCAAAACTTTTGGTCCATCAAAAATGCTCAAGAATATTTAAAAATGTTTCATTGAACCATTCAAAATTTATGGCCCCTTGCACCATGGAATAGTATAAAAAATAAAAAAAAAAAAAAAAAAAAAAACTCTATGGTTGCATGACAAAAGCATGGCCATATGGTTCCTATCATAAACATCTTGAGCAAAATAAAAGGACCAATGTTTTCAAAACCCCCTTCCATAAGTGTGAGTTCATTTTCTCCCCCTTCATCACATCATTTCCTATGACCAAAATAAATGGAGTTGCTATGTTGATTGAGACTCATTCTTTAGCTTTACAATATATGCATGACATTTGTGCATTCCTTACCAAGCTCCACAAACAAAGCCTCATTTGGTAGAAGGTAGGATGAGTGAAGCTTGTAGGAATAGAACTCACATTGTAGGTAAGAGAAGTGCCTACCAAAACAAAGGAGAATTTTGCACCTTACCTTGCAGCACATAAAAACTCTGGATACATACCTGCTAGAATTGTGTACTTGTCCGAAAATGCCGTTCTAGTCTCCAATGCTGCATGACAAGGTGTGACATATAAGCCCCACGATTTTTGCAACACTCATGAATATTTTGTGCTCTCGTAAACTTACCACTGTTTAGGGAGTATGTTGTTGCATCTTTATTACCCATGGGGCGCTTCTTTGTAACTCCTGATCCGCCGGTACCCTGAGTTGAGTTTGCTCGGGACGAGCAAAGTTTAAGCTTGGGGAGGTTGTTGGCGGTCGTTAAACCATGATTTGACCGCCAACCTACCGGTAAATAAATGCATAACACCAAGATTTTGTGCATAGTAGTTAGAAATAACACTACTCCACAAGTTTTGGTGAATATTTGGATGCAGGAGTGAATAATGGAGAAAAGAGGGCCCAGCCAGGGAAAATCCCTGGCCGGCCGGCCCCACCCTAGGCCGGCCGGCCCCACATGGTGGCCACAGGCCTCAGGCTCTCTCCAGTGGGCTGCAAATTAATCCTCAACACGTGATTGAAGGCCAGCCCAACATAATTCCACCGTCATTCTAGAAGGTGGGCCATTTGGGCCTTAACTTGGCCCTTACTTCAATCCTGCCGACCCCACGGACAAACCGACCTTCAGACCGCCTTCAGGAGTGCATCTGGAGCGTTGAGGCAGAAGGCGGTGGCCAACCGCCACAGGGAACGGCCGGCCGGCCACCCCCTAGGCCGGCCGGCCGGCTATGGCGGCGCCGCCTCTCCAAAGTCGGCAGAGGAGCTTCAACCGCCTTGGAGACCTATAAAATGGACCCCTCGGCCTCCGAAGCAACGTGCACCATCACACTTCATCCAAGTGTTCATTAGTTTAGTTGAGTAGTAGCTTTGGGAGTTAGAGTAGAGTAGAGTAGAGTGAGAGCTCTCTCGGGCTTCCGGAGTCTTCTCGGAGTTCGGTATAGTTCTTTGTATCTTACTCTTGAGATATTATTTTATTTAATATAATATTTAGTTTTATCTTTATTTATTTCTTTTAGTAGTTCTTTTCTATTTAGTTTATTTATTCTGCCGAGTAAGTGCTCGTAGAAGTCTTGTTGTGGGATTCGTGATTGTTGGAATAGCGAGTACGAGAGAGTGCCGTCGTCGGGGATGACGTCGTGTGAAATCTGTGCTTGTTCATTCTTAGATAGGACTGCTCCGTTGATCAAGAGTAGCTCCTCTAGGCGGGTTGTAAGCGTGGCGCTTAGATCTTTGCCTATGCACGTTTGGCACCCAACCCCACGGAGGATGGTAGCCGCGAGTGTATGTGACAGCTGCACCGGTCTCTGTAATCCACCACGTCCGGGTTGGACTCAGCAGGGTCTTAATTATAGCGGATGGATCCCCAGGGTGAACTAGCAGCATCGGTTGCCCTGGCACTTCCGTGCCCCGAAACGACATGACTTGTATGTGTATGAGCTTAGCTAGAGTAAATAACCTTTGTAGAATGGATTACTAGGAAGAGTAAATAATAGATAAACATACAGGTAGCCTTAACTCTATCTCGTTGCTCTCCCAAATGTATACTACGTTTTTATTTCATTACCTTGGATTTGAGGATGTGTGTGCCACCCATAATTATCATGCCTATCTTACCCCCGTCTCAAGTATAGTTGATACATTATTTCTTTCTCCAAATTATCCAATGCATAGCTATTATTCAGCTTTCTTTTGCTCTACTTCCCTGCGGAAATATAAATACGATAACCCTGGAATACTCCAAGGTGAAATGCTACAATGGTGATCCGTGCGCTTGCGGAATTAATGAATTTAATTTTATCGCATAAGAACCGCCAACAGTTGCGTCGAGGCGAAGCGAAGTCGTGAAGGGCCCGATGGCGTTCTGGCGAAGGAAAAAGAGTTGGACGATTTTGCCCCTAGTGGTAGGTGGGAGTATGTAATACCTTAGGGGTATATTGGGAAAGAGAAAATGCCCATATAGGGAGGTGGAGTTGGCTGGCCACCTTGAGCCTCTAGGGACTAAGTCATTTGCATTTAGGGATAGGACTAGCTAAGGGAGAGCTAGAGAGAGAGATGAGAGCAGAGGGAACAAGGTGAGAGCTTGTATCTTCAACTTTCAACAAGAGAGGGAGGAAGAGGGCGGCGCCCTAGCTTTGTACCTATGGATTTCGTAATTGAATCAATGGAATGAAGTTTGTTTGAATCAATCTCGTGCTCTTGTTCTTCCTCCCCATCTAATTCCCGAATTTGTCTTTTTCCTCATTTTCGGAGCTATTTTCGGGTGATTTTTCGATCTCCTATTTGGTTGCGATTTGAGATGGTTTTCTTGGATGAATTCGGTGCTAGGATGTGTGGGAACATGCCTTGAGTGATCTCGTTCAAGATCTTCCCACGAGCACCTCGAATTTGTGGATTTCGTCCAAGTTTGACCAAATCCTTGTTCTTGCACGTGATCTGAAATTCGAGGGGATTTGGTTGGGTTTTTGGTATGGATCCACTTGGATGAGGTTCCCAATCCTGTCACGCACCTAGGGTTCAAGTTTGGTGATTTTTGAAGGTCGTTTGAGTGGGTTTTGGATTTTGGAGCAACCGGTCGCGCGTTTTTGTTCTTGCTGTTCATCGCCTACCGGACTATCCGACCGAGTACCGGAGTATCCGGACCTGGTACCCGACCGGAGTATCCGACACATTACCGGAGTATCCGGTCCTGATACTCACCGGACTATCCGACAGCTTACCGGAGTATCCGGTCCTGGTATCCGATCCGAGTACTCGACCGGAGTATCCGAGTACCCGGTATGGTATCCGACCGGAGTATCCGACAGTCTACCGGAGTATCCGGCACCGGAGTATCCGACTTGATACCGGACTGTCCGATAGGGGGTTTCTGGACTTGAACTTTCAGATCGTCTCATGGAGTTCGATTTCGCTTGATTTGCTTCCGCAGGAGTTCCTACACCATCCTTGATCACTCATAGGGTCAGCACAACACTCCTCATGTGTGTGTGATCTTGGTGATCAATCTTGAGGCGGGTCGGGACATAGGCCGAATTCTTTGCAAGAATTTTTATTGGCTCCCATTCACCCCCCCTCTGGTCACCTTCTCGGTCCTTCAACAGGCTTGATGCTGCTCCTTTGCTGGCGTAGGGCTGTAAATAGGTGCCCGTAAGGGTAACCTCCGATCCTCTTTATTTCAACCAAATGAACTAGATTTTCAAAATAAGAGTTTATTTTGAAAATCTAGTTTATTTTTTTTGAACCTCTCATTCCTGAATATAAATGTAGTATCTGTTCGTGTTACAAAAGAAAACACACGTCAACGCACCCACACGAACACGCCTACACCTATACCCAGAAAAACAAACGCGTCCCTCAAGAGGTTGAAGCACGACTGTTACCACGCGAAGAGAGGTACCAGAAAAACAAAATCCGAACAGATTACAGAAGACAGCTGACATTAAAGAAAGGGACCCAAAGAGCCCCCAGCTCCGACGCCGCAAGACGCACTTCCAAACAAGCCGAAGCCGCCGTCGCACCACGTGTCGCAGACTCCGTACCGTCGCGACAATCGCCGCCGACCGTCACAGCTCCAACGTGGCCGGCACGCCGCAGACAGCCGAAGCTTGAACACCAACAAATCTTCTGTAACCCTGGACGACCTCCCAAGATTATTATCCACGAGCCCACCAACGCCGCCGGGAAGGACGACGCCATCAGCACGGAGGAGGCTCGGGAAACTTATTCCAACGAAGCGCCGGCGCCGCCGCATCACCAAACGCTCAAGGACAGAAAACAGTCCACAGTCGGCGTCGCCATCGACGTCGCCAACAGGAACAAAAACAGCCAAGCGTCGCCGAAGACGTCACCATCATCGAACAACGCCAGCACAAAAAATCCCCGCTTCGCCGCTGCAGTAATAGCAGGCCAACAGGAAGACGAACGAGCGGCCCACTCGCTCGCCGCCGTCTTCACCGGGAGCATCACCAGCAGCGACGCCAGCGAGGAGAAACCACAGAGCGTCGCAGACAACTTCGACGCCGACGACGACGCCGCCGTCGCCCACGAAGCCCACAAAAGCCACACCGACGAGCAAGCGCCACAGCATCATCGCCGGCGAAACGGTACGCCAAACGCCGTCGTACCTGCAACGAGGCTCACGAAGCAGCAACAACGCCGCCTCCAGCTCCGTCTCCTGCCCGCCTGCATCACCCCATCCAGCTCCACGCACAGAGCCGACAGCAGCTCCACCCGCAAAGCCTTCACGCCGCCAGAGAAGAACAAATCCCAGCGGCGCGTCGATGAGGCTACCACAGGAAAGGCACACGACGACAGACGCCGGCAACAAAAGGTCACCAACGCCGACCACCGCCAACAACGACGACGGCGGCACGAGACCACAACAACCCTACCCTAAACCTACCTAAAAGAAGGGAAAAGGAGAGGGTATATACATATCCTCCGCCGATTCAAACCAACCACCTCCTCCTCCGACGCCGGCGAGGGCACCAGAGGCAAAGGCGGCGGCGAATCGACGGGGGAAAAGAGGAAATCGCCTCCCGGTCGCCTCTCTGTACTGTAGCAGCGAGAGAGTTCGAGAGAAGACGATGAGTACGTTTTAAAATCTAGTTTATTTGGTTGAACTAAAGAGGGTCGGAGGTGACCCTAAGGGTCACTAGTTTTCACCCCTATGCCGGCGCATGGACCTCCTAGTCATTGTCTTAGCAATATTCCAAAACCTATGTGACCCTCTCCTGCTCATCAATGTCGTGGCCACTGACGGCGACAAGCTCCACCAGGAACAGACTCACCGGGCCATGACATGCTCCGACCTACGAACAATCGCACTCTAACTCAAAGCTACCATATGCTCACACATTCTGGATGAACGCAACTCACACAGTGCACGTTCATGCCCGGAAGTCATCCTCTGCTTGCAACGACCAATCGACCATGACAGGAACCCGATCTCATGCCGATCCTGCGGACCACATACATGGCACTGTTGGCGGTCCTTATTGCATAATTTTTTACCGCCAAATATATCACATAAAGAGGGAACAATAATAAAAATGCTAAGAAAATTATTTTAAACTAACTAGTTCCACAAGTTGTTGTGTTCTAGTATGTTTTGCAGAAACATATCAAAACAGGGACAAATTGGCACTGGTTGGCAAGGATATAAAGATTTAGTTCTTGAGGATTTATTAAGGAATAATTTTCCAGGTGACAAAGGACCTCCACGTGCACTTGGCCTTGGACTGTAGCGAGAGCAAGCAAATATATTCGGCTGGACATTGTGCTGCTTTGCTGGCCGTGTCATAACCATGTTGGACTTTATTCTGCTGGTCACGTGGGCTTTCAATCAACCACACACGCACAAAGCAATTAACAATTGCTAATAGGCTGCTGCGCTGCTAGTTTTAATTAAGCAGGCCATGCACCACCGCTAAGCAGCCTGCTAATTGGTAGCTGGGCTGTGCACGACTCCAGCTAAACCCAAGCTGTGCCGCTGCTACATGGGCGCACAAGCCCAAGCTGCAGCTGCTACTACATGCGCACACGGCCTGGAAGTCTTGGCGTGGCCCACTGCTGCACCGACCGAAGGAAGTAAGGCGGCAGGAATTTTCCACCAACGACGCAGGCGCCAAGAAAGCTAGCACGTCACTGCAGGTGGGCCCTGCTGGCTGGGGAAGGCGGCAGAACAAAACTTGGCGCAGGCGCCAAGCAAGGAGCAAGTCGGCAGCCAAGAATATTCCAGGATTTTTTGGACTTTCATCACTCTCTCAAGGCACCTCAACACTATAAATAGAGGACCTTTCTATCACTTCAAGACACATAAGAGGAAGAAGTGAGTAGTTCCATTCCAAAGGCGAAGCGCTGCCTCCGTAGTGCTTAGAAAATAGGGAGAGAGTGAGAGTAGTTCGGAGAAGCGCCAGGCTTGTCGGCGTTCTTCTCCAGCTTGTACCTCGACGGAGTCCTGCCTTTTTAAGTAAGTCTCCGTGATTCTTTTATGGTATTTAAGTTTCCTTTTTGAGTAAGTTATTTCCTTTACTTGCTTACGGGATCATCGCTCTGTTTAGAGTACCTTAGTCTTTGTTGGATCCGAGATTAAGGTAGTAATCGATAGTGTAGACGTGGTGTCTGGACTAGAGGTTACCTTTGTTTGCCGCGTGCCCCACGGATAGTAGAGGTAGGTGGTAGGTGGTGACAGCCCTATCCGCCCTCGGTAGCCCTCCACGTTCGGGTACGTCGTAGAGCTGTAGACCGGAGTCGCCTGGCAGACCAGGGGTAAGCCGGTGCCCGAAGTAAGGAAGTAAAAGCGAAACTTATCTTACTCGATCTAGGGGCTTTATCCATTGGAATCCTCCCTACCCAAGCCTATCATATACTTCTTGTTGTCCTTGGACGAGCCTGTTAGAAGATAAACACACACGTTCCCTGTGGATTTTTCGATACCTTGGAATACTCCTAGGTGAAGTGCTACATCGGTATTCTCCGTGCGCTTGCGGATTTATCTGTGGTCGTAAGAAATACCAACAGCACCATGAAATATTTTCATTTTGAACAAATATTTTTGAAATATATAGGCAGATTCTTGTTGATGATCGAGCATTACTGAATATTTTTTCACTTTTGTTTCTACATGTGAAATGAGAGCTCTTTTCCATTTTGTCTCCGTCCTCAAGAAAAAGAATATGGAGCTCGCAGAAGTTTATGATCAGGACTTTTCAGTTCAGATTTGATGTTTTTTCCCACCCACCATTGTGATAGTGACATATATGTGCATTGCACTAGTTAAAGCCCTGTCGTTCTGAACAAAAGCTAGGGAAAAAAGAACCTATGTGTTGAACCATAAGTGAATTACCCACCTTTCTCCATCAGTTTAGGCTTTTAGATGAACTGGTTGGTGCATGCAACTCAACATGGTATCGAGTCAGAGGTCTTGAGCTCAAATCCTGGTGACCGCATATTCCGCTGCGCTGCTCCTATTTCCACATCTGAGGCCTAAAGGAGCCTCCACGTGAGAGGAAGTGTTGAACCATAAGTGAATTGTCCATCTTTCCCTATCAGCTTAGGCTTTTGGGTGAATTGGCTGGTGCATGCAACTCAACACTATGAGTGCTGATCACATCTTGTTATGTATGAATGGGGATGTCACAGCTACACAGTCCAATCTCAGCACTTGTGAGGCCCGTGCTCCAAGAGCTCTATATATATGATACTAGAATAAGAAGATGATACATACGTACATGCTTTCCCAAGCATTTGCCACTTGCTAGTCCATTCGATTTCCTTTTTCGGGTATGAGAGGTACTGGGAATAGATTATTCGGCGGACCCGGTGCCTATGGTATCACAAGTGCTGTTGCGTTAAACAAAGGAGTCCGTTATTTAGCCGGGCTCGCCATCGACCTCCGCCGCTGCGTGCCACGCTCCACCCGTCCACCCGGTCTGCGCCTCCGCCATGTCATGCAGGCGATAGAGAAGGCGAGGAGCCGAAGTGCCTCCAAGTTCTGAACAACTTCGCCGGTGCCCTTTGGCCAGAGCATCAAGCTGTCCGTGCATGCCATGGGCAACATGGCACTGGTGGTCCTCGCAGTCGATCCACACGCTCGCGATCCCTGCTCTCACCACCACGGTGCTATTAATTTGCCAGTGCCATCGAATTGTAAACGTTCCCTTGCCTTGGTGCCGACCTCTTCCACTCGTAGTCGACCTTGCTCGTCTGGAGGTGTTAGGACACTGTAATGTTTACACATCTAGTACTGACTTTTGATTGTACAACGAACCTATCTACAATCTAGCTCCATCGCCTGATGGAAGTCACCAGGATGGGAGCAGCCACCAGACAGCTACATGTTTGTGATTGGAGTTTTGAGTATGATGTTTTCCGACCAGCCATATAGTTATACATACTGCATGGTACAAAGATCAAATGTACCATCTATTATATATATACTTGACGATGAAAAGGAGCCACCACGTTCGCTCTAAAATGCTAGAAATTCTCACGTTAATCCGAGAAAATAAGAAAAAAATTACCCACCACTGCCATTACGAAAAAATTAATCGCAAAACCCCCTAAAATATTTATAAAATAGCTAAATTCATAATAATAAAAAATAGCCAAAAATACCCCTCGCACCTATTTCTAAATTACTCACCATGCCATTATGAGACAAAAAATAGCTAAATTCGAAATAATAAAAAGTAACAAAAAATACCCTTCACACCTATTTCTAAATTACCATCCATGCTATTATAAGTAAAAAAACTAAATTTAGATATAAAAATAGCTAAAAATATCCTTAATTCTTATATTTAACTTACTCACCATACCATTATGAGCCAAAAATAAAATAATAAAAATATCCAATATACACTTAATTCTGATTTCTAAATACATCGTGATATGTTTAGCTAGCCGTGATTAATTAGGCTCATTAGATTCGTCTCGAAAATTACACCCGTCTGTCAAAAAGGTTTGTTATTAAACTAATCAAAATATTTCTAAATGTGAAGATTCTTTTTAATGTGACAGGTATAACATTTAGAGGGAAGGAAACGAACACACCCTAAATTCAGATTAAAAAATAGCTAAAAATATTTCTAATTTACTCACCATACCATTATGAGTCCAAAATACCTAAATTTTGGAACAATAATAATTATATCTATAACACACTTAGTTCTTATTTCTAAATACGTCGTTATAAAAAGTCACCACCATATATCTAGCTAGCTACAGATTCTCTTATTTTTCATAAGATTTGTTTGTAGCACGACATGTTCTTCTCTATTTTGACCATGTATCTTTATCAACCAGTTGCCACAATGATAATCTTTACATGCTACTTATAAAAATTAAATATAACATTTAGGTAATGATGACTCATCACATACTCAAATTGACAGACGCAGTGAGAACTTTCTCCAATCATTTTTTGCTATGTTTGAAATATATTACTATAAATAATAATAATAATAATAATAAACAAGGTTTAAACTCTTATAATAATATAAAAATAATTTAAATAGTTTAATAAGCCTAGCTGCTCAAATGCGCGGGCAGCCATACTAGTTTTCTTTATTTAATGACACATGCATTGTACCCGGCACTAAGCCATGTGCTCCTTGAACGAAAGGAAATAAAAAGAACTGAAGAGCTCGATCTCTGATCTCGCCGGACACACACGCGCGCGTGCACGCACACACCAGTACGCTTCTTTGAGAAACATGAGAGCATTATATAAGGGGCTTCAAGACCTACACGTATGTGATACATGAATTAGTTAGAAAATGGTATATGTTTCTCGAAATTCATATGGATTGGGTGTGAGAGGCATATGGAATAGGTTGTTCACAGACTCGAGCTTTGGAACTAATGCCGTGGTAGAAAGAATAGCAGAATTCATCAGTCAGCTGCGCACTCAAGTACTTCATTATTGCAGCTGTGCTAACGTCTTTCATTGACGTTCAGTTCTTAGTCTTTGCATAAGCGAAGTTGACATATATTATGTTCGTTCTTGCTCTGTCTTTCCTATTAAAATCCAACCATAATAAGCAAGCAGTACGTGCTTTTTGATGACCAGGAAGGAAGTAGTCAGGTTTCGAACAATCTGCAGCAGCAACCAGCAAAGTAGGAGACAGCCATTGCTCCACATACGAGACAAAACCTGCAGGCGGCCATGAGGAGCGTGCGATGCCCAGCTCGACCCCCGCCGGCCACTCTGCCGTCGCGAACTCGCCGTCAACCCGACCAGCTGGCCTTGGCCATGCTGTACAACTTTGCCGGCGGCAACGAAAGGAGAGAAGCCGCGGAACCTGCCGGCCGTCATCTCCCCACGTATACGAGCCATTGCGGAAGAAAGGGACGGCGACCTAGCTCGCCGGCGTCCTCCAAGCCAGTTTGACTACGAGTAACTCCGTGTCATGTCCACGTCCAGTACGTTTGCTACACGCCATGGCTCTACGCGGCGCGTGTCTGCCGGTTCTCCTCGTGGTCGAACGTCCTCGTGCTTGCCATGCCAGCCCATCTATTGCCACGTACCCGCCCCGGTTTTCCTCGGCATTAAGGACGTCGCCGACTATATATGACGCTTTCGCCGTCACGCCGCTGCATCTTGCTGCAATATTTTCATTTGAGTAGTGTTTTTCTGAAATATATCGGCTTCTTCTTGCTGCAAGAATCCTCCTTTTCAGTTTTGTTGTCAGAGCATGTAAAGCAGAAGTGTTTCATTTCAGTCCTCATGTTTGAACTGTACATACTTGCTCTGCCAATGAAGGCAGGAAGAGTCACAATCCATCGTCAACTAGCCTGCGAACCGGTCACTTGGTACTAAATTTGCTACTAACCCCAATACGTCTCGCCCAATGAGTACATGTACTGTTTTCAGCATTTGACATTCACACACCATAACAAGAACAACATGTGCTATTTTCATGTTTTGTTATTTTTTTCCACCCACCATATAGCGATACGTGCTACACACTACAAGAGGTCACACTATTTAATGGCAACATGTGTGTGGTACTAGTTAAAGCCATGCGCTCAGTTGCTTACACTAGCCTCTCCACCCGTGCGCCTGCACGGGCTAGTAATCCTTATTTAAGGAAAACACATTTACACATCTAGTAAAAAAATGGCTCATGTGTATTTTTAATCTATATCAAACATGAGTGAAAGGACAAAGAATCAGCCTGGGTTTGTGGAAAACAAAAAACAATTTATTTATGGTTTTTGTCTTTAACACGGTAAAATTAATCATTTAATTTATCGATGAACCATTATTTTCAGACCCCACCGAAAAAATTGAAATGTCGGATATTTCAATGAAATTTCGCTGAATTGTTTTCCTGGCTCATGATTAGTTCTAGGTATAAATATTGATTTGAGATCTCATAACCCAGGTTCACTGAACATATGAGCAATATAAACCTTTTCCAATGAGTCAATCAATTTGAGTTGATCCTAAATATGTTTACTTTTGAAACTCAACCACAATTCCAGTTTATTACCTCTAGCTAGTTACTATGTGGTCTAAGAAAAATTGTCCTATGGACATATATAAGTCCTTTGCTTTTTTCTGTGATTGGAGGTCAGTTAACATCATGTCTGAATGTATTGCAATTTGTAAACAGTTATTTACATTAACTACTGTGATGAATTGAAACGAACAGGCTCATCCGCACATGCACAGATAGACTCGTCAATTAACCAATCTTGAGATTCTTAATGCTTCGAAAGGGCTTTCTATACCTTCAGCGAGTATATATGTGGGATCTATCGTCTTGCTTCTCTGATCTTCTCTTTTCTTCCTACACGTGCAGTAGCTGTAGGGCGAGATCATGGGGTCCTGCTAAGATGACACCTAGAGCACACGGCCGCTCGCCTGACGGCTCGATCGGCCCTATTATGTATGTAAACTAATAGAAGCAGAGGAAATATATAGATTAATTAATAAGAATATACAATACGTCAAACTGGATTGGATCGAAGGATACCGGATACGTACCTCAGCACCCAGCCTGGAAGCGGCACCGTCTCCTCCAGATCCGCATCACGATTAATGACTCGTATGTGATCTCCTTCGCCTCGATCATACCCGCCGACCCTGATAGCTATAGTTCCTCATTGCGGCACTCTAGCTGCTTGCGGCGACACAACACCGACTTGATGCCTGTTGATCGGTGGCTCCATGCTTGTTTTCTTTTTCCTCGTCATGCGAATTGCCATGAAATCCCTAAGTGCCCGGCTTTGCCGCAGATTCTCTAGATTTCTTTTCATAATGACAGATGGGGTTGGTTGATAGGGTACTTTAGCCTATTTTTTTATTTTTTTTTGCGAGGGAGCCTATTATTTTTATAATGGCATAGGTGGGTAATTTAAGTCATGTTAGATCCGATGGCTATTGTTTATCAAACTTTAAATTCGATGGTCGGATGTTTTGCTTTTTTGTGAGAATTTCTAAGATTTTTCTCCGATTAACGTGGAGGCTCCTTGGAGCCTCCAATTAGTAAATACTAGCTCATCAACCCGTGCAATACTTGCACGGGCTAGCAATTAAAGCATGTTAGGTAAGCTTAAGAAACATAAATGCTACTTGAATTCCTTTTTTCTTAGGATACTGTTCCTTTTCCTTCTACCATCCTTAAAGCTGTACCACCAGCAACAAAGCCATGTTATAACTTTCGTACCATTCAATTCAAGGATAATATAAATATCACTCTCTAACTCTGCTGTAATCATGGATAAGTATATTACATTGCACATTGTCATACTATTCAAACTCCCACCATTTATTTTCTTAGAAATGGACATTAAATTTGATAATTTACAAAACAAAAAATATTGATCTTTTATTTGTCTATATATCTTTTGCTTCTTTACCCTCTTCGATTAGGGCAATGACATGCAAAGTAGACATTGCCCAAGCAAGTACTGAGCAGGTTGTTGGGCTTGTTCAATAAAATCATTGTCTACACCACATCGAGAACAAAATCATATAGTTAAAATAATTAAGCTTACCATATACCTCAATTAAATAGAACCATCCTACTCTTTGGTTATTCTATCAGTTTTCAATGAGCAAATAACCTTCAAGTAAATGAATTTTCTTTAGATACCTAAACTTTTTTCTATAGAAAATTTAAATTCCAAGCTGCACATCCCATAACTCCTACCTTGGCCTACTAAGATTGGTATTATGAAATTTATCTCTTATGTATTAGTTCTGACAGATACCTTTCATTTTTCTAGCTACCTATTTTTTCGAGGATGTCAGCACCCTCATTCAAATCAGTCGTAGCATTAATGCAGGATAATACCAAATGTTGAACATATAGCATTTTCTAGGCAAGAAATTTTTGAAACATATTATGAGATATTATCATAATGTAAATAGTGGAAAAATAATATTATAGGGCGATATATCATTTGAGGTAGGAGTATTTATAATCATAAAATATATATATATATAGAAGTTACCATGGGGACAGCATTTGGTGCAAATTAAACACCATCATATCTACCTTTCATCCACTTAGCTCATTTGATAAAGCAATCTGAGTAATAACCTGAACGGCGATGTGAAAAAGGACATGATACACTTAGTTCCATTCCTAAATTGGTTTATAACTGAAGAAGTGGCATCAAAAATTTTCTAAAACAATCTGCAGATCAAGTAAACCATGGATAAGAGCAGGGACACATATGATCAACTCATCATACAGGGCAAAGAAATATGAAGAAATAGAAGTGTTTCACTCACAATACAAAAAAACAATATTATTCAATAATATGGTAAAAAGCCTCATTTCAACATAGAATGAGAATAAAAAGAAAACACATTGAGTTAATTGAGTTGGGTAAAACATATAGTGGTTCTTCTAGACAAAATGTCTCTCGCTATACAAAAAAAAAGAGACAAAGTTATAAAATATTTGACAATCTATTGAGATCTCTTCATTTGAGACAG
Source organism: Eragrostis nindensis (assembly GCA_012490785.1). Taxonomy (NCBI): domain Eukaryota; kingdom Viridiplantae; phylum Streptophyta; class Magnoliopsida; order Poales; family Poaceae; genus Eragrostis; species Eragrostis nindensis. The sequence continues at coordinate 440,595 of JAAXCT010000518.1, read as the reverse complement.
TAGTGAAAATAAGAAAACATTTTGAGTTAAACCAATGAGAAAATAATTGATCACAGGGATTAATAATTTTCTATGGCCCAATATGTAGTAATATGCAACAGTAGTTCCAGTCAAATGGTTTCAAATTAACTATCAAACATAATGCACATCAAATGTTAGAAATTGGAAAAGTACAAAAATATATATATATATATATATATATATATATATATATATAATATGTATACAGAAATCCAGGGCACGCAGCTGTATTTTTTTATAACATGAATTAGAAATATAGAAAGCTACATGTTCAAGAACAAAAAAATAACAATATAATTCTATGAATAAAAATGTTCCTGGATGATGCATATTGAAATGTCGATATAGAAGGCATGTGCAATCAGCTAAGCTAGATTACCTTAGCTTTCAGCATGCTCGACTAAGTTGCATCTCTTGTTGGTAAAATCTAAAGCATGCTCCAAGTTTTGATAATTAGCAATTTCTTATTTTCCAATAGTACTTTTGATATAAGCATACAGTACGCTGAGATTGCTAGATGTAAATGCTTGGATTGTTCAAAAAAAAATATTCCAGATTTACAGGAACATGAACATGCATTAGACACTCACCTTAATTTGTCTCTCCATAGAGTCTCTTGTGTGTGTGTGTGTGTGTGTGTGTGTGTGTGTACCATTAGACAGTCACCTTTTTGTTTCCATAGGAAGGATCTTGGAGATGAAAAGAATACATGAACAGAAGATGCACAGCTAAGACAACTTAGCTTGACCATCGCGTGTAGTCTTCCTGTGCCACCAGACGTACACCATCGGGGCAAATCCAGGCCATTGGTTCCGTTGGGCAGTCAAATTGTGAACTCATTTTACTCAGCTTCTCTTTCTTTTTGATACTCCTCTCATGTTTTCTACTGGTTTCCTCGGTACTTGTGATCGTGATACAGATGTATAAGTACATCTGAGGCAGGAGGGACAGTAGCCGTAGCATATCAGATATGATAGCCATTCATTCTGCCTGGGACACGGCTTGGAAGATCTCCAGGCTCCATGAGGCTACATCGTGCGGCGGCTTCCAGTTTCTGTCACCTACACATGCACCAAACAACGCACGCATCAGGAAGCTATCGAAACGTGCCTCGCCTTGAGTTTCTTTTTCCCGATAAAAGGCCTCACCTTGGGGTATTGGAAGCAGGAGTTATCGGGGCGTGTCGTTCTTGTGCTAAGATACCAAGCGCTTGAGCGGCTTGCTTGCAGGTGCGGCAAAGATGCATGCAACGTACTGCTTCCTTGTCCTTCTCTCCGGTCTCTTCTGTATATTTTGGCCGAGCATTATTGCCTGGTGATGGATCATTCTTACCAGCAAAAGAGGAACTCGATCAAGTGCATATGAAATCTCCTCAGAGAACATGCAGATCGAATTGGATTAATTGGACCTAGTTAATCTATGTAGTGGCTAAATACTGAATTGGAGACGCCAAAAGATGAACTCGATCAAGTGCAGATGAATTCTCGTAAAAGAACAGATCGAACTGGATAATTTGGGCCTAATTAATCTACAAAGTGGCTAAATACGTACTCCACAGGAGACGCCCTGGACGACGGCGGCGTAGAGGGCTGGAGGCTGATGGGGTGATCCTACCGATCAGCTTTGTGGCTGCAGGCCTGAGGCGGCTTCGATCCAGAGCCCTTCCTCATGCTCCATGGCGTACGTGGCGGCGGCGCGATGCCCTACTTTTCCTCCTCCCATAGTCAGAACTCGGCCATACAGGGACGACTTCTTAGCCTGGAAGGCTATAGGTCCACCTGAGATGTGGGAAGGATCACGTAAGATCCTGTGGTTATGGATTGTTAACCATCTAAATTAACGGTCGGATGTTTTGCTTTTTTCTCATAATTTCTAGGATTTTTCTCCGATTAACGTGAGGGCTCCAAAAGAAGCCTCCAATTAGTAAATATAAGATAAGATAGTACTGAATAAAAAATTAAAAACAGAAGGAAAACAACTTATTAACCCCGTTCAGGTATATATGAATGGGGATGCCACCGATATGTAGTCCAATCTCAGCACTTCAGAAAACTGGGAGCATTATGGTGCTCCAAGAGCTCTCTATACTTGAATTACAAGATGATACAGTACACCACCTGCATTTCCATGCATGTGCCACTTGCTAGGTCATTCTAAGTGGGTATGAGAGGTACTGGAAATCGGTTGTTCAGTGTGGTTTATTACAACTGCCCTTCCTAAGTTGAATTTCGAACACCGTAGCTTGCAAGGGAATTGATCACAGTAGCAATCGCTGGCCCTAGGAACGATGACGCCGATAGCGATTCTGTTTCTCTCCTTATTAAAGAACGGTCGAAGGGAATACGTGGACAAATGAGCGAAAACGGCACGAGACGTGGGTGAGGAAAATAGGTCTAGTTTGTTGTCTTCTCTAATTCGAATTGGACTCTACTGAGGCCTCAATTACCCCAAACAAGCCCAATAAGCCCAGGCCACCCTTTCTACTTTTTCCCTTTATAATCCAAGATGTTACCTCTGACCTTGCCGGCTATATAGGTGTTGCGATGTCACCGGTACGCAGTCCGATCATCTTTGAGAAACATGCATGAGATAATTTTATGTGGAGCTTCAAGAGCGATATGTATATGATACATGAATTAATTATAAGATGGTATCTATTTCTCGAAATACATACAGATTGCATGCAAGATTATTTGATACTCATTCGTGGGTGTGAGTTTGTAAGATTGCTCTTTAATTCTTAGTGGAATTTTAAAGCCTCTTTACCAAATAGTACTTCTTTTGTTTCTCTCAGTCGCGTGCCTTTGCTCTGAGAACTTAAAAGTCTTGCAAATTATCGAAACATGTAGAGACGTACTTGATGATGCTATATGGCAGGGTTAATTACAGCGCAATTCTATAACCTGGTGATCTTGTTCACGTGATGTTTCTATAGAGAGAGAACAAACATCACGTGAACACGTAATTAAGTAGTAAGGACCAAACAGGAGACGTACATTTTACTAGTTCCCAGCTTTGGCGAGACTGTCAATCTCAGTCCTTGTCTGAACGATAATCAAGAACATAACTGTAGGGAGAACGGTGCATGTGGCACGTAATATGTTTGTCTAAGATTTGTATTTGAGGGCTAATGCCGTCTCGTATGTGCCACATACAAATTTGACAGCTTTGGCAAGACTGTCAATCTCGCTTGCCACCCGCTCCCGTTGTCCTCGGCCTGGACAGGGATCAGAGCGCCACCGTGTTTCCGCTGCTGGGATCTGCCGTGAGCTTTGCGTACCCCTAGCTGGCCCCGGAAGTATCATCGCCCGTGGAACAAGCACACAGGCATAGGCTCGCTGGTCATGGACGCATGGTCCTCTTGTCCGCCGCCGGTGCAAGAGAACGCACCATCATGCCAACACGACGCTGAGCACCTCGCTGGACGTCCTCTGTAGACGTCACGGACGGCCTGTCTAATTGTAGTGACGCGTTGAGACGGGGAGCTCCGGCCGGCGGCATGGAGTTGGGCGGCTAGAGCCGCTCTGAGCATTTGCTGAACACGAGCGCCGACGACCGGTCAACTCGCCCGATCTGAGCCGCACAAATCGCATCGAACGGATCCGAGAACCAGGGGCCGGTCGCTGTTTCGAATAGCGACCACCCATCGTCCTCGCTACGCTGCGGGCACGTCAAGAGCGCCGGCGAGTTTCGACGAATGACCCCGCCGGCCTGCCCCTGCGCCTTCGCCGGCGCGTCAAGAGTTCGGCGCTGCGGGCGTCTTATCGGCGGCGCCGCTCCGCGCGGTGGATCTGCGTGGTCGTGCGGCGCGGGTGATGTGGCATTGTGGCGGCGGTTGTCCTTTTTCGTTCCGAGACAGACAAGCGAGACCTATGTCAGGCTCCAAGATAAATCAGACGGCTGAGGCGACGCCGCGAATGGTGTGTTTTCTCGTCTACGGCCGCAGCCCCTTGGCATCTGGGGTTCAGTATCCTCATGGGACATATGGTGCGGAACGCCACCAGCACCGACCGGCCGATGTCCCGCAATCAATTCATTGCTCAAAACCTTTTTTTTTTTCACAAACGCCTGTTTACCGGCAACACCCTGCAATTAGATGCTGGAGACGTACAACCTTGAAATATTTTCGTTCTGGGCATAGTTTTTTCCTCAATTGTACTAGCTATATCGAGTGTTAGTCAATCCTTCCTTTCAGTCTTGTTGTCGGAACATGCATAACTAAAACATAAAATGCGAAATGGACATTTTCAGTTTCATCTTCTTCCCTGAACATTACAGCAGGACAAGCAGCAGTTACTAATTCCCCAATCTGTCTCATGGTTCTCTCGGGACAAGAATATGACAAGGTTCAGTTTCGGCGTATGGCGAGGTGATGGCAGTTCTGAATGAACTTCTCATATCACTGTTCTTGGCTGAAGAACCACGACGACGTTACTGCAGGAGAAACAATATACTATATATACTAGTCTGTCAACCCGTGCGCTGCACGGGCTAGTAATTTAAACAATTATTGATTGAGGTAGACATTCTAAACAATAATTACAAATTTTGCAAAGTTTGAACCGCCTGTATTCTTTGATTAATAAAAAAATTAATTACAATTTGTTCTAAGAATGTAATGATGGATATTTGCTTCACATAAGGGAATCTATAATAAATATTATTATCTTCTTCATCGGGTGAGAATTGCTCTATAAAGCGCTTAAACTACTGGTGTCAGAAAACATAAAGGAGTATATGTTACTATTAAAAATGAATGATCCTTTTTCTTCATAGAAGCATGGATGGAGATTTAGGATGGATTCCAGCATCATTGGATGTTAATTGGTTGCACAATTCCTTATCATGTTCTTGTGAATGTGAAGTTAGATTAGAACCATCGTCCTCTTATCAGTAATTACGTGGGGATTTCTTCCATGACAGTGAAGGACGCTAATCCATACATAACACTATCACCTATTGTGTGATGTCTATTGAAAATCTGCATTATAACGAACAACTTCAAAAAAATTTGTGATCATAGATGAAATAATCAAATGGCATGTGATGTACCTAATTAATGGCATCTGAGCGCGAATGAATAACATAGGAGACCATACAACTCACACATGCATGCACGAAGTGATAACACTAATATGGCATGCTGTGGTTTATGTTTTTGACAGAAAATTAATCCAGTACTCCAATCTCTAGATAATAAGATAATATGATTTTTTTTTTCTAATGAATAAGATAATAAGATATACATGGCCATATCATATTTCTTAGTATTGTTTCACTTGAGAGGGGGATAAGAATGCCAAATTTTTTTTTCGAATGGATAAGAATGCCAGCTTAATGAGGTTGTAAGTATGTGGTCGTACCAGATATCCCATGCATAAATGTGTATGGCCTTTTTTTTTTTGCGGGAAGATGTATATAGCGAATTAACCGATTGGTATATGTTCTAACCTGGATTGAGTCCTGCAATCTAGATGCCATGGTTGCTGGACGGCAGGTCCGCGAGCCTGCTCTGTATAGAACCCAGCTCCCTGCTGAAGAGATTATCCTGGTGTGTAGACGTGTGATCGTAGACAACCCAGCTCCCAGATCTCCCTCTTCTGAACATATATAGTATCTTCGGCCCTCGGCGTCCTACGTCCTATGCTCAAGTATGCTCCTGCCAGATACTCCAGCCTAACGTACCTGCAGACTGCAGTTGTTGACAGGCCTGGATGAACATGCCTCCCTGGTTGGGTTACGAACTATAGCAAGTTCAATCTGTTCTGCCATCTAGAACCTGCAATAAACATTGCTAAGAAATTCGAACGCCATCGATCCGAATGGTTCTCAAGAACCGGCGTGACTTGCCTGGCGACTGGGAAGAGATTTGACAGAGCCTTGAAACATGCCGGATGCATGGGAAAGCCATGGAAACGTGATGGATCAGGGTGTTGGACAATTTATTACCAAATATATATTGATCCAATGGCAATAGTTGATACGAATATTATATGATATCTGCCGAGCCGTGAGAGGTTGGAGTCCGCTTCCCATATGAATTTTTTTGTTGTCAGCCGTGAAACTTTGAGACTACTACTTTTTTTTTTTTACGGTACCTTGATAGCTGATTATTTCCATGTATCCGAGTGTCTCGATCTCCAGGTCGTAGCCTATATTGCCATGTTGTACGTGAAACTTTGAGTTCATACACGTGAGATATTTCCATGTATATCTTGTTACTTTAATAACGTGAGATGATGTTCCAAATTCTTTTACATTTACCTCAGGCACATACGCTACTCCCCCGATCCATCTTTACACGTTTGATTCATCCATCATTTGATTCACTTTTTGGTCTGAACTTTTTTGCTTCGTTTGGCAGTAGTGCTTTTTTTTCTAGGAGTATACTAGCGATTAAGCTTTTGGGTGGTGTGTCTATGGACATGATGACGACCTCTAAGAAGTCCAACAACACCGCCGCTTCTGCTCACCAGCACTGCCGACAGGTAATCTCAACTCCTTTATTGGATTTGTTTGATATATGACCCTGACTACTTTATGGAGCGAGGCGGTAGTTACATGCATGTATAGATGATGGATCCATGCCGCTTGCATCTCTGGCAGTCATTATCTTCCGGTTGTAAACTCCATGTTGACTCTATGGGAGTGTATCTTTGTGATTGCCAGTCTTTTGAGCATATCAAGTATTTTGGGCTAGGATCGAAGAGTAGACGCATAGGAATATGGGCATCTGTGTTCTTCACACATGCGTGATTTGCTATCACCTGTATGCTATATGTACCCTAGCTACAAATTAAAAAGAAATCTCTCTATTTTTGGAAGGCGTAGTAATTAAAGCAGTCCAGTCTCTTGATATGTATGCATATATGTATATGAGAGACACCGCAATGTATTCTCCATTTACAGGACCACAAAATATGGATCGGATTTTCGTTTTCATTTATGTACTTTGTTTAGCACTAGTGCTAGTCATACCAATATTAATCACATCCTAAATCACAGGCACAAAATATGATCGGGTGAATGCTTCTCTAGTTCTCCTTAGGGGTCTGAGTTTTGGGGATTGGGGTTCTCTCGCGAGTTCAAGATTAGATTAGGAAAGGTTTTGGGGCAGGTGGGTGCACCGGCAGTGGGCAGTGTTGAGGCGGGTGCAGCAAATGCCACAGACAGTGACCAGGGCTGACCAGGGTGGGGGAGGTTGGAAGCGTTCTTAGAAATGGTGGGACCTGTTGGGATAGAGGAAGAAGGGCAGGAGGTGAGGGTGTTGGGGCTGGCTTAATTCATGATGGAACAACGATGCACGTCTGAACCAGAGGGTAGAAGATGAAGTGATGCATCCATTTTCTATCCAATGGCTGAGAACCTTCGACTAAGCAAATCATCATTCTTGGCATCTACCATTAGTCATGCACATATTAATTTATTCTAGATGTTGTTTTGTTCTGTATACCTCATTGGTTTATCACCGAGATTTAAATGAGTTTTATGGTACCTATGTATAGCACTACAATGGGTATCTTTTTTATAAGTAATTTCATTTACCCAACATTGCAATTTTTCATGGCCATACATGCCATTGTCGGGAACGTCACATGAGCCACCAGAGGGATATATGAGATTGACATTGTTTTGTTGTAACGAAAAGTCTAAAGCGTGCGAGGTTGTGCCAGAGTCCAAGCATGCAACCGCATGCGGCCCATGCGAACTTCTATCTGTTTGATGTGAAGCATATTATTTACCCCTCTAGAAAGTTTAAAATATCATCTCTCTAATATGATGTCAATTTTCTACTTCTTTAAACTGTTTTTGTTCTGCATGACAAGATGGATAAAATATATTCCACATACATATATTTTGACTATATCAAATTCTTGCTTATTAGTTTGACTACAAATCAAATGGTTGGAAAATATACACATTCCCAGCAGGAAAGTGTTTGAAACACAAGTTTTTAGACCCCTAATATGTTTCTAGCAAACACTTATATATGTATGTTAAGCACACATGACATAATAATTCTGCTTTCACATGGTGATATCTAATTATATATGATTGGCTGGATGCAGGATGAGATTGACACAATGAAGGAAGCAAGGAACGTGAAACAGGCACGACAGCAGCATGCGGTGAGTACGGGGTGCAGAAGACTCGACCACAGTTAGTGGAGATGCTGAAGTGTTTGCGTTGTGCCTCCAACAACACGAAGTTCTGCTACTACAACAACTACAACATGTCTTAGCCACGCTACTTCTGTAAGGCTTGTCGTCGCTACTGGACCCAAGGTGACACCATCCGCAATGTACCCATCGGAGGTGGGTGCCGCAAGAACAAGCGTTCTTCTTCTTCGTCATCGGCATCGCCATCCAGCTCCAACACCATTACTAGGGTGATCAACAACAACCTGCCTACACTGTCAGCATCGACAAGCTTCCCCAACGGTCTCCCCACATTTATGTCCACCTACTTTGATTTCTCCTTTGCCCTTGGCACCACCACTGTCCTTGTCCAGCAGCCTGCCACCAGCACCAGCACTAGCTCATGGAGAAGGTTCCACGATGACAACGGCATCATTCCTGGACATACTCAGAGGAGGGTCTCTCGACCATCAGGGCAGTGACGGTTTCTTTGGGCCAGCACCTTATGGCAGCAAAGGGATAATGGGAGATGTTGCTGCCACCTTTGTTTGGATTCGGTGTCGTGCATCATGACAATGTGGGTGACCAACATGACGTGGCACCAGTCGGTGGTGGCAGTGCAACTGCAACTACACAACTGGGAGAGCATCATCAGTGTGAAGGGACACAACATGGGCATAATATCGATGATGGAAGTGCAATGGGATCATATGGGCTGCGGTAGATTGGTACAGATCAACATCAGAAGGATGTATGACGGACAAAGACAACGAAAATGGGTCTTCCACTAGTAGAGACAGCCACTAAAGCAATGGTTGGAGTATGTCAGGCATAAGGGGAAGATGCCTCATCTAAGCCCGTGTAACTGCAATGGTGGGAGACTAGAAGAAGAAGAAGAAGAAGAAGAAGAAGAAGAAGAAGAAGAAGAAGAAGAAGAATAAGAAGAAGAAGAAGAAGAAGTTTTTAAAGGATCCATATGCATACGCATAGACAGGGTGGCAGTGTGGTGGTGTGCACCACATATTTTATTTTTTTAGTTATTAATATATAATTTTATATATGCATGAATCATACATGAGTATATCCTATGAACGCAAATCATGTCATATCGATATATATAACATACTTATGCTTCATGTCCTAGTGGATTTCATTAAATTCTTTCCTTATTTTGTTATTTACTTTTTCACTGCACCTTTTGTTCCTTAAATGTTTTTTCTGGTCTCATTAGGGATTGTTTTTCTTCGAACTTAGTTAGGATAATCATTTTCTTCCAAAACAATGTTGACAACAAGGATCATATCGTACACTTAAGCAAATTTAAGATCATAAGAATATGAAGGGATTATTGTTTTTAGTCGTTCAATGTGGTCAATTTTTGGTGGGAAAGGACAAAGTTGCGCAAGAGCATGAGCAATAGATGACTAGATCGTGTAGTAGTCAGGTTAGTTGCATTACTTCCCCACGGTGTGTTAGTTCTTTTATCAGTTTGAAGTACTCCAATATTTGACACCATTTACTTTCTAAAAAAACTTTGGCCAACAATATATATATATTCAAGTAATTAGTTACCTAGGTGAATGAGCATCTGCATCATGAAATTGTCAGTAAACACTACAACTATGACGACTTAATTATGCCACAAAACTTCGAAAGTTCATCATAAATAAACTTCTATAACGTACTTATGACAAAAATCACTTTGTCATGGAATGTGCAGAGTACTATGAAGTCACCGCCATTTTCCTGTCCAATACAACATGTCCGTCGCTTCTTTATAGAAGTGTTGCAACTTTGCCGGTGAAGATGAGGTCTTAACCCCACCGGTCAAGTTTCTTCTTAATTAAACATAATGATTTTGTGGGATCTTTGCTTTTCCGTGGAAAAGGTTATACAGTTATTGACTATTGAGAGCTTGCAGAGCTTTAGCAATTTGTGTAAGAGCGAGGAAGTAATGCATATTCTTAGTGGAGCCTATATGTATTTATAAAGCTATCTTTCAAAAATAATTATTATTTATTTGTAGCTAGCTTAATTCAGAGTTGCCACTGTATTCCACATATTGAGGGACCAAATCAGAATTCAGAAGTAAAATTTAGATTTGAATGTAATTGATCAAAATATAATGAATATGGTTTGTACAACTGCGCATTGTTTCTGTGAAGTGCTAAAAGGAGGGCCCATGCGCTTTTGTACACCTTCAAGAAGATGGAACCCAAGTAGAGATGGCAGTTATTACAATCTTACTTCAACTATTAGAGGTAATCTTGTCCGTACTATCTTTGTCTCCTTTCAAATATATCAAACCCATCCTTAGCATGCCAAAGTGTCTCTATATATTAATGTTCCCAAACAGTCTCGTAGTGGCGTGCCCCTCTAGCTTGGCTATCTAGGCGCAAGAAATATATGTTTTGCATTCTATAAACTTTTTACTTATCCTATACGACCTGCCGAATTAGTTGATGCTACTTCATCATAAAAAAAAACATTAGATGCACATATATGGCGGACCAGTTTGGGCTTGGGAGACATCTGGATTTTAAACGCCACATCACTCGAACAACATGGTGAGTTTCTCGATTTAGTGCAGTCATGAACATTTGAAATGCGAGCCCGGACTTTAAAATTGATTCATTGGAGATAATGTAGTTGACATACATACATGTGCCGGTGCTTTGTTATGTGGTGTCCATGAGCGTGATTAATGCGTGCTTACTGATGTCTTTTTGCAGCTTCCTTCACCTGAAGACGTGGTACAGAACTTGCATTCCAAGCTTGTCCGTCTTTTTGAGGCCGGGAACCTGAAAATGAATTGCACAACTGGTCGGACCTGCAGAGTACTCTGAAGTCACTGCCATCTTCTTGTTCAGTGCAACACGCCGTGGCTTCTGTCTAGAAGCGTTGCGACTTTGCCGTGGACGATGACGAAGCCAAGCGGCGAGGTAGCAGAAGGCGAGGCGCCCACCATCTGCCCCATCTGTCATCCTTCACCACCACGAAGCCACCGTCAATATATAGCACCTGGCTGGTTGTCACCGTGCACGTGCAGAGGTCCCTGTCCGTGGAAGAAACACACAGGCTGAGGCTCCTCGGTCTTGGTGCCTTAGTCCGGCGCCAGTGCAAGGGAGAACGAGCCCCGGCAGTCATCGCTAGTGTAACCAACAACCAATTGACCATGACCGGTAAAATGATCTCATGCCCATCATTTTTGGTGAATGTATTAGCAGCTTCTTGTTTGCTAATCGAGCCTTACTTCACCCTTTTTTTTTCATTTTGTTGTCTGAACATATGAAACAAGAGTTTTTTCGTCTCAGTCCTGAACTAGGATATGCCGTGAGCTTTGTGTAACCCTTGCTGGCCCCGGAAGTGTCACTGTAACATCACGCTCCCCGAGCCACGCACCTTGTCCTCACTCGTGCGCACCCGAAAAGAACTTCCCGGTCGGTCACCTATCTTGAAATTGCTCTAGGCCATGCACGCTTAATGTTGGCGATTTCTAGCATACCATTTTATATGCCAACTGCGCCTTATTTAGAGCATAAATGTCGTCATTATAGGCCACTAACCCTTGATAATAGCACCATATTTGTATATATGTCGTTCTGGAGCTTTATTACAGAAACAGATGAAAAGGACGACATTCTAGACATTGTGGCTGATCTGGACCTGAAGAGAAGAGAACCAGCAGAAAAGGCCCACTGTGCCGATCGGCACAGACATGTGCCGACCGGCACATGGGACCCCAAGGCCACCAAAGCTAGCCCACCATTCAGTTTGTTCTAGAAGGAAGTTATCCGAGCCAATCTTGGGAGATACTCATCACGAAGAGATAAAAGATACTCGAAGATTTGAAAGAGCAACACAAGACTTGATCTCGAAGCAAACTGACTGGAAGGCCCACATGGAAGCTACCTAGGACTTCGGAACCGACTTAGGGAGGAAACCGAGATGGACACGAGGTGTGCCGATCGGCACAACCCCTGTGCCGATCGGCACAAGGACTCTTTCCCCGAGAATCCTTTCCTTTCTGATGTACAACTCTATATAAACTTGTAAAAGCCCTAGGGTTTCGGGATCCGCCGCCAGAGGGACAACACAGCTAGTAAGTTTAGAGCCACCGGGGCTTTGCCCCGTTCTTCATGTTCTCTAGTTGTTGATCAAGAACCATTGGTGCTAAAGAGGTGATCCATCAAGGTAGGCCTACTAGATGGTGATGTATCTTGCACTATTTATCATTGAAGTATGGTTGAATATGTGGATGAATGGTTTTGATTATTGATCGCCTGGATTTTATGGTCTTTATATGCACTTGTTCCTACGCTTAGTGACGACTAAGTACTAGATGTTATCTTAATTGTGGTGGCAAAAAGAAGTGACAAGATTCGTTCTCTCACTATCTCCATTGTGGTTAAGGTAGCATTGGGATCTTGTAATGCGCCATAATTGCACGTTGTCTCTGTACCTCCACAGCCGCTAATGCATACGCGATGATCCTTGAGATGAGGTGTAGAGTAGGAAGGGGCTACTGATTAAGGTGAACTGGTCGTGACAGGGCTCGTCGGAAAGGGGTCCTGACCTACCGATCTTCGGTTATCAATAATTGAGTAATTCCGTTTATGATGCTATTTGACTAAGCTTTTTGGTTACGATCTCAACTAGCAGACTTGGCTAACTTACCCCATGATTTAATCTGTTCCTAGGCTTTTCGGACATCACTTCGGACAACTTCGCCTTCGTGCCGACCGGCACATCCCCTGTGCCGATCGGCACAACACCCTGGTTTCCTGAAACCCACGCTCACGCTCACTAGAAAGCTTGGCTAATCTTTTACTGATGATTTTGCTTAATTCCCATTGGTCCTTGTGGTTCGATTAAACCCTGGAATACTCTTCTAGGGGAAAAAGACTACAACTGTACACCGTGCTCTTGCGGTATATAAGTGGGTGCGTAGATCCGACCAACAAGCTGTCTTTTTCTGGCGCCGTTGCCGGGACCTTTGTTCGAATTAGGCATTGTTTGAAGTTTGAGAACTTGGCCGCTGTGCCGATCGGCACACCTATGTGCCGACTGGCACGGAGCTCTCTTTCTTTGATTTCTCTGTCTTTTCCAGTATATATGTCCTGTTTTATTTAACAGACAGGTATAGACGGCGCTAAGTCAAATAAACCCTTTAATTACCTCGATGATCCAGAGATTCTCTTTCGCAAGCGTAAGGCGGAAAAGAGAAGCAAGTCAGTGGGAGACATAGAAGACAACAGCGAGCCGCTTAGCCCGAAGGCATTATTTGCAGCTCTGGAAGAAGATAACGAAGAAGAAGTTCCTGAAGTAGAAGACATGGGAGACGCAACACCAATTGCAAATCGTCTCAAGCCTGCCTTAAACAATGTCATCAAGACTGAATTTGCTGCACAAGCTCAACCTTTTCGGCTGGAGCGCTACATGTCTTTGGTTGGTCAGCAACCATTCACAGGTTCTGAAGATCCTAATATGCATTTGCAACACTTTCATGAGATCTGCAGTACGTTTCAATTGCAAAACATGAATCCCAATGAAGCCAAGGTGCGATTGTTCCCTCTATCCCTTATTGGGCGTCCTAAGCAGTGGTACCATGGGCTACCTACTGCAACCAAGATTAGTTGGGACCTACTTTCTGCAGAATTTTTGGCAAAATACTTCCCTCCAGGCAAGACTCAAGCTTTGAAGAACAAGATCCTTGGATTCACTCAACTTGCTGATGAGAGCGTTGGAGAAGCATGGAATCGATTCAATGAGTACAAGGATGCTTGCCCGCACAATGGTCTTGCTGAATGGGAGCTAGTGGAAAGGTTCTACACGGGTTTGAATCTTTTGTCCCGACAACACTTAGATGCTTCGGCTGGAGGATCGTTTTTGGACAAGACACCCGCTCAAGCCGCAGCCTTGATCAAGAAGATAAAGCAAAATCAATCATGGGTTGGTGAGAGAGAAAGTAGAAGCCTTCAACCTTCCACGGGAAAAATGAAGAGTGTGGTGGAAAGAGCTTATGATGAATTGCTTATGGACAAGCTTGACACCATACAAAGGAGACTGGACAAGATTGATCATATTCCCAAGGAAGAGACCGTCAAGCTAGCGGAAGCCCGTTCCACATGTGAAGAATGTGGAGAACTTGGTCATGTGAGCAAGGATTGCCCCGAAGATGTGAAGATGCTCAATTATGTCAAGAGTCAAGGATGGAAGACTCCATATCAGCAACAAAGGAGTAGCTTCACCCCATCGTCGTCTATGCAAAATGCCATCCCTCGTCGTATTCAATGCCAAGAGTTCTTTCAAACTCAAGAGAAGGTTAATAAGGACACTCAAGCTAAATTCAAGGAAGTCGATCGTGTGCTTGAAACAATCAATGACAAGGTCATCGAAGTGGGGAGTTCTAATCAGCAAATTCTCCAATTCATGAAGATGATGGAGAAACAAATGGCGCAATTGGCGGAGTCGGTAAAAAGCGAGAAAGGAGCTCTTCCTGGTAATACCCGCTCTGCAGAATAGCTGAAATCCATCGAGACGAGGTCTGGGAAGCAAACTGAAGATCCAAAGTTCGCAGCTGGAGCAAGACGACCTCGTGCCGACCGGCACGACACAGGTGCCGATCGGCACGCTACAGTTGAAGGTGCCGACCAGCACGAGGATGGTGCCGATCGGCACAGTGAAGAAATTGACCTCTCGGGTCTGAAAAAGGGAACTGAGAACAAGGAACATGGTCCTGCTACCTTTCTGGATACGCAGCTGTTGACCAAGACAGAAAGGATTCGACATCATGATAAGCAATTCTCCAGGTTTGTCGATATTATGAAGAAGTTATATATCAATGTCCCGTTCCTTGATGCTCTTCAAGTGCCCACCTATGCTAAGTACATAAAGGATATTATGCAAAGCAAGAAGTCCTTAGCATCGGAAGAAGTGGTGAAGATGACAAGAGAGTGCACTGCAGCTATTAATGACATTACACCAGAAAAGAAGCCCGACCCCGGATCTCCTAGTATCCGGTGTTTGATTGGAGCTCAAATCTTTGAAGGGGCTTTATGCGATCTTGGAGCAAGTGTAAGTGTCATGCCTCGCTATGTCTTTACAAGTTTGAATTTGCCAGAGTTGGAGCCTACGGCTATGTGTTTGGAGTTGGCCGATCAATCGGTTCGCTATCCCGATGGAATTGCTGAAGATGTGCCTGTCCAAATTGGTGATCATATAGTTCCTGTGGATTTCATTGTGCTTGATATGGATAGAAGGACAAGGACTTCATTGATTTGGGCCGGCCATTCTTGAGGACAGCGAAGGCAAACATTGATGTGGGGAGTGGAAAGATAAGTTTCGACATAAGTGGAGCCTCCTACACATTCAATTTTCGCCCCAAAGGAGAAGAAGGCCGTACGGTATCCAAATGGGTTGAGAAATACAAGTCTCCGCACCATAAAGCAATCGAGGGTAATTGGAGGAAGGATATGTCCTATCATTAAAGGAGAAGAGACATGAGAACCTTGTAGTGTCGCAACTTTTTCCCGTAAAGCGACGCTAAGGAAGTGATTTATGCGGGGAGGTCAAGCTCTACGACCTTTTTAAAACTAAGAGCGCTTTTTGGGAGGCAACCCAAAATTCGGGAGCGAGTCATAGGGTGAGTCTTTGTGTGTTAGTGCTTTCGGGAGGGCAACCCGTGAATTAGAAATTTAGTGCTAACCGGGAGGGCAACCCGGCCTTTAAATTGTTTGCTTGTAATTCACAATAATGCTCCCGGAATAAAATTTGTTAGTCCAAGTGTTTGCTTTAACTTTTGTGTGAACTCCTGCGCTGTCTGTTTACTTTCTGCAGTTTTGTTTTTGCATTTTGCTTGTTCGCTAACAGCGCAGGAAGAAAAGAAACAAAAAGAGAAAATTTTGGAAGGTGCCGACCGGCACAGGCTGTGCCGATCGGCACCATAGCAAGCACGCCAAATCGTGCCCAGGACGTTACCTTAAACTAAAGATGCGAATTAATATGGGGTGAAAAGAAGAAAATATGCGGAATATTTGAGGAAGGAAAATTCGGAAGGGTAAGTGCAACAATTGTCCCGAGAATATTTCCGTGCTTTTGGAATTTTTATGTGTCGCAGAGATGTGTTGGATGATCTTTGAGGAAGAAGGAGGCACTGGCAAAAATTTGGCACAGCTGCCGACCGGCACAGCAACGTGCCGATCGGCACAGCATGGAAACGCCACCTCCAGGAATCTCGATGCTACAGGAAGTCTGACATCCGCGAAGAAATTTGAAATTTTGGACGACGCAAAGCAACGAAGTTTGAAGCTGGCGCGCGCTACACAGTGCCGACCGGCATCCTGTAGTGCCGATCGGCACGACGTCCAGGAATTCAAATTGGATCATCAAAGTCTGCGCACATTGGAAGGAGGAAAAACACTGACGCCCATGCAGCTGCCGAGCACAGGGGGGACACCGAGCACCCAGCCTCGGGATGGAGCAAAAGTACCGACCGGCACAACACCCGTGCCGATCGGCACCACCTGAAAAATTCGAATTTCAAACGTGCTCCCCTGTCTCCCGACATGCGACACTGTATCAAGCATGGGGAAGAGGAAAAGAAGTTGCTGAAGCCAAGGTACGTGCGAATCTGTGCAAAATTTGAATTGTGCCGACCGGCACGGTCTCCGTGCCAATCGGCACACCTTGGAAAATCCAATCTTTTGCAGGTGCGCCCCTGTTCCCCGACATCCGACACTGTACAAGTCATGGGGAAGAGGAAAAGAAGGCGTGGCAGCCGAGGTACGACGGAATCCGCGAAATTTTGAACCGTGCCGATCGGCACCGTACTGTGCCGACCGGCACGCGCAGGGAATTTGAACCGGCGCGGGTTCCTTCCCTTGGACGCCATGGAGAGCTATATAAAGGGGCATCACCTCCTCCAGTTTCGCCACAACTTCCTGGTAACCCTCTCCACTCCTCCACTTCCTCCATTTGCGCGATCCGTTTCCATTCTTTCGCAGGAAATGAAGGGATTTAGTTCCACGCTCAAGAGCGCCGGCAAGAAGATTCGCCGGGGGTTCGGCTCCGGCGGATCACACCACTCCGGTGGATCGCACCACGCCGGTGGATCACACCAAGCCGGAGGGTCACACCAAGCCAGCGACAACAACTCCGGCAGCGACTCCGGCTCCTTCACCTCGGCGAGGAGGGCAAGCTCGGCGGGCTATGACAGCCCCGAGCTCTCCGTCGAGATGACACCGCCACGAGGGCGGGATGACTTCTTCATCGGCCACCGCGACATCGGCATCCCTCGTGGACCGAGGCCGCGCACGAGGAGCGCGACCGCCGCCGCCGCCGCCGCCGCGGCGAGCGGATCATCAATGGAGGCCGAGCCGAGCGAGCCGGCATATGTACCGCGCGCGGTTCGGGAGGGGTTCACCCTCACGAGCCGTGAGGAGGAGTTCTACTACACCAACATCCGCGGCCGCGTCTTCCCCAACATCGACATGGATGAGGAGTTCCTCTCCAAGGTCGGGGTATGGCCGGACCTCCATCAATGCCTCCTCAACCTTGGGTGGGAGACCCTCCACGATCAAGCGAGCAGCTTCGACATCGAGCTCATCACCGAGTTCATCACCACCATGAGCCGCGAGGTGGACGAGCAAGGAGACGACACGATCAAGTTCCGTGTGCGGGACGAGCCTTACTCCATCACGATCGAGGGCATCTCCGATGCTCTCGGTTTTGAAAGGGGAGCCCCCGTATACGGCGCGGCGACGACGGAGATGCTCGACACATTTTGGCGCCGCATCGCCGACGCGGACGAGCGCAAGAGGGGGCACATCAAGAACCCCACGATCCAAATCCTCCACCGGTGGATGGCCGCACGCACCACCGGCCGCCTCGACACCACCAACATCTCCGACCCGGATTTGCATTGGCTCTACAACGCCATTGCGAGTCCGTGCAAGTCAATCCCGTGGGGACGATGGTGGCAAGTTGGTTTAGCCAAAGGGCCAACCCTAAGGCGAGACTAGCTTTTAGAGGCTACCTCCAAACAATCATCTTCCAAGTCACCGAAGGTAACCTCATGATGAAGGATGATTGTTAGGTGAGGTCCACGCTCATCGACGAGTCCATGGTACGCGGGAAGACTATCACGGGAAGCGCCAAGCTCGGCTACTACGTGTGCGGCACCGGCATCAAGCTTCCCTGCCCCGAGCTCGCCCTCTTCCTCCCGAACAAGATCGACGGAGGGAATTGGCTCGAGGCCGACCTCCGCGAGCGACACAAGGTAACGAAGACGAAGCGCGGGAGGAAGGAGGTCGTCGGCCAGTCTTCGGCGAGCGCAGCGGCGGACTGGGACAGTTGGTAGGCGGCAGCAGCCGCGCAGCATCAACCAGCGCAGCAGGCACCCGTGCCGATCGGCACGGGCTTCGTGCCGACCGGCACAGGCCAGGTGCCGACCGGCACGGACCCCAGGTACTTCGGTATGCCCCCTGTGTACCCTCAGCACTTCCAGGGGGCACCCTACTATGCTCCTGCAGGTCCTCCGGGGGCGAACTTTGCCCCTATGCATCGATACATCGACAACAACGTTCAATACGTTGAACGTATGGACAACTTAGCGGGCGCGATGCGGAGCAACACCGAGGCGATGATTGATGAGTTCGGGAGATTGGAGGCGGCGTACTACGGCTTCGACTACACGCAGCCACCTCCATTTGATGGGTAGAGTGTTGTGTATGGCACAACTTGTATCGGTTTTCCGGTTTGCGTTTTTCTTTCCCTTTCGCATTCTCTTTTTATTTATTTACTTATGTGTGTGTGAGCGGATTGGGAAACCATGTATCGGGTGTGTTTAGTTTGTTTGTGTGCTTTTATTCATGCATGTGTGCTAGTAGCTTAGTTTTATTTATGCAAGTGTGCTAGTAGTTTGTTTAGAATGATACATCACCATGTAGCCCGTGCTTTCAAATCCAAAATGATGATGATCTTTATGCTTTATTTGAAAAATGATACGAGTATGTATGTCTATCTTGAGAAGTGTTAATGATAATCGAGCGATGTTGAGCATAAATAAAATTTCGAACTTTCACTAAAGTGTATTCGGCAAATACTTCATATGTGGCGTAGTTCATTTCAAAATTCCCATGCAAGGTCTAATAAAAGATCGATTTTGGACGACATGACTTAGTACCTATTTCTTTATAAAATTCAAATGTTCTTATTGTGAGCTTTAGAATTACTCCATATCATTCGGTTATGCCTACCAATGCCAAATATATGTGACTCAATTTAAGCGCTTGCTAAGTAGAGACTATGATTGATGATTGAGCTCGGTTAAGATTTAATTCTTAGGGTATGAGACTTGGAAAATTGGCCACATCTTTCGCGTATCGTGTTGATTTTCTAGCCTATTCCTGCTAGAGCTATGCAACTTACCGCATTGGAATTATGCATAATTCGCCGAGTATCCGATACTTGAGAACCAAATTCTTTGATTCGAATATCAATCCTTGACCACATCCTACTGTATTCTTGGCTATATATCTGACACAGCAGTTCTCACGAGAAATCCAGAGCGAAATTGGCAGGTACAGACAGTGTGCCGACCGGCACATGATTGTGCCGATCGGCACACAGAGAGAGAAAAAAAGAAAAACAAAAGAAAGAAGAAAAGAAAAAAAAGAAAAAAAAGAGGAAAATAAAGTCTGTACCTTGTGCTGTTTTGCTCGGGACTAGCAAAAATTTGAGTGTGGGGGGAAGAGTGAATTCCCTTGAATTCTTATCATCTATTAGTAGCCAAGAATCTCTTTTTCCAATCATGTACACAATTCTTTGCATTCGATATCCTCCGAAAATGCCAGGAAGTTTCTGATAGATATGCAAAGAAGAAAGGACAGCTTTGTCACCTGTTTAAAAAGATTACGTTCTCTACTTGTGATTGTTCATTCACACAAGTATATGTCCACTATTCTAAAGGTGTGAGTTTCTTTCTCAATTCAATTTCTAATGGCCTTTTGACAAGTCTCAGTAAAACCAGTTAGAGTTATTTCTTAGCTTTGCAATATGTTGTTGATTTATGTCTATTTTTCTTGAAATTCCTCACCAAGCTACTCATATGGCCTTACACATACATATATCGATAAAGTAGGATAGGCTTTTGAGTGATTTAGGTGAGTGATTGAAGTTGAGTTGTTGACTTGATCGTTTGAGAAGGATAGTTCTCTTGCTCAAAATACCTTTTTGGTGATTCACATAAGTGGAAAAGTCATGTGCATCAAGTTGAATATTTTCAAGGTTTGCTTTGGGAAGTACTCTTTCATGTTCAATACCCATATTGTGAACATGTTTGCTGAATACTAAATTGATTTAATCTCACAATGACTAAATGCTCAGCTCGTGTAGATTTGAAATACTTTTATGATTGATGTGACTATATGCAAGTTGATTTTCATTCTTGACTTTCCTCGGGACGAGTAAAGGTTTAAGTGTGGGGGAGCTGTTGGCGATTTCTAGCATACCATTTTATATGCCAACTGCGCCTTATTTAGAGCATAAATGTCGTCATTATAGGCCACTAACCCTTGATAATAGCACCATATTTATATATATGTCGTTCTGGAGCTTTATTACAGAAACAGATGAAAAGGACGACATTCTGGACATTGTGGCTGATCTGGACCTGAAGAGAAGAGAACCAGCAGAAAAGGCCCACTGTGCCGATCGGCACAGACATGTGGCGACCGGCACATGGGACCCCAAGGCCACCAAAGCTGGCCCACCATTCAGTTTGTTCTAGAAGGAAGTTATCCGAGCCAATCTTGGGAGATACTCATCACGAAGAGATAAAAGATACTCGAAGATTTGAAAGAGCAACACAAGACTTGATCTCGAAGCAAACTGACTGGAAGGCCCACATGGAAGCTACCTAGGACTTCGGAACCGACTTAGGGAGGAAACCGAGATGGACACGAGGTGTGCCGATCGGCACAACCCCTGTGCCGATCGGCACAAGGACTCTTTCCCCGAGAATTCTTTCCTTTCTGATGTACAGCCCTATATAAACTTGTAAAAGCCATAGGGTTTCGGGATCCGCCGCCAGAGGGACAACACAGCTAGTAAGTTTAGAGCCACCGGGGCTTTGCCCCGTTCTTCATGTTCTCTAGTTGTTGATCAAGAACCATTGGTGCTAAAGAGGTGATCCATCAAGGTAGGCCTACTAGATGGTGATGTATCTTGCACTATGTATCATTGAAGTATGGTTGAATATGTGGATGAATGGTTTTGATTATTGATCGCCTGGATTTTATGGTCTTTATATGCACTTGTTCCTACGCTTAGTGACGACTAAGTACTAGATGTTATCTTAATTGTGGTGGCAAAAAGAAGTGACAAGATTCGTTCTCTCACTATCTCCATTGTGGTTAAGGTAGCATTGGGATCTTGTAATGCGCCATAATTGCACGTTGTCTCTGTACCTCCACAGCCGCTAATGCATACGCGATGATCCTTGAGATGAGGTGTAGAGTAGGAAGGGGCTACTGATTAAGGTGAACTGGTCGTGACAGGGCTCGTCGGAAAGGGGTCCTGACCTACCGATCTTCGGTTATCAATAATTGAGTAATTCCGTTTATGATGCTATTTGACTAAGCTTCTTGGTTACGATCTCAACTAGCAGACTTGGCTAACTTACCCCATGATTTAATCTGTTCCTAGGCTTTTCGGACATCACTTCGGACAACTTCGCCTTCGTGCCGACCGGCACATCCCCTGTGCCGATTGGCGCAACACCCTGTTTTCCTGAAACCCACGCTCACGCTCACTAGAAAGCTTGGCTAACTCTTTTACTGATGATTTTGCTTAATTCCCATTGGTCCTTGTGGTTCGATTAAACCTTGGAATACTCTTCTAGGGGAAAAAGACTACAACTGTACACCGTGCTCTTGCGGTATATAAGTGGGTGCGTAGATACGACCAACACTTAACCTCAGAGTTCTTTCAAGATGAGCTTCCAGAAAAGAAGTTGCAACTTCTTGATATGAGTATTCCATCAATCCTATTAAGCCCTGGGCTAGGATGTCACAGTCACCGTCCGTCGAACAAGCACACAAAGTATAGGGCTCGCTGATAATGGATTCATGGTCCTCTCGTCCGCCACCGGTCAGTGTTCAGGTTATCGGTAGTAAAAAAATTTCGGGACCCAGTGATACTACCGAAATTCAGAAATTTCTCCGATTTCCGAAATTTCGGACCGAAATTTTTCAAACAAAATTTTGAATTCGAACAAAATTTGTCCGAAATTTGGTCCGAAAAAAATCCGAAAATTTGAACGAATTTCGGTGAAATTTTGGGGAAATTTCGGCGATGAAAAACAGGAACAGATATACAGATTAAATACTTTAGTAATCCCATCTCTCAAGTCATTACGGCAATAGTACATGTAGGCAGTCTCCAAATCCACAACTGTCCATACAAGTTGCATGCTTGCAATTTGTGCGATTAGCCTATCTTAATCTAACAAGGCTCCAAGACTTCGAACTTACAAGTCCGAGCCTCCAAAATACAGTCCATGTAAGTTACATGCTTGCATTTTGGGCGATTAGCCTATCTTAATCTAACAAGGCTCCAGGACTTCATCTTACAAGTCCGAGCCTCCAAAACACAGTCCATGTAAAGAACTAACTAGTCAATATATATTCAAAAGTCACTACTTGATTGCCATGCCAAAATATTTCGGCCCCGCAGATTTCTGGTGCAGTCCTTAGTTCTTGCTACCTGTAGCATGAATAAAAACATTTGTAATCAGAATAAACTCAATCTTTGGACAAATTTTTTGCAAGAATATGGCATTACCATAGATAAGGTTGTGCACGTTCACAGTCTTCTTCCTACAGTTCCTTACAGGCCGATTGGTGTTGTTCTCACCTGAAACAAGCATAAGCCAGCAAGAATTAGTAAAGCACCAATAAATATAAGCTACACAACATGTCATTCACCTGTTTGGTCTGTTGCTTCACCTTGCCCATGCGCTTCTCCTTCACCATCCTCGGAGCCACCGTCACAAGATTCATCATCCTCACAGGGCTCTGATGGAGTTTTGTTCACATGGAGAAGGAACTATGGGCCTCGTGGACTATGTTGGAACAGAAAAAAATTCAAATTGGGCCGAAATTTTGGGCCCGGTAAGCAGTTTTACCGCCCACCACCGATAAACCGAAATTTTTCTTTCACTGCCACTGGTGCAAGAGAACGCGCCACCATGTCAGCACGATCGACGAGGCTGGTGCGCGGGCCGGATGCGGACGACGACGAGCGCCCCTCGCTCGACGTCCTCTGTAGACGGCACGGACGTTATGCTTGTTGCGCCGCCTTGAGACGGCGCATGGATGCCTTGAGTACGTCGAGCGCCATCGCTTGCTGCCAGCGCACAGACGAACCGAGCTCCGGTGAGCTGAGACGGGAAGAGCTGGCGGCACGGATTTGGGCTGGCTCGTGCCGCTCTGTGCCTTACCACTTGCTGACTACGACGAGTGACGACTGGTCAACTCACCCGATCTGATGCCGAAGACGTATGTTGTTCCAAAATCAATGCCGTGGAAGTCAGAATCCCAAAATTCAGTCAGTTGCGCATTCAACTACTTGACCATCAGGTCGTTGTCACTTGAATAAAAAATATTGCATCTGTGGCAGAGCCTTATGTTGACATTTAGTTCCTTTTTTTTTTGCGTGGAATGTTGACATTCAGTTCTTGCTCTTGGGCATAAGACAATTCAACATGAGAACACTATATGCAACAAGAAGAGCTCTATATATATGACACTTGAATTAGAAATTTAGAAGGTGATACACACATGCTTTTGCATGTTCGAGAAAAAAAGATATACACCTTTGACCTTTCAAAGTGCCGCTTGCTAGATAGCTCAATCTCCGTTGATGGGTGTGAGAGGTATATATCATGACGTCAGAATGCCGCTTGCTAGATCATTTGATCTCCATTGTTGGGTGTGAGAGGTATCCGAAAATTAATCGGTGACCACAAGTGAGACAAACTGTCTTACAAGTTCCTTTGCTTACTGGTGTTTTGAAGCCTTTTTAGCGACAGCAGATCCTGGGTGTAGCTTCACTGATCTGCATTGGCTCCGCAATTCATTGTTAAGCTCGATGGCAAAGAGACGTCGGCAGGCATCTCTCTCGAAGATGCATGGTTTAGACATGTACTTGGCGTTGTCCGTTACGATACGATTAGTTTAGTAGGGTGAAATTGGCGAGTGTGTTTTCTCTCAAGAAACATGCATTAATAAGTCCCGTTGTTAAAAAGATCATCTAATTATATCTTTTTTTACAGAGATGGGCTGATTGGGGTAATTAGCAACAAGTTATACGCAATTGAAAAATTTTCTATGAAAAGAAAAAGATACCCCGTCCGCATCTCGTGGTGGCTGAACACCCTGCGTGGGAGGGCTACTGGCCATCCGGCACATACGTTTCCATGTTCTGCTTTCGCTCGGAGGCCTTTCGTCTCATGAGTCATGAACCTGATCCTCTGCTTGCAACAATCAATCGACCATCATTTGAAAAATTGACTTCATGCCGATGCTGCGCACAACATGTGCCAGTGCGTTTTGCAATTGAGCAACCACTGACAAAAATGGTGTTTTCAGTCCTTCAATGCGGTCATTTTTTGGTGGAAAAGGATAAAGTTGCACAAGAGCCTGCGCAATAGATGACTAGATCGTGTAGTTGCCAGGTTTCTTGCATTATTTTCCCACGGTGTGTTAGTTCTTTTATCAGTTTGGAGTACTCTCAGTTTTTAAATATTTGACACCATTTACTTTCTAAAAATAGTTTGATCAACAATATATATTCAAGTAATTAGTTACCTAGGTGGATGAAAAGCATCATCAGATTTATCACCAACACAACAACAATTATGTTTTTCTATGATGACTTAATTACATCACAAAACTTGTAAAGTTGTCATACGTAAACTTCTATGATGTACTTATGACGAAAATCACTTTGTCATGAAATGTGCAGGATACTCTGAAGTCACTTCCATTTTCCTATCCAATACAACATGTCTGTCACTTCTCTCTAGAAGCGTCACGACTTTGCCAGTCAGGATGAGGTCTCTATCAAAAGAAAGCCATGCGAGTAGTCTTACCCCCACCGGTCAAGTTTCTTTCTAATTATACATAATAATTTTGAGGGATCTTTGCTTTTCCGTGGAAAAGGCTGTACAGTTATTGAGAACTCCAATGAATCTAGCTTGCAGACCGTTAGCAATTTGTGGAAGAGCTATCTTTTAGAAAACAAATATTATTTATTTATAGCTAGCTTAATTCAGAGTTGCCACTGTATTCCGCATATTGAGTGGCTAAATCAGAAGTACAAATTTAGATTTGAATGTAATTGATCAAAATATAATGAATATGATCTGTACAGCTGCATTGTTTTTCTGAAGTGCTAAAGGAGAGCACATGCAATTTTGTACACCTTCAAGAAGATGGAACCCACCCACTAGATCATTGAAAGAAACCCGGGTAGATGGCAGTTACTATAGTCTATATATTGACGTTCCCATACAGTCTCATAGTGGCGTGCCGCTCTAGCTCCACTATCTGGAATTGTTAGTAGAGTAGAATTGGCGTTGTTATTACTGTCTCGGTTAGATCTGATCCTACGCAACGTCTGTCCGATGAGCATAGTATAGATAGATCGAGTTTATTCGAGTCATCTTAAATCGATTTATTAGTTAAGTCTTCCACCTAATTATTTTTTATAGAACCTTATTGCTGTCTCGGTTAGGTCTGATCCTACGGGTTTTATTGAAGTAATTCTGTGACGTGGCTTGGCCGATAGACTGGTCTAGGGTTTGATCGGGACGTTTAGCCAATTAGTTATCATAATCACTCTAGATTTATTTGTTAGCTGGTCTTCCACCTAATTATTTTCAGTAGAACCTTATTGCTCTCTCGGTTAAGTCCGACCCTACGGGTTTTGGTGGAGTAGTTTTGTGACGTGACTTGGCCGATAGATCGATCTAAAGTTAGTCGGAGTATTTAGCCGATTATTTATCGCACAGATCTTTGTTTTAATTTCTTTTATATATTATTGCTCTATTTGGCTGGTTTACAAAGTATCTTTCAAGTATCTAGATCTAGCCGATAGTCTGCTGTGATTTATCAGATCTGTTTCTCTTATTACTGTTCGATAGCCGATGATAAAAGGCCGATAGGGCATAGCCGATAGTCACAGTCGATTGCTTTATTTGTCTTTATTCATATCATCTACTGTTTCAGCGACATCCGATTGTCGGCTATACATCGGCCTGTTACTCAGGCCAGTGACCTAAGGAATTTAACTCTTTTGTCCTTTTGTTAGTTTTCAGGAAAAACTAACTGGCACGCCTCAGGATTCGTACGGCGTACAAAACTTGGTCCTGCACTGAAGTTAAGCAGATCTTCCAGGCCATTTGTGTGTGATTTTTGGGTCAACAGTATCATGTGTGCAGCTAAGAGCTATAACAGGCAAATAAGTAAACAAGTAATACAGTAAGTAATAAAGCAGCAGTAATATAGCAGTAATATCATAATCTGACATAACCATCATCATCCATAATCACACTACGATGTGACGCAGTGAACAAGCGGGGTGCTCATTTCTGAGAGCGGCGGCATCGATGTACATCCTGCAGGAGAAACCTGACCACACGATATATGAGCCCGCGAACAGACCATATATGGCAACCTTTCACATAGCCCTGCAAGGCCGAAATCTAGCTGCTGCTCCCGGCAAAATATTGGGACCACCCTCACGCGACACGCGGCCCTGACATTGTCCTCGGGTTGTCCCATTTCCCCTAGCAGCAGGATAAGGTTCGTCTCCACGGTTGCTATGCTACGTCGGTTTACTGGGCCCATAAACACCAGCATGTGAATCAGTATGTTCAAAACTTGCTCAACAGGGCCACCAACGGTACGGTCCTTAATCGACACAGACAGAGCTACCACCGTGAAGGCCCAGCCTTCTCCATCCATCCTACACAAACATCCCCGTCCGGTCTGTAACAAACCTATAATTCTTCTAGCACATACCAGGGTGTCATGGTCCTACCATGCGAGTGGGACCAGTTGACCCGTGTTTTGGAAGTGTTGGCATGGACGCCGGGTTGGTATGGCCATTGAGGTCAGAAGGCCCAACTAAAATGTGGGAACTGGCTGGAAGGTTTCATAATCCCCGATAGCCAACCAACTAAAATATTGACAATCATGACTCCTTCACTTACTTTAGTGAACCTTACATAAAGCTTGCTTGCTGCAAATGAATCATATAGCCTGCTCCTTCCTAAATCCAGACATGCATGTATATATATACCCTCGTGTAGTGTAGGACTTGCTGAGTACCTTATGTACTCACACGTTTGCAACTGTTGGTTTAGTAGGAGAAGACTTTGTTGAAGACGACGACGCTTTGGTTTTCGGTTCTACTTCGCAAGCCTGCTTGTGGTTTTGGGCTATGGTTTCCGCTGTCTTCCTCACCGTTAGTTGGTCGGACGGACTTTGATCGTTATGAAATCCTCGTCGAACCGCCACTAAGGGTCCTTTATATCAGGTAATATGCTTTTTTACCTATTCGAAATATGCTTTGGATTATCATATCTGTGTTCTTGTGCGTATCAGCTACTGATCCAGGGACTGATACAGGATGCATAACTGATTCCAGAAATGAGGTCTGACAATGTGCCGCTTGCTAGATCATTCGATCTCCATTAATGGGTGTGAGAGGTATCCGGAATTGGTTGGTCACGATATATGAAGGGTAGTCTCTTAGAAGTTCCCTTGGTTACTGGAGTTTTGGAGCCTATTTAGCAAGGGCCATTTTCTGTGTGCTGCTTCATCGATATATGCTTGCGCTGCAATTGTTAAGTTTGATAGTTGAGGCTCTTCTGATGTATTCAATCTCTCTTAAAGATACATGGTCTAGACACGCGCTTGCCGTCGTCTAAATGATAGGTTTAGTACAGAAATTGCACCGGTGCATACGTTCTGTCAGGATGAACATCCATTAATAAATCCAATTGTTCAGAAACAATTCATTGAATTACATTGTTTTGACAGAGATCGGACAAGTTTATATGCAATTGAAACATTTACTGTGAAAAGAAAAGGATACAGAGGCAGTGGGATGTGATCAAACATATACAAACCTCTATGGCCCTATTACTAGAAGGGACACGACGGGCGCCGGCTTCCTCGACGCCCGGCGCGCCGTCAGCTCCCGCCGCTGCGCTCCACGCTCTGCCGTCGCGAACTCGCCGTCATCCCTTCCTCGGCCTCCGC
The DNA here is from genome assembly GCA_012490785.1 of Eragrostis nindensis. Lineage (NCBI taxonomy): Eukaryota > Viridiplantae > Streptophyta > Magnoliopsida > Poales > Poaceae > Eragrostis > Eragrostis nindensis. Next base: position 412,103 of record JAAXCT010000518.1, on the reverse strand, counting down.
CATGCGAAGCACCTCTGCCGGAGCCGAGAAAAGCCAAGGAGCGGAACCTGTCGGCCTGCGTACAAACGATCGGCAAGACAAGGGTGAGCAGTTCCAGAAGAAAATGGAAGACGAACTCGCCGCGCCTCGCCACGCCACGCTCTGCACTCGCGGCCGTCTGGCCCTGCGCCTTATGACTAGTTTGTCTGCGAGCGACGACCAGTCAATTCACTGATCCGTGCCTCACGAATGCAATCAAACGACTGCCAGGGCCGAGGGGTGGTCGCTATTTCGAATAGCGACCACTGCTGTTCCTCGCATGGGCGTCGTCTCCTCTGCACGCCATGGTTCGCCGGAGTGCCGCCCAGGACTTTGCCGTCCCTGATGAGCCGCGGGAATCGTGTCGTCGGTGCTCCTCGCAGTCTATCCGCATGCTCACGGGCCCTTCTCTTGCCACCCGCTCCCGTTGTCCTCGGCAACGACGTCAACGACAGGCCGCTGCGTCTCTGCCGCGCCATCGCGTCATCGCTGGCCTTTGCAGCTACATATGCAAGCATCAAGACAGTGGGCGGGCGCGACGCCGTGGCGCTCGTCCGACACGGCGGCCGTGTGTCCGTGACCGACATGCATTGGTCTGCTCGCCATGGCTCGTCACTTCAGAGCGCCGCCTAGTTCCGAACGACTCCGCTGACTTGCCGCTATGCGCTCGGTGTCCTGTCAAGCTTGTCTCGCCGTGGGCTCGCGTGCTTGCGCGCCATGCTTGGATCGCCCGAGGCCTGCGTCCGGCTCATCGAAATGCCGGAGACGGTGCGGGAGCCTACTTGTCGCCTGACGCGTGCCATGCTCTGCTTTTTCCTGGAGACGCTTAGGCTCATGAACCTGATCCTCTGCTTGCAACAATCAATCGACCATCACTTGAAAAATCGATTTCATGCTGATGCTGCGCACCACTTACCAGGAGGCGTTCTGTAACAGCAATTACTGACAAAAATGCGTTTTGTCTTCTGCGTCCTCCTGTTTACCGGTGACCCTGGAGATTAGTAACTGAACGCACGTAAGCTTGAAATATTTTTATTTTGAGTAAATATTTCCTGAAATGCTTTACCACAATTTTGCTGGACTCTACTGCTGCTAAAATGTTAGTGAATCTTCCATTTCAGTCTTGTTCTCGTTAACATAAGAAACAAGACAATTTCATTTTTAAGTCTTCTTGACTGAACATTACATATGTACTCTGAAGACGATTACAGAATAAGCACAGTGCAAGAACATGGTCGATAAGCCTTTGAGTCGCAACTCCTTCACCCGAAATACATAAAATATTTTGGCTGCAGATCACCTAGCACTGACCCTGTGACGAATCGCCCAATCTTGTCTCATCATTCCATTGTGATAAGGAGGATATGATCGATGCAGTTTCAGCATTAGTATGTGGTTATGTCAGAGGTTGACGGTTGTTCTGAAGCGACACTGTTCTTGGCTGCAGATTCTGAACGTTTATACATAAAAAATGACCGTAGGAAAAACAACATAGTATATATATAACGGGTAAGATTTGCTTACTGGATCATTCGATCTCCATTTTTGGGTGTGACAGGAATTGGGACTAGGATGTTCTCCAGCTGCACGTGTGCATGTTCTGTAAATTCTTCTTTAGCGAGGAGCTATAGTGGTTGCACCATGACTTCTCTTCTTCTTAGAACTTGCACGTGTTGGGTTCTCAGAACTGTAAGATATTCAAAGACCTAGAGATGCTCTTGATAGTGTCCATATGGTAGTCCTAAGCACAGTGAAAGTTGTAAGCATGTTCCTCTACTTGAATTTTTTCCTCTGAAAAGAAAAAAGACTCTGACTCTGTGGGAATTGAAGGACCGAAAGGAGGCCAACTAACTTTCTTTTTGTGAGTCTGTGGGGCTGGTTGTCAGCTTTGGTATATGGCCAATCTCAATCCTTGTCTGAACATTAATCCAAAAGATAACTGTAAGGAGAACAACGCATCTGGCACACGAAGATTTAAATTTGAGGCCTAATGCCGTGGTAGACAGAATCGTAAAATTCAGTCAGCTGCGAACTCAACTAATTAACCACACCATTATAACTTGGCTGAAAAATGTTGCATCTGTGCCGTGGAGTCCTACATTTACTCTGTTGCTTCGTTCTTGCGAACTTGCCCAACAATATGTGCCTGTCCGAGCACTGCTATAGAGTAGACCCGTTTTGTTAGACTTTTGTATAACCAGGAAATCCAATCTTATATTTACTAATTAGAGGCTCCTTTTGAGGCCTCCACGTTAATCGGAAGAAAATACTAGAAATTCTCACAAAAAAGCAAAACATTTGGTTCTTTGCCCGGAACAATTGGTTTCTTTGGATGGAACAATCAGTTTCTTTGCCCGGAACATTTGGTTCTTTACCGGGAATAAATTGCTTCTTCATTCGGAACATTTCTAACAATCTTTAAAACGGAGAGAGGAAGAAGAAGACTGAGCTGGGCTTAACTGGGGTGTTTTGTTTGTTGGGCCATCGCTTTTTAATGCGCGCGGTTGTTAATTAGTACCGCACGAGCGGTACCGAAAGGGCCCCGTTACACATGCTTAGCTTCGCTTGTCCTTGAGAGTCGAAGCGATAAAACTAGAGTTTCTCCTGTGAAGATCAGTAATGCTACAATACAAAGACTCGCCCCTGAGTACTGTGTTGATCAGAAATGAAACTCTCGATCTAGGGTTTCAAGTTTGTAGTGCCAGCTCTTCATGTGGTGCTTTCATACAACCACGGGATCATAGCCAAGATTAGCTCTCCCCACTACTTACTAACTTAGATCGAAAGGAAGTTCGAAAAGAAAATGAAGTGTTTCAAAAATAAAATAAAATCAGAGCCAACAAGTCAAGAGAAAAACTGTTCTTGCCAAAACTCCGAATAACTCTCAACCTTTCAAGCTCTTAAGAAGTATATAAGAGGTGGCTAAGTTTCCTAACCAAAGGTATAAATGCTATACTGGAGCTGGGTAAGGAAAAACCTGTAAGTCAAACCAAACCAAGAATAGTGTAAAGTTAAAAATCGGCCCCCACTGGATTTACTAAAGATTTATCAAAAAAGCCATGAGAATTCTTAGCCCATTGTACTAAAGTACGAGCTAAGTAGATGTAAAGAGGGAAAAGCAGTTTTTTTTTTTTAGGAACAGGTTGACATGTGCAAGGGGCAGAGAATTGATTCCAAAGCACTACGAACCAATCAGTTCTTTACAGGCCCATACGAAAAGTAGATGTCGAACAGTAACAAAAGTTTCTTTTGCACTAAACTAAAGCAAGTCCACTACGAACGAATCAATCCTTTTGCACTAAACTAAAGCAAGTCCATTACGAACGAATCAATCCTTTACAGGCCCATACGAAAAGACAACACTTGGGTGCCTTTGCTGAGCACGTTTGTTGGTGGATGCATCATACAAACCAAACGATTTCCAAAACAGAATTCAGTGTTCGCAAAAACGCTTATCACGGGAGACCCAACTGAGAGAAACACAATGGCCCCACCTGTCAGGGAGAGTACCTGGCATTAACGCTCTCCAAAGAAGCGTCCAGCCGTGTGGGTTCACTGCGGATGACTGCAGTGAGCATTCGTATAAAACGTGGCCGGGGCAGCGCCTCTCCTCACACCGCCACAGTTCCGACCCATCCGGAGCCCATCGCACTCGTCGCACCGGAGGAGAAGGATGTCGTGGTTCGGCAGCCTGCCGGCTCCGGCTGCGTCGGGCCCGAACCAGGTGTTCAAGATCTTCTGTCACGCCGGCGAGAACTACTGCCTCGCCGTCCGCGACGGCAACGTGGTGCTCGCCCCCGCCAACCCCAGGGACGAGCACCAGCACTGGTACAAGGACACGCGCTTCAGCACCAGGGTCAAGGATGAGGAGAGCATGCCGGCCTTCGCGCTCGTAAACAGGGCCACCGGCCTCGCCTTCAAGCACTCCCTCGGCCAGTCCCACCCCGTAAAGTGTCCTGTTCTTCAAGTCCATGATATTTTGGCCACTTGGTTTCCTTGTGCCTGACTGCCTGTGTTGAACGCGCGTATATGTTTGTATGGGTTTAGGTGAAGTTGGTGCCATTCAACCCGGAGCAGGAGGACGCATCGGTGCTATGGACGGAGAGCAAAGACGATGGCCATGGCTTCCGCTGCATCCGCATGGTCAACAAGGACCATGGCGGCGTGCACGACAGCACCACCACCGTCGTGCTCCAGGAGTGGGGCAATAGCCAGTACTGGAAGATCCTACCATGGGGCCCCAAGGCCAACTCGCGGGCGGCGGGGCCCGACAACGCCTCCACCCGGGGCATCCCCGTGCACACTGTGCGCGTGTTCTGCAAGGCTGGCAAGGACTACAGTCTCACCGTGCGCAACGGCACCGTCTGCCTCGCTCCCACCAACCCAGCAGATGAGAATCAGGCACTCTACTTACTACCTTTACTTCTCCCTCCGTCCCATTGACATTTGATATCTAGTTTGACCAAATTTATCAAAAAGATAACCAGTATTTATAACACTGAATTAGAGCATCCACAATTATGCAATAAATGTGACCTTACAACCAGTTGTGGAGCAGCATTTATGGCAAAAGTAGTCTTTTACTGTATGAGGTACCCATAAGAGAATAAAATACACTATTTTATACATGCATGCATGCATGAGTATGCCATAGGAATTAGAGAGAGAATGAATTTTCTAGTCCACATAAGACCAACCATATTTGTTACTTAGAAACAACAACATTGTGAGATTTGTCATAACTAATGTCCCACTCAACTTAGTCCTTAATTATACATTGTGGTTGCCCTTAGAGCAACTCCAAGAGACTCTGTAAAACGGTGAGTATAGCTAAATATGGCTGTTTTATGAAAAAAACGCTGCTCCAACAGAATCGCTATAGTCCTCTTCATTTTTCCTCGCTCTCCATCCCGAATTCTTCGCTCTCCAGGTTTCGCTAGCTCGCACCGCTCGCCATCGGCCCCTTCCCGCGCGCCCACGGCTCCTTCCCGCCCTGCCACTCCGTTCCAGCGCGTGCTCGTCGCCCTTTTCCCCTTCCCGCGCTCGGCTCCGGTGGAATTGAGAAGGCAGCGGATTTGGATTGGATGGAGAATGGAGCAGTCAAATCGATCACCTCATTGCATACAAATTCATCGAATTCATCTTCAGAAATCATACTGCCATTACCTTCTTTCTAGAACACGAGTAGGATACTGAATGGATTATACGCACGGATTGGATTTTCTTCTAACGAGATCAGCCATGTGGGGATCGATAGAGATGATGCATGGGAAGAGATCGATACATGTCTTCCTGTTGAGACGTTGCAGATGTGAAGCCGTCGCCGTCCACAGCCTGGGTCACTGCGCCGTGCGTCGATCAGCAGGCGGCGGCCGTGGCCAGCGAGAGTCCGAGGAAATAAATCGTGGGCGATCGGTGCCAGAGAACACAAAAAAAAAAGAAGCCATGGGCGTTGACATGGGAACGTTTGAAAATAGGGTGGAGATTTGTTTACCGATTCTGTTGGAGACCCCAGCCTTTTACCGAGTCATTCCGTTTTAGACAATCGCTAAAATCAGAAACTTTAGCGATTCTTTTTACGAGCCTCTTGGAGTTGCTCTTAGGTCTATCATAAAATATATTTATTTTGATATTGTAGATATTAATACTTTTTCTCTATAATGTTGGTCAAATTTAAGATAGTTTGACTTAGAACAAAACTAAAAATAAAGTCTTTGCGGAACCGAGAGAGAGAGAGTACTACTAGCGGTAGCTTTTTTTTTTTTTTTTTTTGTTTCTTCCTCGGTACCGTAGTAATCTGCTTGACTGATGCATATGCTGCAGCACTGGATTAAGGACATGAGGCACAGCAGCTGGATGAGGGACGAGGAAGGGTACCCTGCTTTTGCGCTGGTGAACAAGTCAACCGGCGAAGCCATCAAGCACTCCGCTGGCCAGGACTATCCTGTAAGCGAATTCTCGTCTCATCTTGATCCGACAACCCCTCTAAGAGAGGTTGGAATGATCTCAAATTTACACTGCTCTTGTGCCGTTCAGGTGAAGCTGGTGCCATACAACCCGGACTGCGTGGACGAATCGGTGCTCTGGACGGAGAGCCGGGACGTCGGCGAAGGCTTCCGCTGCATCCGCATGGTAAACAACATCTACCTCAACTTCGACGCCTTCCACGGCGACGAGGACCACGGCGGCATATATGACGGCACCGAGATCAAGCTCTGGGAGTGGGCCAAGGGCGACAACCAGCGCTGGAAGATCCTTCCCTGGTGTACGGGTTCTTTCACACTAGCAGTATACCTGAATAGTAGCCGAATGTAAGTTTATTTTTTTGTCGTGCAAAAATCAAACTACCTCAGCATGATAGTTCCATTATATTGGCTATCGAAAAACATGTAAGAAAATATGTTGCCCTATGATTATGAACGAATTCGACAAATACACAAACTTCCAATAAACTCTTCTCTGATTTCCAACCTCCACCTATCGAACTATGAATAGAATTTGCACTGCCGACAAACACTGCTCTTTATAAGCTGCCCAGCTCGTAAGCATCTTGATTGAAAGTAACCAAACAAATACACTGACTCTCGGGCTCTCGGGCAAGACATCCATCTACAATACTGGCTCCTCTTTTCTAAAATGTTGCACAAGTGTTCGATTCTTCTTTTCTGCGCACTCAGCTGTTCCAAATGTCAGCCACCTCCCTTTGTTGATGGATCTTCAAGCAGGATTTTGTTGGGCAACTACTCGAGACAACGTCATACAATTCTAGTACTTATTTAATTTGTGAAACCTTCGATTCCATTGAGTGGCTTGAAAAATGTGATGGAAGATTAGGTAGTATATTGTTCTTGTGGCAGTCCATACCCGTTCTATGTTTTGCCCGCATCATCTACAATTCACTTGTTACTACCTTTCAATCATTGAAACAAACATCGAGACAGTGGTTACTCCAACATTAATGGCACATGACAATTTCGTAACCTCGACAGCAGAGTTAACCCATCTGGTGACAAACAGCATCATACAACAAACTGAAACATTCAATACTAGTAACAAAAAACAGCCGAAAGCATACATGGACGAACACTAGAACACTATAAACGAACACTATAACAGCAGAAATGATACATGGGGTAAGGATCTTGCCTTTACCCCCTAAGGTATAGAGTTTTGATGATTTGTCAACACGATCTTCGATGCTAATCTTTGTGACTGTAGGCTATCTACCATTTTTATCCTTCATAATGATTTTCTCTCACTGCCACAAAAATGGCTACAACACTAGCGGTTAAGAGCCTCTCAACACAGGCGGTTCTCGAACCGCCAGAGGACAAGTGCCAGTGTTAGTCCAGAGGAGCCATCGGCGGTTCGTCACCCACCAGTGAAACGATTTTCACGAAACTAAAGAAGAAGAAAGATGGCGGGCCTACTACTGGCGGAGCTGCCCACGCGCTACCTGCCGGCCGCCGCCACCACCCAAGCGCACGGCCACGCTCGCTGCCCGCCGCCGCCCGCCAGCGCGATTCACTAGAAATTTTTGGGTCCGGAAGACAAGTTAACCCCATCCTTATGGGTTCATGCAAGTCACCGATAACCAATGCAGCTCTAAGTCATAATGAGGCACAAGTGCCATAACAATTCTAAACGAATCCTTCTTCGAGACTAGGGAGAAAGCTTCGTCATAATCAACTCCTTCTCTTTGCGTGAACCATTTCATTATAAGTCTTGCATTGAACCTTTCGATTTTCCCTTTGGAGTCATATTTAGTTTTGTAGACTCATATACAGCCTACTATCTTGGCTCCATTAGGAATTTCTACTAAGTCCCATACATCATTGGCACTCATAGACTTTAGCTCGTCCTCCATGGCTTCATGCCATTTGAGTGAATGCTCGCTCATCATGGCTTCTTTACTGCACTTTGTTTCAACAAACTGATTGGTGCTTGCACATTTCAGTAGCTTGATGCGAATTCTTCTTAAGTTCTTGGTCACTTTCATTGTGAATGCGGTTCAGCCACGTGAACCTGACCTCAATATTGTTTGGCCTAAAAAATATACAGGATAGTTTTTCCTATAACATTCAATATCTTTTGTGGCGAGCTTCTCTATAACTATATGGAAGGATTTATGTCTGTTTGGTCAATATCACTTTGTAGTGATATGATGCTTTACTGTCCTTTAGCTGTGTGATATCTCATAATTGTATGCAAATAATGCTCAAAATTACACATTTTTTGTCACAATAGAATGCAAAACTAATTGGGTATAGGTGCTGTGCTTGTTAATTTCAGAGCATGAACATCCTTTGCATTTCTCAATAGTGAAAACTAACCAGCTTTATTTTGCAATTGTTAGGCACAAATGGAAGCTATTGTGGCTGAACCTGTAGAGGAAGGGCAAGCACAAAAAACTCATGCTGCAGCTATTCCACAAGTTCTGCCATCAACAAAGTTTCTTCAAAAGGTTGGCCTAGATCCAGGAGCCACAAAGAGAAGCGCCAAATCTGCTGCACGTGTACGAGAACTAGAGGCTCAAGTCGAAGCTGGGAAGCATGGTGCTGCAGCATTGAAAGATAAGGTTGAAGACTTGGAGAAAAAGGTTGCAGACTCGGAGGAAGCAAGGGAGAACCAACTTGGAGAGATCGAGGAACTCAGGAACCAAACTGAGGAGTTGAAGAAGCAGCAGGCGAAGATGGATACCATTCTTCGGTTCTTTGCTGGCATCAACAAGGAGTAGGTTACTCTTGCCCATCTCTGAGATGCTTTGCTACTTGGCTGGCTATTTTTTGGACACGAGACTTCTATTCATATGGACTTGAGACTTCTGTTCATGTGACCTTGCTGTATTTATCGACTTGGGGTCACGAATCTGTAACTTGAACAGTATGTGGTTGATGAATGTGACTTGAACCTGTATGGCTATGTTGAACCTGTATGACTTGGGGTCATGTGACTTGAATTTGTATGTTGTTGATGAACTGAATCTGTATGGCCTGTGTTGGATGATATTGGATGAGGGATGAATGTGACTTTTGAAATCTGTCTGAAAGGGCTTTGTGTGAATATTGGTGTAATTGTTGTATGGTAATATGTTGGGCTTGACATGAAATGATCCAGCCCACAAGAAATTTTCCTTTTTTCAGGCCCATTCAAAATTTTGTTTAGATCTGCCAAAAATTTGGGCCAGATGCACACAAATTTATGATTTAGGCCCAAAAAAATAAGCTAGGCCCACACCATATTGTTGGTCTGTTTTCTAAAGAAATTGGGGCTAAAAATGCTGAAATAAACTGGATGAGGCCCACAAAACGAAATGGGCCTTCTGGGCCAAAAGAATTTATGACGAATTAATCGTCACAATAGCTATGCCAACCTAGGACTTAGTGACGTTTTGAGGTTAAATTGTGACGGATATTGAGCGTCATAAACAACGACGAAGTAAGAATCGTTATAAAAAATCTATGAGGAAAACATAAATTTTCGTCGCAGAACATGTTTAAACACGCATGATAGGTGACGAACTGATTTTCGTCACTAAATCGTCACAAATTTTGACTGATGACATACTTTTCAGGTTTTATGACATAAACAAAACATCACATATCATAACATTTCTTGTAGTGCTACCTCTTCTATGTCATCAACGTCTTCATTCATGTAGACAGCATAGTCCTTAGAGATGGCAGATCTTCTTTCTCGCAGTGATCTCTTAACAGGTTGAGGTTCATTAACTACAGCAGGTGGTTCCACATTTAGTTCATTATTATGTGGCGCCTCATCCATCCCACTTTCCTCAACTTGGTGCTCATCAGGCATAGGTGCATCCTCATTAGCAGCAGGCATATCAATATCCTCTGGTTCAGTAATTGTAGGTGCAGCTCTGGTATCTTCAGCCAAAGGCGCAACCACTTGAGGTGCAACAATATTCTGAGGAAAATAATCTTGAATCATCGGCATTAGATCATTAGTCCGAATCTGTGATGCCCCGAATTTCTACCTTAGTAAAAACCCGGTGCTTGATTCTGCTGGTTTGATGCTAAGGTTTTGTACTGCATGGTCGGTTGGTACTTGGATTTCTGTGAAGAGTTGTACCATGGCTTTTGGCTTCTTTCCTACTGCTTGAATTTCTGCGCTTTGAACTTGCGGTTTCTGTCAATCTCCACGTGAGAACGTGCATCCTCCAGAAGAATGGCGCGGTTCATGAAGTCTGGGTAGATGTGAGTGATCAGCTACATCCTCAGACTAGGACTGAGTCCCTTCCTGAAGCGATGCTGCTTCATCTTGTTAGTGTTGACATCCTCAGGTGCATAACATGCCAGATCCATGAACTTCCTGATGTACTGATTTACAGTTATGGCTTCTTACTTCAGAGAGCGGAACTCATCAGCCTTCATCTACATGATACCTTCAGGGATGTGGTACCTCCTGAATTCCTCCTGGAATTCATCCCAAGTGATAGCATCAGCATTCTCTGCAGCCTCAGGATAGTTATCCCACCATTCACTTGCTACTCCAGTGAGCTGATGAGATGCCAGAAGAACTTTCTCCCTGTCATTGGCATTGACAACTTGCAGTTTCTTGGTGATGCCTCTCAGCCAATCATCTGCTGCTAAGGGGCCTTCTTCAGCACACTCAAAGGTTGGTGGTCTGAGTCTCATGAACTCTGACATCTTAGTCTGGGGACCTGGTGCGCGGTCCAGAAGTCTTTGTGCGATAACCTCCATCAGACGGGTTTGGTTGTCCATCACAGCCACCAAGTTGGTGATGGGTGGTTCAGGTATTCCTCGACCTCGTCCACCACTTCTTACACCTCTACCACGGTTTTGATTTCCTCCACCTCGATTCTGGTTGTTGTTTCCAACCTCATCATGACCTTCCTACTGATTCTGGCTTACTTCATCCTCTTGGTGATCTTGGTTATTGTTATTTCTACCTCTGCCTCTGCCACGTTGGTTAGCGGTTCTGCCTCTTCCACGTCCACGCCTTGAATCCTGTGCGTCATCTTGACCACCATGGGCTTCACGCTCGCGGCGTTGCTGAACTCTGGCAGACCTCTTGGGAGGCATATGTTTACAAACCGTTAGTATAGAAACATCTTGTGTACACACAAACAAGAAGAACCAGCATCAATACAACATCACAGCATATATTACATCATAACATAGGTTCGATCACAAATACCCAAGTCCTTGCATCTAGGAGGACTCGACGGATACAACTCGATACAGGACTCGACAACATGGTGACTCTAGTACACAACGACTCGTGACTACTAGACTCCACAACTCCTGACAACACATCAACATACACCGACTACTAGAGACGACACTACAACACTAAGCTCCTGCTACTCAAGCGTCGAAGCCACGGTCCAGGCACCACTCTGCTGCAAGGTCGAAGGGGTCTCTGGTCAGGTCAGTGGTGTTGAGCAAACTGTAGTACTCCTCGAGGTCCACGTCACTAACCATCTGAAGTCTGTTGGGCTGCTCCTGAGCTGCTGGTGAGTCGACAACTGCTGGCTGGTCCTCTTCCATCTTGTAATCATCGCCTGTGAGGTCAATGATGTTATTTGCCATAGACTCCTCTGACGGGAGAACCTCACGCGCTCACCCTCGGTAGGCTCCTCACTCTGGAGTACGTCCTCTAGTGCCTCTGCCCAGTGCTCGTCATCTGCCATCTCCTCGTCGTCCTCTCAACCATCAGTGTCGGTGCTGCGTAGTGCAAGCGACGTCCATGTCCTCTGATCCTCGGAGTTAACCTGCGGCGGGGTCCTTCCTGGAGTCTATGACAACTCATGTAACAGCGATCCACCTCTCTAATAAGGTACTTCGTGTCCTCCCCCCTAGAGCTTCATAGTAAGCTCGAGCGTAGCCTGTATCTCTGCGTGCTGTGCCTGGGTCTCGGTGACTTGTGCCTGGGTCTCAGCGAGCTGTGCCTGCACCTGCTCCAACTACTCTCTGAGGGCTCTCTCTCTAGTCTCTGCCTCCTCAGCTCTGGTGATACACCTGCCCCACCCTCGGAGGTGTAACTCGTATAGGTCATCCAAAGCGAGAAGGTACCTGACGGTAGCTACGAGGGCGGGGTCGTCCCCTCTCTGACCCAAACCCTGCAGTGCTCTCATCCTGCGGTCCCACACTGGATGAGGGTAGTCGTAGAGCAGGAAGTAGCGGCACGGGGTGCAACGTACGTCTCACTCGTGTCGCTCGTAGAAGACAAGTAGAGCCTTATGTGCTCCTAACTGGTAGGAGTCATTGAGCTGAACGCCGAAGGTCGTGACTGTCAGGGGCTCCCAGTCGGGGTGCTCAGGTGTAACACCCTAATTTTCATTTTTGCAATAGTTTAAAATTTCCTTAATTTAATTAGGGTGTTATCATTTTTCACTAGGTAAAAGAACTATTTTCTAAATTAAATAAATTAATTTAGGTTATATTATAATTGTTTGTTGCATTCATGCTGGCGTAGATTGCAGTAGGGATTTTGTTGTGTGGAAAAATGTATTTAAAATTCGAGTAGAATCCGTTTTTGTTTAGTATAGAAAATAGGAGAGGTAATAGAAATAGAAAAGAGAAAAGAATTTTGCAAATAGTTTCTGGGCCGGCTTCTTGTTGGCCCAAGTCCCTTTCTCCTTTTCTTCCCTTTTTCCCTTCCCTCCTGGGCCGGCCTGCCTTCTTTCTTTCTTCCCTCGCCAGCCCAGCTCGCCCACCGCCGAACCCGCTCCAGCCCGACCAAGCCCGAGCGCCAGCCCGCCTGGCCCCCGCAAGCCCGCGCCGCCGCCCGTACGCCGCGTCGCCTCCGAACCGCACCTGGGCATGCGTGCCCAGGGCTCCGCCCCTCCTCGTGTGCACGCACCCCTATAAAACCGCCGCCATCCCTTCACGCGCCGCCTTTCGCCCGGTTCACCGCCGCCCCCAAACACTAGGTCTAACCGCCGCCGCCATTACCGCCGTCCATCGAGCTCGCGTAGCTGCGCGACGCCGCCGTCCCGGATGTCAAGAACCCCGCGCCGAAGATCCTCGTGACGCACCGCCTCCCCGCCGCCCGTTCTTGCGAAGCCCCGACCCCCGGAAACCGAACCCCGACGACGCCGAAGACTCGCCGCCCTCCCTCGCCGTCGAACGCCGCCTCCCGGACTTCACCGACCCCAAGCGACCACCAAGGTGGGTTCCCCGTTGCCGTGTCGTACCTCCCGGCCACTCGCGACGAGCTTCTTCACTCCGGAACGCCGTTCCGGCGAGTCGCCGGCGAAGCGCCGCCGCGCCCGTCGCCGCCGACCGGGTCCGGTCCACCATGGACCCATGGACCGGGTCCTCGAGCGGTCCACAGCCGCCATGGACTGAGTTCACAGAGTTTTTGTTTTAATTTAAATCCTTTTCGAGTTACTGCATCAGCACGACGGCATGCTTGCGCAATAACTCGAGTTTTCAGTAGAAAAATAATTTCAGAAATGTTAATCTTACAGTTTAGACCCTCTAACTTCAAATGCTTATAACTTTTTACTCCTAACTCCGTTTTAAGCGATTCTTGCGCTCACGCGATCGTAGGAACGAGCTCTAGCTGTTGGTACTGTTTTTGTAGTAGTTTGGTACTGTTTAGTGTACTGTTTCTTATTGTTTTTGTATGTGTGCTTTGCATGTTACTGTATTTAGAAGAGGAGCCGTTTGAGAACTTCCAAGACCAAGAGTTTGATCAAGCAGCAGCAGGGGATACAGGCAAGTGTCCTTGACCATTCTGAACCTATGTTTTAAATGTGTCTTTTATAAACATGCATGCTTGTTTAATATTGAATCCTATGTGTCTACTTTACCTGTTCCATGTCATTTCTTGTCGCCCTAGCTTATGGTGGTGGTATTTGGGTAGCTTTTGCTTAGCTTTGCTGTTGGAGTCAATCACCTTATCATGTTAATCTTGACTAATGGTATACTTTAACTAAGTCTTAACCTGCTAATCCGTTTAGCAACTTGGAAAGCTAGGGTCTGAGCAAGGGGATGGTTTGGATGGTTCTATGTGAATTTTGGTTTGTGATTAGTTCTTGCTCGGATCAGCTAAGGACCGGTTCGTGGAGCATGTAACCATGACAACAGTGCCATCACAAGACTGATAATGGGTAGGCTAGCCAAATAATTAGGGTGTTCTTAACTTTGTGCTCGCTACTGGTAGAGCGGGGAATGGATGCTTTGTGATCCTGGGAACCGCCTGGCATCAGAGGGGGCAGCTGGGGTGTTGGCTCTTGAGTCATGGTCCTGTGTGAACTGTGGGTTCTGTGAATCAACATTTATGTACGGCTGTGGAACCTTAATGAGCGAGTTGCATTGTTGGGAGCATTCTTTGTAAAGGCTAGTGGAGAAACCCCGGTCTACCTCGGAAGTGGAATGGCTCTACGGGAATCTCTAACTTGTGGGTAAAGTGGTGCCACCTCTGCAGAGTGTAAAACTTTCATGAAAGCCGTGCTCACGGTTACAAGCGGCATGGCCATCTCACATGATTAGTGGGTGCTGGTTGGATGGGTGGTTTCTGGGTGAAACACATGAATCTTAGTGATCTTTTCCCTCACGGTCCTGTGTGAACCGTAGTCCTGTGTGGACAGTGTCCTTTGTGGACTTTTGTTTTAATTTACTTAATTTAATTGATGGGTAGTCTCAACAAACCTAGTAATATAGGTTGCTTTATAATCTGTGTCTTATGTTATAGTTGGCATTTATGCAAATGAACCATGTTATAGCCTTTCTTCTATTAAGCTTGCATGTCATATTTTTCCCCCACTTGCGGAGTACGACATGTACTCACACTTGCTATTCCCCACTCTACATTGAAATGCTGCTCAGAAGATGAAGGCGCCATGGAGTACTTCGACGAGGAATACTAGGCGTGCTGTCTCCCAGTCGACTGCCTGTGCGTTTGGGTGTCTTCCGCTGTCGAGTTATTTAGTCTTATGAGACATTTATATTCGGATATTGTAATAATGCTACGATGAGACGATGTAATAATGACACTGGTTATACTGTTTATTTCACTATTGTCTCTATATGTGTGGAACTTGATCCTGGCACACATATAGTTATGCATTCAGTTTTGTCCTTAAAACTGGGTGTGACATCAGGTGACTGGAAGATCCGTGTAGCCGAACCTCTGGGTGCCGTACTAGATGAAGCGACGGGCGCGATACTCCGGACGATTCGTGTAGCTGAAACTCATCAGGGTCTCCTAAAGGATGGTGGGAAAGCCTGTAACGTCGATCTGGTAGCTGCAGATCCACTCGTCGCCTACCAGCTGGACCTCTATCTGTTCTACAAAAGTTGAAGATGGGTAAGTACAGAAAGAAGAAATTAATATTATACGCAACAGCAAAACAAGTAGGTTTTGTAAAATAGTTTGTCTACAAAACTAGCACTCATTCTCACTCGTTCCAACATAGGGTCCATCCTACGGTCAAGTAGGCTCTAATACACTCTGTCGTACCCATTTCTAGAGCACTAGTGCTTACCGTATCAGTCTCCAGATCAGACGTTGATACGAACACTTACGCAGAATGTCATCATGGAGTCGTGCCTTACATAATATTACCAAGTCTGATACTTCTCTTACATAAAGGTTTTACAACAATGGCCAGCTTCCTTATTATTACAACAGACACCACATCGACCAGCTACAAAAACAACAACACTTAACACTACTCCAGCGGAAGACGAAAGCGAGACCACTACTTTAGGCAAACTTGAGCGTGGACGGAACCCTACTCTTCATCTCCATCATCTTGAAAGTCATACTCAGGTTCATCATCTGAATGATGAAAGCAAGGGTGAGTATATAAAGTATTGTATTCAGCAAGCCCTAACACAAGGGGTAAAGATATGCAAGTGTGTAAATAAGGGATAGGCTGGGGGTTTATCACATCGGCAAAAAGCCAATTTTATGCAAAGGTTGTTTGGAAAACAAAACAGTTCGCATACTACAGTCAGGTATTGTCATTAAAATTAGTGGGGTTGGTTGGGCCTGGGGGAGATGCAATCTATCCCGCTAGTTTCCAAGTTTTAATGCTGGCCCACAACCAGCACACGGCTCCACACCGATGTATTTCAAAAACGCGCCAAGGATAACTCACACAGGAAAGACTAATCATTGTGTGGCCAAAGCCTTCGCGTTGTCAAATACCGTGGAACATGGCTATCCGGATAGGTTATACACTTTGCAGAGGTACACATTTCCCCTCAAGGTACACCAATCCTCCCCACCGTCGTGGCTTGGACTGGCATACTAATGGTCCCATACCTACTTGGTGTCACCACGGCATCCACCTACAGATAGTCACCACCAGGGGCATGATAATCATATAGAAAGGCCTGATTCACTGGGTACCACAATGTGCCGGATCTCGAAAGCCACCCTCGGTCGAGTCTTCTCCTAGCTTCCGCTGCAATCTCCTGCCTCCGAGTGGGTGCCGGGTGAACACTATAGCAGGGTGTGGTTCCAAACCCTGCCCATAACAAGGCTTGTGGCTGTACGAGGGGTTTTAAGCAAGGCGGCACATGAACCGGTCCTTATACGATCGAAGCAAGCATCTTCAATAGCTATCCTCGACGAGGAATAGTGTCCCAGAGATAGCCTTCCCACGAGGTCTACCTCGCTTGCTCCGCCAAGAATATCCCCACTAGAAGTTGCACATTATCACTAATCCCACCCAAGTTCACATTTACATACACCACCAAAGTACTCACACATTAAACACAAAAGCATGTGCAGCAAGATTAATTAAGTATACAGTGTAATCAAGTTTTAGGTAGCATACTAATCAAACATATCATCAAGAAATTAATGATGTTGGTTCCTAGGTTTAACAATGGATTCAGGATAAGCAATAACAAGGCATGGCAATCAACAAGTACTTAGGACATACTAAGCATTTAAATCACATTTAAATAGCATGCATACTTTATTTATAAACTGGGCTCTAAGTAGGTAATTTGCAGTCATAGGATCAACATGATCAAAGGGAGTTAGGATTTTCCTTCACCAAAGTCTTCTTCCTCTACACCTTCCTCGTAATCAGGATCCTCAGCTTCTTCCTCAAAAGCTTGATTATCTAACGATTAACAGTAAATAACAACAAATAAATCTACCGCTCAAGCAATTAACTAAAATAACATTAAACCAAATAAAATGCAATTGAACTCCAAAAATTATGAATCTGGGGTTGGATAGATAATATTTTTAGATGAATTTAGGTGAAAGAATCACTCGAATCGAAGTTGAAACAGAGGAGATATGAATTTAGGAAGTTCGCAGAAAGGAAATTGATCAGGATTAAGCTTATAAAATTAAGCATAGGCATAATCCCAATTAACTTGGAGGAAACAAGGGTTGGACAGTGATTAGGAGAAAATCTAGTATTTTTGGGAATTTTGGGGGATTTTTCTGTTATTGGAAAATTCCTCGAAATAACTTTGTGCGTACACTGTCTGTGTGGACTTAGCAATTACAGAGCGTGTGAGAGGCTGACAAGTGGGACCAGATGGGGCCAGTGCACTGTTGCCTACTATTTTGTGGACTCGATCCATGGGAGCTTTGCATCGGAGGGTGCGTGAGAGTGGTCCACCCTGCGCTAGGTCCACGCACTGTGCATGCTGACTGGGTAGGGGACCTTGTCATGTGGGTCCCGCGTGCCGGTGTGGCTCATCATGTTGGACGGTGGCGCGTCTGGGTCGAACGCGGCGGGGACGGTGGTGCACGGCGGCGGATCGCTGAGAAGCTCGCCGGCGGCGGCTATGGTGGCTAGATTCCGTTGAGGAGCACAGCTACGGAATCTACGCGGCGCGGCGGAGCTGGGAGTGCTAGATGTCGATGTCAGGGTTCACCGGAGCGGCAGCGCGCGCTCGCCGGACTTGGGTGGCGCGGAGGCGAGCGACGGGGAGCAGCGCGTGTGTGCGCTGAGCTCAAGCTCATGTGGTCATGTGTGTGCGCGGGAGTGCGGCGAAGGCGGTGCGCGCCTCTACTTGGCCGGGCGGTGGTGCTCAGTGAAGTGCTTGCGCGCATGCGGGAAAGAGGAAGGGGAGGAGCGCAGGCGAGAGAGATGGACTAGGGGAGTCTCACCAAGTGCTCAGACGGGCAGGAGGTGGATGAGGGGCGGTCGGCGACGGAGAAGGAAATGGCATGTAGGTCGTCGTCGATCTCTTCGCACGGGGAGTGGCTGCGGAAGAGAAGGACACGGCGGGGTTAAGCGCGGAATGGGGAAGCTGGAGGAAGAAGAAGAAGACATCGGGACTCACCGACGGCGATGGGAAAGTTCGCCGAAGAGTTCGCCGGAGTTGGCGGAAATGGGGAAAAGGCCGGATTGCTCTTGCGCGGTGGAGGTTGTGTTGCTGCTCTGTGCTGCGGTGAAGAAGGATGGGGAGCTCGGGCCTATTTATAGGCGAGCAATGGCGGTTCGCGGCCGGCGCCGATAGGACGCGATGGGAGCGGAGGGACAGCGGCCATGCCAGTGACGCGTGCGACGGAGTGGCTACAGCGACGATGACAAGACAGAGAGGGACGGAGCTTGCGCGAGGATGGCGTCGAGGAGTGGGGCTTGCTGGAGATTTCGGGGCGGCTCGGCACGCCGGTCAAAAAGCGAGGGATGGGCGTCGAGCTTCGACGGGACGCGACGGCGGAGTCACGTGCTCCACGCGGCGTCTCCTGGAGCTTGGACGCGACAGGACGGCGAGGGAAGACCGGAAGGTATGGGCGGTGGCGAAAAACGCGCCGGCTGGAGGTTGACGATGGCCGGGCATGGGCCCCACACGTCAGCGAGTGAGAGAGAGATGGGGGGCCAGGCGAGCTGGACCGGAGCGGCTGCGGCCCGGAAAGGAGAGAATGAGAGGGAAGGGTTGGGCCGGCCGGGGAAAAAGAGATAGGGCGGCCCGAGAAGAAAGAAAAGATTCAAACATTTATAGACTTCGAATTTGAATGAATTTCAAATTCGAACAAAAACAAAAGCCAAACAAACACTCAAAATAAAGACAATAAAATCCAGAAATGCATATGATGAGTTTTATGCAAGTTTAGATCTCAAAAATATTATTTTAGCCCACAATTTGATCAACTTTAATTGAATTTGTTTGAAAGATTAAAAAAGTTCAAAATTTTTAGGTTTTAAATGAAGGCAAACACAGGGTGTTATATGAATCGAGATTGATTATTTGAATTGTTCCCAAAACATCTCGAATTACAGGTTTAAATTTTTGGGATGTTACAGAATCTCCTCAAGATCAATTTCCCTCACCTGTGAGCCCCCATTATGCTCTAAGAAAACTGCATGTCTCGTCTCAGCAAACTTAGTGGTGTGATCTGGAGAATAGAACCTATACCCCTTAGATTTATCGAGGTATCCAATAAAGTCGCAACTTATTGTCTTAGAGTCCAATTTCCCAATATGTGGATTGAATATTTAAGCTTCAACAGGGCAGCCCCACACATGCAAATAATTTAGACTCGGTTTCCTACCGGTCCATAATTCATAAGGAGTTTTAGGGACCGATTTACTAGGAACTCGATTAATAATATGTGAGGCTGTCTTTAATGCCTCCATCCATAAACTCACGGGCAACGTAGAATTACTAAGCATGCTTCGCATCATGTCAATAAGAGTGCAATTAAGTCTATCAGCTACGCCGTTTTGCTTAGGTTCGCCAAAAGTAGAATATTGAGCGACTATGCCATTTTCTTCAGAAATTTGACAAACGGACCAGGAATTTGTCCAAAAGCAGTGTGCCTCCCATAATACTCTCCTCCTCGATCTGATTGCACAACTTTAACCTTCACATTATGCTGATTTTCTCCTTCAACTTTGAAGATTTTAAACTTCTTAAGTGCTTCAGATCGTTCACGTATAGGAAAGATGTATACATAACAGGACAAATCATCGGTGAAGGTAAAGAAAGCGTTATACCCATCAACTGAAGTTACGTTAAAGGGACCACACATGTCGTCGGTGTGAATAATTTCTAAGATACCCAAACTACGTGTTGCTACACCCTTTTTTATTTGTTTTGCAAATTTTCCTTTAATACAACCAATACAATGGTCTAAATTGGAAAAGTCTAACGGTTGAAGTATCTCTTCCTTAATGAGACGCTTCATTCTCCCTTTCGAAATATGGCCTAAACGACAGTGCCATAATTTCGATAAAATCTCATTACTTTGACTTTTCTTGCACTTATCGGTATCATCGCACACATTCATCACAGGATCATCATTCAGGTACAACATACAAAGTTTGTCTTGCCTCCAAGCAAGACCAACACAATCATTATTAACCACAATTAAACATACGTTGTTCCCAAAGTTACATCCGATTCCATCATTATCAAGAACTGAAGTAGAAATCAAGTTTCTCTTCATGGACGGGACGTAAAGAACGTTATTCAAGCGAAGTATGAAGCCACAAGGGAGGACTAAGTAGAGGGTCCCGATGGCTTCAACTTGAATCTCCCGTCCATCAGCCACCCTTAGGCTTCTCTCCCACTTTACGAGCGTCTGGGCGGTAAAGAAGTTTATGATCAGGGATCTTCAGTCTGCATTTGATGTTTCCCACCCATACATGTGCATTGCACTAGTTAAAGCCCTGTACTCACTGGACAAAAGGAGGGAAAAAGAACTGACAAACGCTGATCGCGTCTCATGTGCTTATGAATGGGGATGTCGCCGATACACAGTCCAATCTCAGCACTTGAGAGGCATATGCAGCTCCAAGAGCTCTATATATATGATACTAGAATAAGAAGATGATACACAGTCGAGTATAAACGTGTGTGAAGCGATTTGGCATGAGGCAAACAGTGTAGAACACAGTTCCTCATTCTCCAAGAGCTCCAACTGCTGAGATGAGAGCTAATGCCGAAAACTGTAGCGCCTCTGAATTTATACCTCCAATTCAGAGGATCCAAATCCGAGGAGATCACCATTCGACCAGACGAACCAGCCTGCCAACTGCCATCTCCCCTCCTGCGTGTAGATGAACGCAAGTCCTCGATGCCCGCGCCACCATCCGCTTCTGCGCCTCCGCTATGCCGCTACATGCCAGCCGCTCCCAACATGATGCTTTCGCCATACGTCCAGCCACGCAGTCGCATCATGGCACCAGTCCTCTGTGCGGTCCCCGTGCTTGTGCGACATGCCAGAGCCACCATGGCGGTGCACCATGCATCGGTCTGCACGTCATGGTTCTCCGGCCTGACTCTGCGTCGGCGGCCCATCAAGCTTTGCTGAGCCGCCGGCTTCGTGTTGCCGGTGCGAGTCATTCGGTTCCTCGTGCGCCATGCTTGAACCGCCTGAGGCCTACGCTTGGCTCAAGAAAATCACAGAGCTGCTCTGCTGCCACGGACATACGAAACAGAGTATTGGTTGCTCTCTTTCAGGGGGAAGCGAAGCAGAGCAGAAACAGAGTCCATATTTGTTGCTTTAGACCAGTTTGGGTGGATATTCAAAAGTACTAGGTGGATAGATTTTTCTAGTGATATAACAAAATTCAGTCATAGCAATTCCTGCTGTGCGCACTTCTAACGCTTTTCTTTGACTCAGTAATGTTTCTGGGTTCTTGTGTCGAGTAATGCAAAACTCGCTGGTTAATTTTTTTTCTTCTCGCCTCAGATTCAAAGTTTCATTTACTTTCACGTCCCAAATACACATGCCTCTGACAAGATATCATACTTATGTTTGCATTCATCGTTCCTTGGACAAGAATGATGTGACACCCCATGTCACTGGTACTGCAAACACTCCAAAACTGAACTGAACCCAAGTCAAATTCTTTTCAATTTCGAGTAAGTCATTCAAATAAATGTCAAACCATGCTTGTGAAGCAAGATAAAAATTTCAATAACAACTTGCCAAGATAATAATTTCTGCAGCAATAACCTGTGAAATGAGAATTTTGGACAATTTTCCAGGATTTTTCAAATTCTGTAAGTGCCTCTAAAAATTCAGAGAAGTTCATGCAAATCCTGCTGTTCCTCGAATTTTAATTCAAATTATGTTGCTCAACCTACCTGGACCCAAAAGAGAAATTGGAGCTGGATATTTATCCTATGTTCCCAGAATTTCTCATAAATTTTCGATGTCTGGAAGGTCCCCTTTTAATTCGACAAATCTGACAGCAGGGAAAAATCAAATTTCTCCAATTTGAGACAATTTTGATCTTTGTGAAGCAACTCCACGTTTTTCAATGCAACTGACCCCATCTCAAAAATCCTGAGCCAACTAGAGATCAATTAGTGATTTTTCAATTTTGTTTCAGGATTTTTAGATACTGTTTAGGTATTTTAATAAATGCCCAAACTTTCAAAAGTGTCCATTCTTTGACCAGCTTCAGTTTGAAATCTATTCAGAATATCATTTTCTACCTCCTGACCAAGTTTCGTGAATTTTGGTGTACGTTTGGTATTTTATTTAGCGTACACAAGAGAAGGGGAAATCTTTGACTAGAAAATCGTGGGAAAAAAAGATGCCGCTGGCCCCACCTGTCACTCTCTTCTCTCTCGCTGAACGCCCCGGCGCTTTTGCGCCACGTCGCCGCCGTTGTACTGGCGCGCCGCCCCGGCCCCGCTCCCGACCCGCCGCGGCGTCAAAACGGCCGCCTCTCTCCGCCCCGGCTCTCTCCCTCTGTTTTCCCCTTGCTCCCAACCTCCCCAAACCCTAGCGCTGCCATTGCCACCGAAGCTCGTGCCCGACTCGCCGTTTTGCCGCCCACGAGAACCCCCGGGTCGAGCGAGCTAGCTACAAAGGTCGCCGAGCACCACCTCCTGCTAGCTATGGCCCCCAATTCCCCTCTCCCACCGTGAGCACGCAGATCGACGGTCGTCTTCTCCGAACCCGGTGACCGAGCCCCTCCCGCGCCGCCGTCGACTCCTCGCTCTCTGTTTAGTCCCGCTTCAATTCACCACGTCAGGAGCTGCGCCTTTTGATCTCCCACCTCCCTAACCGCTGCTTTCGCCCGTTATGCAGCTGCACGAGGTGCCGTTCAACTTTTCCCCACCCGCCACCAGTCGCTGTCGCGCCACCGCGAAGACTTCGTCGTCGACAAGCTCCTTCCAGCGTTCCCCCTCGTCGACATCATCAATCGCGAGCTATATCTCGCTGAGGTGAATCTCCAGCGCCTCTCCGTTCGTTCTCTCGCCCTCTGTAGCATGCTCGCGCCGTCGACTGAGCTAGCCGAAGCTCCGCCGTTCGCCGTCGGCGACCTCTGTCCCCGTCATGTGCATGTTGCACCAATGTGTTCTCCAGCTCACGGCGAACACCTCGGTGCTTTCCGCCCTTCGAAACGCCGCCGGGAACTCAACTCCGGCGAGCGCGCCGCCACTTTCCGGCGACGGCTCCGGCCAACACAACCTTGGCCGCATAGTCTGGATCTCGTGTGGCTATGCGGGATCTTGTGCGCCGCACCCTGTGGCCCACCGTGTGGTCTAGCAGCTGACTGGCTGGATCCCGTGTGGTACACGGTAGATCTGGTGTGTCCCGGATCCTGTGGCCCTTTTTGTGGCCCAGATCTGATTGGTCCGCCCAATTTTGATTCATTTCTCGGATATCTGTAATTTAACAGAAAATGCTTCAATCTTGTAAAATGCATATTAAATCTAATACACCTCGGAATAATTATACGAATCCAAATTTGTTTGACTCCTGGTACTCAGATCTATCCAACAAAATTGTCAAATTGAATAAAGGCATATCTATTTTCTGGGTAAATGCATAAGTAATAAATCTTGTTTAAATCATAATAAGTTCTCTGTAAGTCCATAAATTCTAATCTCTTGCATGCAAGTATCTGATAACACGCTTACAGAGCATTTTTACACTGTTAGATAATGCTTAATTATTTGCTTACGATTTAAATCGTGTTCTGTCTTATTTAAATCATGATAAATAATTCGTATCACAATAAATCGCCAAACTTCACAATAATTTACTTCAAGTGATGCTCTATACCAGAAAATGCCACTGGACATAAAATAATTTTCAAAATTAATTAATCTAAATAACTAAAGTTAATTTATGCAATTAACTTAATTAAGAGTCAATGAAGGAAATACTTCAGACGAAGATAATTAACTAAGTTTTGCACTTACAGTGTAAATGACTGTCCTGTCAAGTAAATAAATTTACTGCATCATATCATTGCATCTAACCTGCATTATTTTCCTTGTCATAACATATAGCTCTCGAGGTGATTCCGGAGCAGCTGGAGGAGCAGGATGCTGAGCAGTTCAGGAGGAGCCCCAGACTGACCCTACTGACTGTGCTAGTGCTAGCTTCGCACCCTGAGCCAGGCAAGCCCTGTTGCATTCTGTCCTATGTTTTCGGTTTTGTTTTATCACTATGGATGAGGTCTAGATTGTTTGTGCATTAGGTTTTTAGGAGTTGATAGCTGCATTATGATTACCCTTCCTTATTATCCTTGCTGATCTCTGCTTAGTAGTACTTGGTCTTATGTTGATCGTTAGCACTGCTATGCTTAGTTGTTAGGGATCGGTAGAAGTCGAGTGATAGGTCCCACTCGCACGTAGGACCATGAGACCCTAGTATTATACTAGAAGAATTATAGGTTTGTTGCAGACCGGACGGGGATGTTTGTGTAGGATGGATGGAGAAGGCTGGGCCTTCACGGTGGTAGCCCCGTCTGTGTCAATTAAGGACGGTACCGTTGTTGGCTCTGTTGAGCAAGTTTTGAACGTACTGATTCACATGCTGGTATTTATGGGCCCAGTAAACCGACGTAGCATAGCAACCGTGGGGACGAACCTTATCCTGCTGCTACGGGGAAATGGGACAACCCGCGAAAACGGCGGGGCCGGGTATCGCGTGGGGGTGGCCCAATATTTCGCCGGGAACAGTAGCTAGATTTCGGCCTTGCGGGGGCTATGTGAAAGGTTGCCATATGTGGTCTGTTTGCTGGCACATATGTCGTGTGGTTAGGTTTCTCCTGTAGGATGTACATCGATGCCACCGTTCTCGAAAATAAGCACCTCGTTTGTTCACTGCGTTACATCGTAGTGTGATTATGGATGATAATGGTTATGTCAGATTATGATATTACTGCTGCTTTATTACTTACTGTATTACTTGTTTACTTATTTGCCTGTTATAGCTCTTAGCTGCACACATGATACTGTTGACCCGAAAATCACACATAAATAGCCTGGATGATCTGCTTAACTTCAGTGCAGGACCAAGCTTTGTACGCCGGGCGAATCCTGAAGCGCGCGAGTCAGTTTTTCCTGAAAACTAACAAAAGGACAAAAGAGTTAAATTCCTTGGGTCATCGGCCTGAGTAACAGGCCGATGTATAGCCGACAATCGGATGTTGCTGAAACAGTCGATGATATGAATAAAGACAAATAAAGCAATCGACTGTGACTATCGGCTATGCCCTATCGGCCTCTTATCATCGGCTATCGAACAGTAATAAGAGAAACAGATCTGATAAATCACAGTAGACTATCGGCTAGATCTAGATACTTGAAAGATACTTTGAAACCAGCCAAACAGTGCAATAATATATAAAAGAAATTAAAACAAAGATCTGTGCGATAACTAATCGGCTAAATACTCCGACTAACTTTAGATCGATCTATCTGCCAAGTCACGTCACAAAACAACTTCACCAAAACCCGTAGGATCGGACTTAACCGAGACAGCAATAAGGTTCTACTGAAAATAATTAGATGGAAGACCAGCTAACAAATAAATCTAAAGTGATTATGATAACTAATCGGCGAAACGTCCTGATCAAACCCTAGACCAGTCTATCGGCCAAGCCGCGTCACAGAATTACTTCAGTAGAACTCGTAGGATCGGACCTAACCCAGACAACAATAAGGTTCTATTAAAGATAATTAGGTGAAAGACTTAACTAATAAATCGATTTAAGATGACTCGAATAAACTCGATCTATCTATACTATGCTCATCAGACAGACGTTGCGAAGGATCGGACCAAACCGAGACAGCAATAACAACGCCAATTCTACTAACAATTCTAGATAGATCTATATACCGGATAACTGGCAATTAATCTGATATAACTAGCAGATTCGATCAACCTAATGTAGTGAGATAATTCGATCAAGGCATCAGACGAGAAGGTTACTAGATAATCAGATAAATTACCGTGGGTGACGAATTCCCTGCCCTTTGCGGAGATCGTGCCGATGCAGCCCGCTCGAACAAGAAACCCGTCGAGAAAAACAGGTTGGCGATGCGCCGAGAGTTATATTGATTGTGAATATTTTTTGATTACAAACACTTGGGTTTATATTTATACACCTGAGGCGACCGACTTAGAAAAAAACACGACTCCTCCTAGTAACTTTTAACTTAATAAAACAAATTATTCCTATTTTAATTAAATCCGGAGCCACAACAACCCAGATCTTTTCCTGCCCCAGTCAACACGACGTCTCTTCCGAACGCAAGCTCCTCTTGCCTTATCTTTTCACCACGTGTTAAAGGACTTCCAAAATCCGGCGTCAACAGATACTTGGTTAATACTAAACTTGAGCTAAAACTTGAAAGTAAGGACTTAGTAATTAGTGCTGCTTTCGCAAGTTTGAGTCAGCTCGCCCCTTGTGGCCTTTGCATACTAGGAGTCTGCTGTAGTTGGCCATGTTGACGGGTAAGTTTTGCTGAGTATTAGTTGCTCAGGGTTTGACTCTTTATATTTTTTTGTGCAGGTTTGTTTTTGCTTCCGCTGACGCCTTGGTGGAGTTCCAGCAGAGATCGTCTCCAAGTCCACATCGTAGGGCTTCGATGTGCGGCTTGTATTGTCGAGTGTATTAGAGGTTTATTTATAGTCTTCCACTATGCTACTCACGTGTTTTAAATCATCTGAGACATGTAATAACTTAAATATGTAAATTTGTGCTATTTATGTGATGTAATATTTGTGTCTGTTCATCAACACCTCCGACTCGATCCTGTGAAAAGCGGAAACGCTACATATGACACAACTGATTAACGCTACAAATTTCTGTAGGGGCTTGCCCCTCCAGTTTGCTTCAAATATATATATTAAAAAGGCTGCAGTTTCAGTTTCAGCTTCAAATATATATATACTAAACTAACTCTCAACAGAGATCGATCGAGGAGCAAGCCTAATGGAAACCTTCATATTCCTAAATTGTGGTTGCAATATTATGTCCCAAAATGGCCAAGCAAGGGGTCCCAGCGGCAAACCACAATTCAAGTTGATTGTCCTGACATGCTCTGCGATCACCGAAATATGACAACTCATTATTGAACAATGGACCCTTCAACCTTGTTCTGTTATTGCCCTAGGAAACTCACCTGATGACTACATCAAAAGAACAGGTAAAACGAAGAAAGTAGGCTAAAATTTTCAGTTCAGGAGTTTTAGTTTTGCATTTGATGTATTCCACCCACGATAGCTACTATACATTATAAGAGATCACACTCACATGTACTATTTTCTTCATTCAGTGACACATTAAATGGAAGGAAACAAAAAGAATTGAGAAGTTCCAATCGCTCCGGTTATACATGAAAGGGGATGTAGCCAATATGCAGTCTAAACTCAGCTCTTGAGAAACATAAGAGCATTATGGATCTAAATATGATACTTGAATCACAAAATGAGATACATATACCTGCTTTCTCCACTTTAGGGTATGAGAGGTACCGGGAATAGGTTGTTCACGAATCATACGCGGTGCAGTCTTACAAGTGCCCGTGCGCAATGGAGTTTTGAAGTCGAATTTCCAGTGTTTGTCACTTGACAGGTCTGCATCGTCTCAGCAACTCACTTGCTAGAATACAACACACTTTGCATTTGTGCAGTTCCCAAAGGAACGATCACATGTACTTAGGCTACCTGATGAGTACAAATTCAAACTTTCCTCTGGGTGGCGCACCCTTGTTGCTGGGCATTGTCACCGTCCTTGGAAGAAGACACAAGCATAGGCTCGCTGTTTATAGCGCCCTCGTCTGGTGCCAGTACAAGACAGCAAGACAACGCACAAATCATGGTCAGAATGTTGCCGGCGCTGAGAGATTGAACGCAACGAGGCCGGCGCACCGGCTGGCTACCGTCTAGGGCCTCAACGTCGTCGGCGTCACCCTAGAGGTCTCTCTGGAGTCGGCGTCGGCGGACAAGGAACTGCACCTCACAACTTAATTGGAACGGCGAGGGGAAAGAGCCCACCATCCAGCCACCTCTGGACCGCTGCCAGCCATCTCCCCGCCTGTGTACAGAAAAGCGGCAAGTCCAGGGCGAGCCGTTCCTGAAGAAAGGGACGACGACCTCGTCGGCATCCTTGATCGCCACGCCACTCGCCAGGCTCTGCTGTTGCGGCTCCTCCGGCCCTCCGCCTTATGACTTGTTTGACCGGACTAGTCAACTCACCGATCTGTGCCACACGAGTCCAATCGAATGACTACCAATACAAACGGGAGGTCACTATTTAGTATCATAGACTAGAAAGATGCCGCGGCCTTGCCGCGCCTGTTGCCCCCATGAAAATAGTGATATGTTTGGAGCATGTCATTCTATTGTATCGGATTCAGTTTGGTCCACTAAAGCCTGGAAATGAAGTTTGAAAAAAAAAAGCCTGGAAATGAATAGGTGCACCAATTCAGTTTGTTCTTACTGTCTGAAACCGAATATATCTTCCAAAAAGTGTGAATCTGAACAGGTGTGATTTTTGTTATAATTACAAAGACTGGGCGTCGCATTCAATTGTTAGAAAATCATTGTTATAAGTAATAACTAAAATAAAACTGTTATCCTGAAATCACTTCATAAACAATAAGGACGGGGCAAAAATTAAACACTCAAAGCTCAGTCTAGCATCGCAACAATGAATCTATTTACGTGAATATAAAAAACTTTCAAAACGTCCGTAGTTCATAACCCCAGTGAGTCGAGGTTAAAAGTCACCGTTCTATAATTCTAACTCCTATAAATTACAGTGCAAAATTCAGACACAGGTACACAATAGGATCATTTTAGTAGCAGGAATTAGGGTATTCCAGCTTCAGTTCTCAAAAAAAAAAAGGGTATTCCAGCTTCAAATGTGTCTTTTCCAGTAATCATTCCATTTTGGAGTTAAATATTTTTTTCCTGAAAAAGATTACATTAGTAAACTGCAGTTTGCCATAATTTGCGTCAAAGTATTCTGAAATCTAGACAAGCTACAACACAGGTATGCTTTGTGGCAGCATGGCTGGTATCCACCTGAGGTGAATTAGTCTACAGTCTTATAGACTCTAATCTGAAGCCCTTACCAGTGTTACCACCGTGACTGCAAACAATTCATGTGGTAGTAAGAAAATGTTAGTTGCAATATTGCACTTCCAGATAGTTTTTCTTTTCTTTTTGTCTCTTAATTTGTTGGATTACTTATGCAGTTTGTAGTTAAACAATGTCAAGGAACAAGTGGTTGTTATTCTAGATATTTCTCGTTATATTAAAGTCAAAGCCTTAACTTTTTTGTTCTTTCCCATGAGAAGTTCAGGTTCAAAATCAGAGCACCCTGGTGATATGAAAAATCAATAACAGCTGTCTGTCATTTGAGCATACCAGAAGTACAAGACAAATGACTGTGAAAAATAGATGTAACCTTCAGACATGGACAGAGATTGAAAAATGTATACGCACAAATATGTAGCAGGGCTGAAAAGCCTCTAAAACGTTCAGTCGAACAGCTTATCTGCATCTGCAAGAACATATGGGTACCAGCAGTGTCATTGGTCTAAAGTATTCTTGCGCCTGAACTTGCTTGAACGATCCACGTTTGAGAGTGCTTCACGTTTGATGATGCTCATACAGCTCAAGGTTGAAACAAGAGACCCAGCTCTGGGCTGGCGGCAACCTACCTGAACCCATTGGCCAATGTGGGGATGGCTTGCCTCAGCTACTAGCGCCAGAGCGGCGGCCAGCCTAGGCAAGTCGGAGTGGGCGTGCTCCGCGGTGACGGCCGAGCGTGGGGGGCGGCACAACGGAGGGGCTGGCATCATCAATCTGGAGCTTGAAGAAGGGTCCGGAAGCTGCTCGAGTTATCAGCGATTTTTTACGGCACGTTGTCAGAGGATCGAACGCTTTAGATAAACTCATTCTAGAATCCAACGGCTGAGAAAATTAGAAATGACGTGGATGCGTTCTCCTGCTAGGAATGTGACCGCATTGGGAAAGCAAGAGATTCTTAATTTGTCCTGGCGGGCCCACATCTTGCTGTTCAAAATCAACTGTTTAAAATCGATTGTTGCCCAGTAGCGCATGGCTTCCACCGTCGGATCAACTTCCTCACCTTATCGAGGCGTCCATCCCCCCGCTCTGTTCCCTCCGAAGCGGGTCTCGAATCCTCAACAATCATCGTTCTCCAAGAAGCATCGAGCGACCTCCACTCGCCTCCAGTCGGTCCATCCCCACTGCCCCGGCATTCTCAAGCTACAGCCGCACACCCATCGCCGCCGGGCGCCTCCGTCCCAGCTACAGCGCTCGGTCCCAAGGTCCGCTTCTAGCGACGCATCCGCGCGGAACCGGAGCCTCCAACCTGCCGATTCGCCGCCTCGATGGTCCCTCACGGTTGCTGTGGCTGTCGGTCATGCATTGCAGCCGTCGCCCCTCCTCCCTTGCCCGATCTGACTACTTGCGCTACTTGGACTCACCCTCTTCGATTCGTTTCCAGCCGCTTCTCTGCTCCGTTGCGCAGCTGCCGTCGGGGATCCGGCGAGGGAGCTCATGCACCACCTCTCCGTGCGAAGGCCATCTTCGTTGACTGGTGCCCATCCCCTCTACACTCGCCTCAAGATTTGCAGTGTCTTCTCACATTCTCCCCTTAAATGTTTTTGTGTTTGCGTACTTGACTGAATCGCTTCCTGCTGGGAGCCATCACACCCAGAGGCACAGGAAAGAAGAGGCCTCCCAACGATCTGGTCCACGAGAACCAAGGTACTGCTGATTTTTGGTAAAATGTTATTAGTTCATATCATACATAATTGCAGACATATTTTCTTCATTGAAATTATCAAATTGTTGATGGGCCTATTCTGCACTTGCCAAGCGATGCGATGGACTAAACCAGTAACTAGAAAGACTGCACGGCATTGCCGTGCTCCTCTTGGTTTTGTGCCACCATTTGGTCCTCCCGTACGTTGAGATGGTGGTTTCAAAGATGCTTCAAATGTCATATTTTACAAATGAGATTGGGTCAGGCTAACTCAAAAAGTGAATTCGAGCTAATGGGCGCCATTACTTAAAAAAATGTAGGAAGTATACATTAAGAATTAAATATTATTAGAAATTCATGAAAAATAATTTCATAAATGGTACAATCTGTCTAAGTCAACATGCATTAGAATGTTACGATTGCACCATCGTCTAATCAATTAACTTCTGAAGAATGCTCACGACTGCTAGCATGCTATTAAGTTTCCATGCAAAACCTGAACTGATCAAACATTTGTATAGAAGCTCCATGTACCATTAAAAAGGACCCCAAGTTTGATGTCGACCTGTGTTGCCTAAGTGTGGTAGTTTGCAATTTGTTGTTCAAACAGAACTTAATTGAGCCAAGCAAGTTTTTGAACAACCCTGTGGTAATATGAGCCGATGGTTTGTTGGTGTAAAATTCACCGGAGAAGTTTATAAAATTTAATTGTTTAGCAACACCAAACATGAAACATCCTGTCAAGTTAACAAACTGGTGAGCTAACATTTGTTTGGGTAATACTGGCATGGGCTCTGCTCTCCATATCTTCACGCAGCCGAGGCACAAGCATGTATTATGTATGGCGTCTAATTTCGCAAGCTGGTGCGAACCCGGAGGCTCGCATTTGTGGTTCGCTTTTCTTTGGGTCCTTGCGCCGCAATCCGAGCTTCTGGATGGCGCTGCGGCGAGCCTCGGCCGCTCGCACACTGCTCCTAGCTCGAAAGGACCGGACGCTGTGTGGCCGTGTGGGGCTTGTCTTAGTGACTCGCGAGTTGCCGCACGCCCGTACCGGTGATTTCGACGGAGGAGCGAGCCAGCGGCGGACGAGTACGCGCGGGCGCTAGCTCGAGCGGCATGCGCGGTGGACGACGAGTACGCGCAGGCGCCGCACCAGCAGCGTCCTCCTCGCGTGGGTGCTAGAAGAGACGACGGGTACGTGAGGAGATGGAACTGTGAACTGTCCTGTCCGTCTTCATGCACACCTGCAAACTCGTGCCGAAGCCGTGGGTCGGCCTTCTCCCCTTTCTGAAGTCTGAACTGAACGTGTCAACGTGTGGGCAGGAGGAAGGTTCTGGACACTGAAGAGACAAGGATTTTTACCGAGCGAACTTAACATTTGCCGTCCCTTTGTAATCGGATGGATAAAAATGATTTGGCTTACGTGGAGCTCTAACTTTTTAGAGAATGCACAGCATTTAATATGTAAGAGATTAATCTGCACTTGATGACTTTTGGACTGAGTGGAGGCCTGTCTGCTGCTGGATCCAGCTGCAACAAGATGCTATCCGATTATCAACAAATTGTTCTGCTTCCGTTTTGTGCATCTAGCAATGTTGTGCTAATTTCCCTATTTGTTTCGCAGCCAGTTCAGCTATGGAGCAAGCACATAACTTCCTGTTGATTAAATTTGGAAGGACCATCGCAAAGAAGAGGCAACATATCCCTAAAGTGTGTTGCTTGACGGTTCCTCTGGTATGGTGATGCTGTCATGTTCTTTTGGTTGGCATCTATTATTATATATATAATTGACCAAGAAAAAAGCCACCACGTTCGCTCTCAAGGCTTAGAAATTACCACGTTAATTCTAAAATGCTAGAAATTCCCACGTTAATCTGAGAAAATAAGAAGAGAAAATTACCCACCATTGCCATTATGAAACAATTAGTCAGAAAACCCCCTAAAAATATTTTTAAAATAGCTAATTTTGAAATAATAAAAATAGCCAAAAATACTCCTCACACCTATTTCTAAATTACCCACTATGCCATTATGAGTAAAAAAATAGCTAAATTCGGAATAATAAAAAATAACAAAAAATATCCTTCACACCTATTTCTAAATTACCCTCCATGCCCTTACAAGTCCAAAAAAAAACTAGATTTGGATTATAAAAAATAGCTAAAAATATCCCTAATTCTTATTTTAAATTTACCAACCATACCATTATAAACAAATAGCTAAATTTTGGAATAATAGTAATATCTAATAAACACTTAATCCTGATTTCTAAATACACTGTTATAAAAAAACACCGTGATATATGTCTAGCTAGAGTGGCACATTATTTTATTTTTAGCATGACACATTTGCTTCGAAAGATTTATTTATAACACGACACATTCTTTTTTCCTACCATGAGTCATGTTAGTTGTTTAGCATGCCACGTTTGTGCCAACCTCACTTCTGAAATAAAATCAAATATATTGTTAGATAAATGATGACTCATCTCACACTCAAATTGAGGGACGGTGAGAAATTCTACAATCTATTTTCTACTATTTTATAAATATAGATTATAAAATAGGTAATAACAATAAACTATGTTAATGTATCGGGCAGCCATACTAGTTGCTCTGATATGGTGCCACATGAAAGCATATGTTAATATATTGGTGTAAACATCACATCTTTCTGTTCACGCGTATGCAAATTCAATGTGTTCCACTCATAAACACTTGAATTTACTTGCGAATTTCGATTTTCATTCGTGTATGCTGAACAATTCATATAATGAAATATATTTGTCTACCTTTTTTGTTCTTTACATCTGCAGTGATCACATGCAGGTTTCCTACATTTTTGAATAACCCTCTTATTCACATGAACAATTTTATCTAACAGCTCCAAAGTTCCCTCTGCAGGTTGTAGTCCTGTTGCATCATTTGTGTTGTAAGGTTCAAAGATGATTTCTTATGGCAAAACTAAATATTTCTGCTGTTCTTCTCCTTAAGTTACTAGCAGGATATCATCTCGCCCTGCTTCCGATGGTAGCAACATCCTCTTCTCTTAGTACAGCGCAGTAACTGGTAAATGCTACATGTTCCTGCTATTGGCTGCCCTCTCTACTGGACAAAGATTTTACTCAGTGTGCAATTCCAATTCGTCAAATCCATTTGCTCCATATTAAATTAGTGTACATTTGTAAATGACAAGACAATAATCACAGAGAATGATTGTTCAAACATGTGTAGGATGCTGAAGGTATCCACTGCAAATGCCGCCCAGCAATTAGAAAAATCAGCTCCCAATAGTGTTGTCATAATGGGCATACCGAAACTGATATTACATTGCACACTTGGTCCTTGATGCCTATAGTCTTACCGATTTCTATTAAATGAACTGAACATCCCAATAGTGTTTATATGCATTTCTTGGATGTATTTTGTAGCTGATTCACCAAGTTTTTTTAAGCACTTCGACCAAATCATGTTTTTCATTACCAGTTATCTAAACATGTTGTTGCATTTTTAACACCAGATCCTTCTGACGATCTTTACTACTTATAGTTTGTTCAGCTCTGAACTAGCTGAAAACAGAGAACACATTATTCTATTAACATTCTAACATGCAACTTCTCAGGAAAAAGCTTCTAATTGTGCACAACTCTTTTCTGATTTCCTACCTAGAATATCATTGTATGGTGGTTTACGTTCATTATTTACTCAGAATCTTTCTACTATGTTTTCTGTTTTTCTACAAAGGTCTATTGCAACGTTCGGTTTATAAAGTGGGGTTCATTCCGTATTTTCCTTTGCAGGTTTGAAGTGTTATTGCTGTTAAAGCAGACATATGTACTTTGGAAGATTTTGTTTTCAAGTGTTATTGCTATCAAAGATGTCAGGTTTTCAAGTTTGTCAAATGGCCAAGTAAGCTGTCCTTTTATTTCCTTTGGCACACGATGTTAAACATCAGGTGTTATGGTAAATTTAGAGAAAGTAATGACTGTTTGCATTAAGGTCGTAGAAAAGTAGTTATTTTTTGTGTTTGCCATAAAAAATCAAACGTTAACCATTCTGTTTAGTGATAGATTCACACTTCTTTTATGATATAGGTAAATAAAACTGCTTGCTATTTATGGACATTTTTTTTCTTTTGTTCATAACTGTCACTAGCTTTGTTACTGTACAACTTATAGAATGATTTCATCTTCTAGTACGTCATATAATTTTCACAATCGATCTGTTGAAAATTATATGACGTAATAAAATGGACAGTACAAACTGCAGGCTGAAACAAAATGCACATCCTATGGATTCATCAGAATGAAGCTTGCTTACATTTTGTTTCACCTTTTTGTATATTGAGAAACAGCCACTATTGTCTTAATTTAATAATAGAAGCATATTATAGGGTCTTGTGATGTACTGGACGTTCTCAATTTGCTTTGTTGTTCAATACTTTGATGCAGAATTATTCATAATTGAAAAATTATGTTATGCATATCAATTACTGCTTTTGATTGTGCCTGCGGCAACGCGCGGGGTGCCTGCTAGTTTTATATTCAGTTTGATGCTTCGACCCACTTTGGTGATTTCTACTGCAAAACACAGTTTGATCACATGTAGTTATTTATTTATTTAATGACACATTGTACGTGGCATTAAGTCATGTGGTCCTTTAATGAAAGGAAGTAAAAAGAATTGAAAAGTTGTACTTTGCACATTGTACCTCTGACTAAGGAGTTTTAAAAACTCTCTATATATGATACTTAAATATGAAGATGAAACATATTTCTCCAAGTATGGATTGCTTACTAGATCGGGAAAATATTCAGTGCAAACCACCTATTCGGTGGAATCATGAAAACCCTCTCCAAAAACCTACTTAGAAGTTTTGAAAAATTATGAAACTTGGCATACGTGTAGAGCACATGGTGGGAAACATTCACACAAAATTTCAGATCAAACTCGTTTTATATTAAAAGATACAAAAAAAACAAATCAGGGTGGAAGAGGACAAAAATACTGCACAATCACTCTTTTGTCCTTTTCCTCCTCTTTCTTCATGATTTGTTATTTTTGTATCTTTTAGTAGAAGTTGAATTTGGATCTGAAATTTTGTGGGCATGTTTCTCACCATGTCCTCTACACGTATGCCAAGTTTCATAATTTTTCAAAACTTTTAAGTAGGTTCTTGGAGAGGGTTTTCACGATTCCACCGAATAGGTGGTTTGCACTGAATATTTTCCCTACTAGATCATCCTATCTCCATTCATGGGTACGAGAGGTATTGGGAATAGGATGTTCTCCAGCTGTATGTGTGCATGTTACGTAAATTCCTCTTTAGCGACGAGCTATAGTGCTTCCACCACGATTTCTCAACTTAGATTTTGCACCTGTTGGGTTCTCAGCAGGGTTTGCAATCCCGCGGTAAACCGGACCGGTTTTCAGAAAAACCGTTCCGGTCCGGTTTACTCAGTTCGCGGTTTTTGTTTTTAAATTTCAAAAAAAAATTGAAACAAAAAATATGTAAAAAAATAGATAAAATTTGCAGCGCAATGGTGGGACCAACACAAAAATTCGATCGTTTGATGCGTCAAAAAAAATCATGCAAGCTTTCTGGGTTGAAAAAGGAAAAAAAAAAGAAAAAACCCCTTTTTTCCTGGAACCAGCAATCTTCCTCGATTTTTTTGACCCAGCAAACGATCGAATTTTCGTGTTGTTGTTAGACCATTGCGCTGCAATTGCATCTAGTTTTTTTACGTATTTTTTGTTTCATTTTTTCAAGTTTTCATTTTATTTTGCACTTTTTTTCCATTTTTCCTCTTTGAACCGGTTTTTTGAAATTTCGTCCAGTTTTTCGGAAATTTTGTCCGGTTTACTGATCGGTTTGCGATTTTTTGATTCAAAATTTAGAATTTGAATTTTGTCCGGTTTTTTGGGTTTTTCGGAAAACCGGCCTTCTCGATGGCGTCCGGTATTTTCAGGTAGAATCGGAATTGCAAACCCTGGTTCTCAGAACTGTAAGCTATTCAAAGACCTAGAGATGCTCTTAATGATGTCCATATTGTAGTCCTAAGCACAATGAAAGTTTTATGCATGTTTCTCGCCGAAATGAAAAAAGATTCTGAATCTGTGGAAGTTGAAGGACCGAAAGGATTTCTTTTTGTGAGTCTGCGGGGTTAGTTGTCAGCTTTGATAAGATGGGCCTATCTCAATCCTTATCCGAACATTAATGCAAAAATAAACACCGCATCTGGCACAATGTCTAAGATTTCAATTTGAGGGCTGATGCCATGGTAGACAGAATCGTAAAGCTCAGTCGGCTGCGCACTCAACTAATTTATTGCACCTTTATAACCTGACTGAAATATGTTGTTGTCTGTGCTGGAGTCCTACATTGACATTCAGTTCGTTCTCGCGAACTGCTCAACATTATGTTCCCGTCCTGCTCTGTCTTTCATATTGAAATCCAACCATAATAAGCAGAGCCTTATGACGGGTTGAAGACCAGTAAGGCTCCCAACATTCTCCAGCTAGTCACTACCATCGTGCTCCACGGGACATACCCAGATGGCCATGTACGGCGAGCCGTTGAGCATGGACGTGACGACGAGCTCACCAGGTCCCTTGGCACCTGGCGTGCCGTCGAGTCAAAATCCCACCGCTGTGCGCACCGCTCCGCCACCACGAACTCGCCGGTCGACCCTAACTGGGCCATGATACCCGGCTCGCCGCCGTGAACAACCGCAGCGCCATTGCAATCTACCCGGCCCTGCGCCTCCACACCTTGCGTTGAGTAGTCGAGTTCCACCACAATCCGGACCGCACGGCACGGGTAAAGTGGGACGGCCGCCATTGTTTCGAATAGCGACCACGCCTTGGTTTCGCACGCCGAATTCTCATGTTTCTCGCTCCCTGCCATGGCCGGAGCGCAACTCATGGCATTGTTCAGACATCTTTGGTGTTCCTGGACAGGCTTGTGATCTGGTTCCATAGGAATCCTGTGAGTGCAGAATTCTGGACTAATCCCTTTCAGGTCTGCCAATGAGTAACCTATTACTGACGATATTTCTCCAGCATGGCTACCAGCTTTGTTTCTTCCTCTTTAGACATCTTGTCACTGATGATGACAGGGGTGTTCTGATTTTTGAAGAGAAAGCTATATTTGAAACATGTTGGTAATGGCTTAAGCTCAACAGGGGTTGGAGCAGCTTCTTCTTGCTTGTTTAGCTCAACATAGGGGAAAGGGTCTTCTTGTTCCGTGAAGAATTGATTTTCCTCCTCTATGTCGGGCTGTAATGCTTCCAGAATCTCGACAGCCGCTGCTTCTTCTATGGCTGCGAATTTCTCCATGTCTTCAGATGCTTCAATTTTGGTGTTAAGGGTGCGTCTGACGTCAATGGGGAAGCTTTCCTTCCCAATCGGAATATCCATCTTCTCCTGGTGGTCTTTCATCTTGGAGAGTGTCAGGAGTGGAGTTCCGATTAAAAGGAAGTCTTGGTCAGGAATGTCGAAAATGTGGAAATTTAGGGCCATTGATTGCCCGTTTAATACTATTTCCACATCTCGCCAAATTCCTACCGCTGGGTACTGCCTTCCTTCAAAAGCCAACCTTCTCTTGGATGGAGAAAGATAGCTTGTGGGTATTGTAAAGAAGTCGGCCATTGCTCTTGAGATGATGTTGACTTTCGCTCTCAGGTCGTATCTGGCCTTGACTCTTACCAACTTGCAGTACTTTATTGA
Organism: Eragrostis nindensis; assembly: GCA_012490785.1. Classification (NCBI taxonomy): domain Eukaryota; kingdom Viridiplantae; phylum Streptophyta; class Magnoliopsida; order Poales; family Poaceae; genus Eragrostis; species Eragrostis nindensis. The sequence continues at coordinate 373,430 of JAAXCT010000518.1, read as the reverse complement.
GATGACATCGGGTTTTGGACTTAATCTAATAAGTTTGCCGGTGCCTTCTGATTCTTGCAACCAATCTTCACTCAGAACAGCAGATAGGTGACGTAGTCGCTCCTCCTGCTCTTCTTTATCCTCCCAATCCAGCTCTTCAAGGTCTGAATTGCTAGTGTAGCAATTCCTCTCCTTAGGTGACCAAGTGCTAGTACAGCAGATAGGTGACCAAGTGCAGTAACCCGAGAATTAGGTTCAACTACACCCAGTAGCTTCCGCTATTACGTCCCTACTAATTAACCCAAAAGTGGTGGACTACAGAGACCGGTGCACCTGTGACGTACACTCTAGGTCTAGACACCATGCCTACACCTATTGTCACTGCTAGCATAAACATGTACGAGCAGCCTAGAGTGTCGGCATTAAATATGTGACGCTATGTGACGTAGAGTGTCAGGCCTACACCTATGTGACGTACACCATGTCCAGACGAGAGGCGGTGTCAAACCGACATGGGGGAGGGCTGCACGTGGGGCTGGCCAGCCTGACTTGGGGGGCCCGCCACTCCATCTTCGGCTATAAGACCCCCTGGCCTTACCTTAGGCTATAAATAGCCCCCTCGACTGTAGAAGCAATTCGCATCGTGACATTAGAGTGACACATTTTCTTTCATAACGTAGCTCTGCCGAGTTGTAGAGAGCGAGTGAGACGTAGGAGAAGGGAGGAAGTTTCAGGGATGTCGGGACTCTTCTTGTTCTGCGCCTCGGAGATGTACTCCGCCTGGGAGTAGTTGTCCAAGTCTTCCAGGCCAGGTAACATGTAAGGTAATTATTGATTGAGCAATAAGTAAGGTGTTCTGCTTTATTATCTATGGGACTCAGGTATGCATTGAGTATTTATTTAATGCATAGGCATGGTGTCAGGCAATTATTATCTATGTGACGTACACTCTAAGTCAGGCTGGCCAGCCCCACGTGCAGCCCTCCATCATGTCGGTTTGACACCGCCTCTCGTCTGGACGGCTCTGATCGACTGCTGATGGCAGCAACACAGTCAGTTTGATTGTGGGGGCGGCAGAGATGGAGTGGCCTTCAAGTTTAGGCCCAAAAGCCCAAGTTCCGGAAGGTCGGTCCCCCTCTGCTGGATTGGGCTCTGAATTCGTCGTGTGGATGCAGTGTACAGCCCACAGAGGAAGATTGGCCCCTTTGGGAGCCTGAGTGGGCCGGCCCGCCTACGATTGGGCCGGTCGGTGGGTCCCAGCCCCCTTTTCTGGTGAATTTCGTCCTCATGCAAATAATTCGCCAAAACTCGTGAAAAGCCATTAGTCAATAAAAATATGCATTTTATTGTTGTATGATGGCTTTTAATATCTGGTGTTGGCGCTAAAAAATTGATTGATAAGGAGCGCCAATAAATACCAAGAAGGTAGGGTAAGTCCTGCCTATACAGGTTCCATGGTAGTACGGGAATCATTATATTAACGGGCGTAAGAACCGGTCCTTATGTGGCCGGGTAAGCACCATGTCTCCCACACTAGGGGACTATCACACCATCAACAGCTCACTAGTGGCCTTGCCAGCAGTCCAACCCATCCCAAATCACTGTCTCCATCATTATCACCACCTAACATAGTTGTGCTACTCCCAACCCAGGTATCACACACACCACCAAACTCATTTCAACACATTTGCAAAAGCAAGTATGTGAGTAAGGTGTGGCAATGTAGCAACATTGCGAGGAGTCCTAAGCATTCTAGTAGCAAGGTAGATGTGCCATCATAGAAATAATGGAACTATCCTAGGGTTATCAAGGTGATAGGTAAACAAGGGTAAACAAAGATTCATGTATTAATGCTAAAGTAGTGGCATTAATATCAGTAAACAAGTAGGACCATAACTACATAAGCAGTAAAATAACAAGTAATGCATAGTACGAGAATAGGCCGCATACGTGCATTACAAGAACAGTAGGTTCAATCATGATCAAGGAGAAATAGAGCTTGCCTGAAAAACGATATCCTAATCTTCGAGTTCTGGTTCTTCAGGTCCTTCTGTTGAAGTCAATGTCTCAAGTCCTTTCTCGAAGCCTGTATCTTTCGACTCGTTCTTGAGGTTGGATTCTTCGGCTCGTCCTTGAATCTTGGATCTTCTGGATCTTCGTTGAATTCTTTTGGCTCTTCTTTGAATCTCGCGTAAGCTAGCGCATAAAAACATACTGTGTAAACAAACTACCGCGAAAGTAAATAAAGATCAAATATAGCCAAATAAGATCCGACTAAATTCCAACAAGAACCGATTAAACACGAATGAAGGATTAAAGACAAAAATCATGTATGATGCAACAAGTTTTACTTTAGGAAGGTCTTATTATCTTAAGAAGGCTATTAAGAGCGATGCATTGAGCACTAGGGCTTTTGGTGTGATTGAAAGATGCTAAACAACAGGATGTGCATGCCTGCATGTGTGGGTGGAAACGACGTGTGTACGTGTTCTTTGTACATTTGCGGCACAAAAGCTTTATATAGGATGTAACCTATATAAAGGTACATGCAACAAGTGTACAAAGTGTGAGGTGTATCTCTTTAGCTTCTAATATTTATGGCCTCACCTAATGATGATTAACTACTAAACTATCTACTAAGTTAGTTGTCATGCGACGAGTGCGTGACAGTGGTACGTGTACATGATCATGCACGATATGTATGCACAGTTGCAGATAAATAGCAATGAACGATAACTCCAATAAGATCCAATGGAAGATTACATATAAACAAGAACACTAAATCGATAAAGTTGGATAGAGATTGGTGGCAACCTTGGATTAAGGTTGATTGAGCGATGGTTGAGCTAGGTTAGGCTTGAAGTCGAGTTGTGATAAAAGGAGGTTGATAGGTTTGAAGTGTAACATCACAAATGATCAGCTAGGTTTATTGCTAGCGGCGAAAGAGTATTTGCGTCATACGAGGCTGGCGTGAGACGTGGGGTGATGAGGAAGGTAGTGGGTTTTAAGGCAAAACGATTCGGCAAGATCGGTTAGGTTCAATACTAAAAGATGGAATGAGTATATGCGACATGCGAGAACGGTGTGGCATGATTTGACGAGATGGGATTGTATGAAAAGAGTAAAAGGGTATTGATGACTTGTAGAGCTGATGTGGAGCTGGAAACACAGTACCAAAAGATACTACGCGTTTCTACGAACGCGTGGGCGCGAGAATCGCTCAAAACAGAGCTCAGGTGGAAAAGATATAGATGTTTAAAGATTCTAGGGGCTTGTTTGTAATTACAGAAAGGTTCTAGGGACTTATCTGTAAGAACAGAAAGTTCTAGGGACCTATCTGTAATTATGGAAAAGTATAGGGACCTTGGTGTAAAAAGGTAGGGGCTAAAAGGTAATTACAAAAAAGTATAAGGGTGTTTCTGTAAAAAGGTAGGGACCTAAACAGAAATAGAATACACTAGAGGGGCTTATCTGCAAAATGTACAGGAGGAATTTCTGGAATTTTTTTCTGACAAGTGGGACCGTATGCATAGTGCACACGGTTACTGTGCGGTGGACTTGGTTCATGGGTTTGTGGACCAGTGTGTGTATGAGAGTGTGGTCTACATAGACCGAGTGCACCGAGAGAAAGAGAGGGGTGTGTGTGGCTGACTGGCGGGCCCGTCGGCTGACCTAGGTCGATGGCGGCCGGAACGGGCGCGGCATGGCGGCGACTTGCCGGAATCCTCGCCGCAGGAGTAGGACGGCGAGCATATGCCAAGGGTCAGCGCGGAGAGGCGGAGCTAAAGGATGAACAGGTCGTCGCCGGCAAGGGCGGACGCGGCGGCGCGGCGTCGCCGGAGGGGAATGGGGTGGCGGCGCACGAGGGGAAACTGCGCACGCGCGCGGTTGCACGAGCTGGTCGTGCCGGGGAGATTTGCGGGCGTGCGAGGGAGGTGGCGCGCACCTTGGGGAAGCCGGAGGCGGCTGGAAAGGCGGTCGTCGACGAGGTTGAGCGGTGGCGGCCACGGCGGCTCGGTGAGAAGGTGACTCGGGTGCGAGAGAGAGAAATGGGAGGACGGGGAGAGGAGATCACGGCGGTGCTTACCGGAGTCACGGTGTGGTCGGAGACGGCCGAACGGCGGAGATCGACGGCGTCCGGCGATGGAGGAGAGAGAGAGAGTTAGGGTATGGGGGAAAGAGAGGAGATCGCGCTGGTGGTCGCAAAGAAGAGAGAAGAGGAGCTTTAGGGCCGTTTATAGGCGGAGGAGAGAGAGAGGGCTTCAAGGCGAGCTTATCCGGATGGTCAAGAACGGCGGCGGCGTCTTCAATTCGCGTCAACCATTGCGGCGCCATACATCGAATGAGGATGGTGAGCTGGCAGGGATGACGTCAGGGCGGCATGGCTCTAATAGCGCGCGTAGGTGAGCCGGCGAGGATGCCGGCGTGGTTGCGGCGGCGGCGACACGTTGACGGCGGCGGCGGGAGGCTGAGCTGGAGGTTGGGGACGACGTCGCGCTGGGCTGGGCCAGGCCGGAGTGGGCCGTAGCAGGCCGGGAGAAGAAAGAAGGGAGAGAGGCCCACGGTGGAGGAAAAGAAAAGGAAAGAAGAGATGGGCTGGGCTGGTAGGAGAAAAGGGGAAGGCGTTTGGCCCAAAGGAAAGAAATCGGTTTAATATTTTCTGGAGTTTGAGAGGCTTCAAATTTGAATAGATTTCAAATTTGAAAAGGAAACTAAAACTGAACAATCGCCAGAATAAAAGCAAGCAAATCCAAAAATGCACATGGTGACATTTTATGCAGGGTTAAATTGAAACTTTTATTTTCAAAGAGAAATTTAACATACTTTAATTAGCTTTGTTGGAAAGATTTAAAAGTTCAAATTTTGAGCGATTTTTATTCATTTTTATTTTTGCTTTGAAAACTTGGGGTGTTACATGACGGCCTGGCCGGGCGGGGGCGGGGGCGGCCGGGGGGGGGGGGGGGGGGGGGGGGGGGGGCGGCGGACCGGGCGTGGGCGCCGGTGGGGTTGGGGGCGGCGGCGACGGTGGGCGGCGGCGCTGGGGGCGGGCGCGGCGGCTTGGTAAACATGAAGAGAATGGGAGGTCGGGCGGGCCACGCGCGATCCACATAAGTCCCGCTTTCTTTGCCGAGTGCCGCATCGGGTCGGGGCACTCGGCAAAGTGGTAACCCTAAACTTTTGCCGAGTGCTCCCCAATCCAGCACTCGGCAAAGCCTTCCTTTGCCGATTGCCCCTAGGCAAAGCCTTTATTTTTAAAAAAATTGTCACAAATTTTTTTTGCGTTGATAGGATGATTTCAAATGAAAAAGTTGTCAACTATAAAGTTTTATAACTTATTATGATCTACAAGTCTTATTTTGGCAAACGGACTTTTTGTGATCTATAAGTCGTTGAAAAATTCAAATTTCAAATTTAAGAAATTCAAACGTACTTTTTGTTAGCAAAATTTATTCAAAATAAAAAGTGTTCAATTACAAAATTGTATAACTTCTGACAACTTTTATTTTGGTCATGTGTTCATCTGCCGTAGTGGTAATAACATTGTTCATATAGATTTTGTGAACAACGTTACTATCATTTTTCCGAAAGAAGAAAAGACCAAAACAAAAGTTGTAGATATTGAGAAGTTATACAAATTTTTGTAGTTGAACACGTTTTCATTTGAATTAGTTTACTTATTCAAAATGTGTTTTGAATTTGTAATTTGCCGAGTGTAGAGGATATACACTCGGCAAAGACCTTGTTTGCCGAGTGCAGCGTAGAACACTCGGCAAAGAACATGCACGTGGCATTCACGTGCTTTGTTTGCCGAGTGCCCCAACGGCGGCACTCGACAAACGTAAAGTCTGCCGTGTGTTCTACATCCTGACCCTCGGCAAAGCCTAACGGCAGGTGCATGTTCCTTACGGCGGGCGCACGCGGCGTTCACGTGCTGCCTTTGCCGAGTGCTGGTCGTTCGCCATGTGCTTTTGTTTGGGCACACGGCAAAGGGGCTGTTTGCCGAGTGCTCGATATAAAGCTCTCGGCAAACAGCCTGGCACACGGCAAAGGAGGGGTTTCCCGTAGTGGCGCTCGGCTATCTAGGCGCAAGAAATATATGCTTTGCATTCTATAAACTTTTTACTTATCCTTCTACGACCTGCCGAATTAGTTGATGCTACTTCATCAAAAAAAAAAAAAAACATTAGATGCACATATATGGCGGACCAGTTTGGGCTTGGGAGACATCAGGATTTGAATCGCCACATCACCAGAACAACATGGTGAGATTCTCAATTTAGTGCACTCATGGCATTGGAAATGCGAGCCCTGACTTTAAAATTGATTCATTGGAGATAATGCAGTTGAGATACATACATGTGCCGGTGCTTTGTTATGTGGTGTCCATGAGCATGATTAATGCGTGCTTACTGATGTCTTTTTGCAGCTTCCTGCACCTGAAGGTTTCGAAGACGCCTACGCTGATGTGGTACGGAACTTACATTCCAAGATTCCCCATTTTCTTCAGGCTTGAACCTGAAAATGAATTGCAGCACATTGGAACTGGTCGAACCTGAAGTCACTGCCATCTTCTTGTTCAGTGCAACACGCCAGTGGCTTCTGTCTAGAAGCGTTGGGACGGACTTTGCCGGGGCGGATGATGAAGCCAAGTGGCAAGGTAGCAGAAGCCGAGGCACCCACCATCTCCCCCATCTGTCATCATTCACCACCACGAAGCCAGCGTCAATATTACCTGGCGGGCCGTCACCGTGCACGTGTAGAGGCTCATCGGTCTTCGTGCCTTAGTCCGGCGCCAGTGCAAGGGAGAACGAGCGCCTCGACGTCCTTTGTGTCACCGGCCCTCTATGTTTGGACTCTGTCCGCCGCCATGAGACCCAGCGTGCTCGAGCCCCGGCGGCCATTGCTGTGACACCCCGTGTCACTGAAGATCAAATAGCTCCAACTTTGCATAAGTGAACAGAACCAAAAAGCAAATCAAGTCAAATTCATAATTCAAAATTCAAATAATATCAAACCAATGCTTGTGAAGCAAGTCAAAAACTTCAATGACAACTTTCCCAACTAATAATTTTTTGCAGCAAGAGCATCTGAAAATAAAATTTTGGGAGATTTTTCCATGATTTTTCAAATTCTGGAATTGTCTCTAAAAATTCAGAGAAATTCATGCAAATCCTGCTGTTCCTGGAATTTTAATTCAAATTCTGTTGCTCCAACTACCTGGACCCAAAAGAGAAGTTGGAGCTGGATATTTATCCTACGTTCCCAGAATTTCTCATGATTTTCGGATGTCTGGGAGGTTTCCTTTTAATGAGACGAACCTGACAGCATGAAATTCAAGTTTCTTCAATTTTGGGTCAAATTTGATCCTTGTGAAGGAACTCCAAGTTTTCAATAACAATCTACCCCAACCAAAAATACCTCTGGATAGCCCATCTCAAATAAGAATTTTGGAGAATTTTTCACAATTTTTGAAATTCATATGGATGCCCAAATAAATCCCTAAAGCTTAAAAAGTAACCATCTTTGACCAGCCATATTTTGAAATCTACTGGGAGTTCAGTTGTGCATGTTGGCCAGTGGATAGATCTTTCCAAGCTCTTTCCAATGATATCAAGTTTGCTAATTTTGGACTTCGTTTGCTAGTCCATTTTGTGCACCAAAGTTTGGGGAAGATCCTGTTTTTGAATAAATCGGGAAAATCAGAAGATGCCGCGGCCCCACCTGTCAGCCTCTCAGGGCCAAGCCGGCAGAACGCGCCCGCCGCGTGGACGCCGTTGTACGGCTCCGCCGCGCCGCCCACGCCGCTCCTCTCCCTTATCCCTGCGCGGACGAGCTCCGAAGAGAACGCCGCCCGCCTCAGCTCTCTCTCTCGCTCATTTTCCTCACATCCCAGCTCCAAACCCTAGCCCCGCCACCACCGCCGAGCTCCGGCCTCGTCGATCGATTCGCCGACTTCGGCCGGACGCCGTCGCAGCTCGCCGGAACGCCGCCGCCACCACCTCGCCGAGCCGCTTCCCCGTCGCCGAGCGCCTCCCGTCCTCGCCGTCGACGAGTTCCCCTCCGCCTGGACCCGCGTGCACTCAGTGAGCACCCGGCCGCCGTCCATTCGCTCCCTCCCCCTCTCCAGCGTCGGGAACGGCGACTTCGCCGCCGCCGCCGCGCCGCGCCCGGCGTGCGCGCGCGCCATGAGGCGCCTGGGCCAGATCCGGCCCAACCCCGGGCCAAACTACCCGGTCCAGCCCAGATCCGAACCCTAACGAGCCCAAATCCCTTTTTCCGATTTGTTGAATCCCTCAAAAATTACAGAAACTGGTAAAATCGATAGAAAAATAAATATAAATCAGAAAAATGCAAACCAAATTTTGTTGGACTCCTGGTGAGCAGATCCATCCAACAAAAATGTCAAATCACATATATCAGTTTATCTGTTTTCTGTAAAAATACAACTTTGTAGATCTTGTTTAATCCTTAATAAATTATCTGTTGCTCCTTAAATCATGAACTCTTGCATGCTTATACAGTACCTAACAACACACCTACAGAGCATTTTTCCACTGTCATATCATGCTTAATTATTTTCTTATGATTTAAATCGCGTTCTGCATTGTTTAAATTGTTATAAATAATCCGTATTGCAATAAATCACCAAACTTCACTGTAAATTACTTTCGGTGGTACTCTTCACCATAAAAATGCCACTGGACTAAAAATAATTCCTGAAGTTCATCGCACTAATTAATCAACTTGAATTAAGTAAAGTAATTAACTTAATTAAGAGTCAATGAAGGAAATACTTCAGACGAAAGTAATTAATTAAAGTTTTGCACTTACGGTGTAAATGACTATACGAAATAATTAAATCATATTGCATCAGATCATCGCATCTAACATGCATTATTTCCTTGTCATATAGTGACCGAGGAGACTCCGGAGCCTCTGGACTTCCAGCTGCCAGAGGAGCCACAGGAGGAGGAGCAGCAGACTGACACCACCGCTGACCCCGGTAGCGTAGATCCTGAGCCAGGCAAGCCCCGGTGCATGCCTACCTTGTAAATTTTTATTTTCTCACTAGTTGGGGCTAGTAATTGATTGTGCATTAGGTTTATTAGGAGTTGATGTGGAACCCTAGAACTGCATTAGGAATTCCCTTCCAGATTCACCATGTGTCCTATTTTGTATTAGTTGGTTCTACGTTACCGTTAGAATCTGCTATGCTTAGGGCTAGCGAACGGTAGAAGTCGAGTGGTAGGTCCCACTCGCATGATAGGGATTACTCTGGATTGTACTAGCAGATGTCAGGTTTGTTGCAGACCGGACGGGGATTGTTGTGTAGGATGGTTGGAGAAGGCTGGGCCTTCACGGTGGTAGCCCCGTCTGTGTCGATTAAGGACCGTTCGTTGTTGGCCCCGCTGAGCAAGTTCGAACGTACTGATTCACATGCTGGTGTTTTATGGGCCCAGTAAACCTAGTAGCCTGTGACGCCCTGGGGGTCTAGCGGATACTTACACTTTCTATCATGGTACTTGGGAGAGAAAGGATGCCTCCCAATCGGGGCGTACGTCTGGGACGGGGACCGGGCGGGAGGGCCTTTCTCGGGATGTGTGAGACCCAGCCAGCACTAGGGAGAAACAGCGTAAACGGTTGCCGCATACGCCTTTTGGCGTGTGCGTCGTGTGGTCAGGTTTCTCCTGCAGGATGTACATCGATGCCGCCGCTCTCGGAAATGAGCACCCTCTTGTTCACTGAGTCACATCGTAGTGTGATTATTGATGATGATGATGATGATGTTGATTACTGCTATACTTATGTATTATTACTGTACTTACTACTGCACTGTTGATCTGATGTATTGTTTATATTTGCTGTAGAGATAAGTGCACAGTTTTATTGGTTAAGTACTTAAATGGGAAATAAAACTTGAAAGTAAGGACCAAGTAATTAGTGCGGTTTTATGCGCATGAGTCAGCCTACCCCCTTGTAGCCTTTGCATGTTAGGAGTTGGCTGTAGCTAGCCATGTTGACGCGTAAGTCTTGCTGAGTAATTAGTACTCAGGGGTTGGCTCTTTATGTTTTTGTGCAGGTATCGTTTTTACTTCCGCTGTTGCTTGGTGGAGTTCTTCAGCAGGTCCACATCGCAGGGCTTCGATGTGTGGCCTTTGTATCGTCGAGAGTTGTAGTTGTTTTATGTTCTTAGGCTTCCGCTGTGCTACTCAATGTTTTAATTGGACTAATGTAATAACTTTAAGACTTAAATTGTGCCTATTTATGTGTTGTACTGTTGCGTCTGTTCATCAGCGCGGACCGACTCGATCCTGTGAAAAGTGGAGACGCTACAGCTGGCATCAGAGCCGTGTTGGGACAGTACACCATATAAATGGCCTATTTTCGAAAAGCTAACCACGTTACGAGTGAGGAACGAAAGCCCTAATATAAGGATGTTAGATTATCAGGTGGTAATAGGAGTTGTTTGTTTACTTTTCTGTAACGACGCACCGACGCCTAGGTAAAAAGGTAAGGATCATGCATGGCTCAGTGATATTTCTGGTACATGAACCATCGAGTTCATGAGGTGATTTCTGGTACATGAACCATCGAGTTCATGAGGTGATTTCTGGTACATGGACCATCGCATTCATGAGGATGATGGGAGCCATGCATTTACTTTCTGTGCAGATACGTCACCTGAGTAGGTTGTTTGAGGTGACGTTGTGTGTTCTTCTGCAGGTACACTAACTCGCGTTGAACCGTGAAGAAACGTTTGTTGAGTGCGACTTAGTTACCACCGCTGTCTACGGCCTGCTATATTAGGCACCTTTTTATTTTGTGAGGACGTATAGGTCGAGCATGCATTGCATTTAAAAGACATCAACAAATTTCAGCTCACAGATATTTTTGGATTGACTGACTAAGCAACTTCAAAAATTCATTTCTCTTAAACCGCTGAGCCAAAAATTGCAAACTCAGGCTTGCTGGAAAGCTTAGAACATGTACTAAAGTTTTGCTTCAGGTTGCCCACAAAAATTTTGTCCCTAACAGCCCCAAATCTGTCTTTCAAACCAGCAATTTAATCTGCCACGAGCAGATTTCCAGAATCTGTCTGCCAACTTCAAAAATCGATATCTCCTGTTCTGCTGGTCCGTTAGAGGCATTTGAGCACTCGTTGGAAAGATATCAGAGTTTTCTACAGCTTTGGTATTCTGACATTTCTCATTTGACACCCCCAGAAGTGCCATTTTTCGTGTTTGTGACTGCTGCTTGCAGCCGGGACAGATTTCAACCTGGCGGTTTGGAAGGCTTTTGCTCTCTCGTTTTTGCTTGAATGGGTGTGTGTAGCTGCCTGCTACGACCGTCCAGAAGTCCTTTACCATGTTATAACTTTTGTTAGCATGGTTCCTCTTCAAGGGTGAATTGTGACGTTTTCGTTTCATTTTCCCCACAGATGGCTGAATTCGAGAGTACGATGGTAACGACTGGATACTTTCGACTTGTCTCAACAGGCCGGGTTTTCCTACCATGTTCTGGCGAGTCTTTCAGCACTTTGGATATCTGGAGCCTCCTATCTACGTGGGAAGACAGTTCATGGATGAGAAAGTACCTTCATGCACCATCCATGTGGCTATCCCAGCAACCCCGACATACCCAGCTTGGAAACCATGGGCCGTGAGCGTGAATAGAGCCGAGCTACATGACGCTTGGGATGTTGCCGCTCTCACAGCTCTCACACAGTTTTGTGACGATCATCAGAGCGAGATGGAAGGAACCCCGTTTGCCCTCCTACCAGTCAGCGACCGAACCAACCCTGATTGGAGGCGTCGCATGGATGCATTGCTATATGTTAGACACCCACAATATAACCCACATCTGGCTGTGCCCGTCTACTACTTGGCAACTCTGCATGCCCTGAACTGTCAAAGAGAAGAAAAGATAAGCATGTATCTTGGGGCGTTGAGACTTTGCAGTGAGCGAGATGAAGCTAAGGATGCCTTGTTGAACATGAGAGACGCCCAAATTGTTGAGCTAGCACTACAAGTGCAGAACCAAGACAACCAGATCGCAGGACTTATGGAAGAATGAGATGCAGCCCAGCAGATGGTCGCACAGCTAATGGCGGCCCAAGTCCCACCTGTTCCACCTGCAGAGCAAGTACTAGCAGACACCATCGACCTGCAGCATGGAGAGCAACTGGACAGTGAGGAAGACGCTTGAGTGGTTGGAGTCGCTTCGACCAGACCCATCGTGTAGCGTGTTGCTTAGAGGTTTTGTGGCTGTTTAGTTCGAGCTAGTGTCGTGATACCGTAGCTAGGCGACGTGATCTCTTGTGATGGTGTTGTAACATTGGTGTTGTACGGAAATGCATGTCATGGCCTGTATGACCTCGTTTTCGTCCAGTGAATGCAGCTGTTATTCCTGTTAAGCCATGATCCCTTTTGTTTTCGTCATGAATACTTTTGCACCCTAGTCTATTGTGTCTTTATGGAGCCCATCCTTTTGCTAGTGTTTACCATTGTTAGTGAGCCCAGCACCAGAATCTGTTTTCCCATAATTGATATCCTTGCTAGTTGCCCACCAAGTGTGGAGAGGGTTGTGCCGGACCTTGATAATCTTCTCCTTAACCTTGCCTTTGGGATCTTCATTCTTGCTCAACGATTAAAATTTGACAACATAAAGCATGTGCAATGCACCACCTCATAGGCATTGCAATATACCACCTGCATTGCATAAGCACTTTGCAATGCATCATCATATACATCATTTTTAATGCATGTCATGGCCTGGGCATCATCCCATATGCACCATGATCAATGCATCATGCCATAGCACCATTATGCATGACGACATGGGCACCATATCATATCATAAACATTTTCATGTGCATCATATCATGTGCACCATTTATGCACCATGCAATGTGCATCATGACATTGCGCACTTGCACCCCTGCATAAGCACCATCACATATGTGCATTGCATCATTCAAAGCACGCAATGCACCATGAATATGCATCTTAATCATTCTAGCATAGAATAAATGGATGCATAAATAATCACCGCTAAGGGAGCAAGAATGTGGAAGTTGTTACCTTGGTTCCCGTTGTCATATGCCGACCTTGTGCATGTGAATCCTTGAAATCCTACTCCTCGAATGCAACTTTGGCTTCTTCCTGGAATATCGTGACCAATCCTAAGCAGCAGATGTTTGATCGATTCTTGTGCTCTTGTCGGTCTTGATAGCCTTCCGGTGTCATTCATCTCGAATCATCAGCCACGACAGAGTTTTGTTCGCCCTCTTCGTTGACCCGATCGAGACCGTTAGCGCACCCAGTCGTTAACTTGGTTCGTGTTTGCCTCGAATTTTCCCGGAGCGAATAGTCAAAGCACGCATACCAGGCGCAGATGTGCAGTTTAAAGATGAAGAATCAAGAAGTACCACGCCAGTTTCAGAAAGGCCTTAATGTCACCTGATGAGCTAGTTGACTAGAAGGACCGAGTCACCAGGAAAGTCGCTACCAAGTTCTATAAGGTGCAGTGGAGCCACCACTCCGAGGCTGAGGCCGCATGGGAGCAGGAAGAGTTCTTAAACTCTCTTGTCCCCGGTTTTCTACCTTTCGAGGTGTGTTTCTAGTTTGTTCCGTTTTGCATCTTATTCTTCACCCTAGTTCCTCTCTTCTTCCCACTCTCCTTAAATCTCGGGACGAGATTTCTTTAAGGGGGGAGGGCTGTGACACCCCGTGTCACTGAAGATCAAATAGCTCCAATTTGCATAAGTGAACAGAACCAAAAAGCAAATCAAGTCAAATTCGTAATTCAATATTCAAATAATATCAAACCAATGCTTGTGAAGCAAGTCAAAAACTTCAATGACAACTTTCCCAACTAATAATTTTTTGCAGCAAGAGCATCTGAAAAGAAAATTTTGGGAGATTTTTCCATGATTTTTCAAATTCTAGAAGTGTCTCTAAAAATTCAGAGAAGTTCATGCAAATCCTGCTGTTCCTGGAATTTTAATTCAAATTCTGTTGCTCAAAACTACCTGGACCCAAAAGAGAAGTTGGAGCAGGATATGTATCCTATGTTCCCAGAATTTCTCATGATTTTTGGATGTCTGGGAGGTTTCCTTTTAATGAGACGAACCTGACAGCATGAAATTCAAGTTTCTTCAATTTTGGGTCAAATTTGATCCTTGTGAAGGAACTCCAAGTTTTCAATAACAATCTACCCCAACCAAAAATACCTCTGGATAGCCCATCTCAAATAAGAATTTTGGAGAATTTTTTCATAATTTTTGAAATTCATTTGGATGCCCAAATAAATCCCTAAAGCTTAAAAAGTAACCATCTTTGACCAGCCATATTTTGAAATCTACTGGGAGTTCTGTTGTGCATGTTGGCCAGTGGATAGATCTTTCCAAGCTCTTTCCAATGATATCAAGTTTGCTAATTTTGGACTTCGTTTGCTAGTCCATTTTGTGCACCAAAGTTTGGGGAAGATCCTGTTTTTGAATAAATCGGGAAAATCAGAAGATGCCGTGGCCCCACCTGTCAGCCTCTCAGGGCCCCGCCAGCAGAACGCGCCCGCCGCGTGGACGCCGTTGTACGGCTCCGCCGCGCCGCCCACGCCGCTCCTCTCCCTTATCCCTGCGCGGACGAGCTCCGAAGAGAACGCCGCCCGCCTCAGCTCTCTCTCTCGCTCATTTTCCTCACATCCCAGCTCCAAACCCTAGCCCCGCCACCACCGCCGAGCTCCGGCCTCGTCGATCGATTCGCCGACTCCGGTGAGTCCCTAGCCAATCCCTCGCGCTGGAAGCCTCTTCACTAAGTTGCGCACCCCCTAACCTCTTTGTCTCTGGGATTCCGCAGCTCCACGCGACGCCGCTCCACTTCTCCCCGCCGCCGTTCGCTGGCCGCCGACGACCCCTTCCGCGAGCTCCAGCCCCCGGCCATCCCCGTCGACGAGGTCATCGCCACCGAGGTCCGCCCGGATGCGGTGAAGCTGGTGCGCGCTCGACTTCGGCCGGACGCCGTCGCAGCTCGCCGGAACGCCGCCGCCACCACCTCGCCGAGCCGCTTCCCCGTCGCCGAGCGCCTCCCGTCCTCGCCGTCGACGAGTTCCCCTCCGCCTGGACCCGCGTGCACTCGGTGAGCACCCGGCCGCCGTCCATTCGCTCCCTCCCCCTCTCCAGCGTCGGGAACGGCGACTTCGCCGCCGCCGCCGCGCCGCGCCCGGCGTGCGCGCGCGCCATGAGGCGCCTGGGCCAGATCCGGCCCAACCCCGGGCCAAACTACCCGGTCCAGCCCAGATCCGAACCCTAACGAGCCCAAATCCCTTTTTCCGATTTGTTTAATCCCTCAAAAATTACAGAAACTGGTAAAATCGACAGAAAAATAAATATAAATCAGAAAAATGCAAACCAAATTTTGTTGGACTCCTGGTGAGCAGATCCATCCAACAAAAATGTCAAATCACATATATCAGTTTATCTGTTTTCTGTAAAAATACAACTTTGCAGATCTTGTTTAATCCTTAATAAATTATCTGTTGCTCCTTAAATCATGAACTCTTGCATGCTTATACAGTACCTAACAACACACCTACAGAGCATTTTTCCACTGTCATATCATGCTTAATTATTTTCTTATGATTTAAATCGTGTTCTGCATTGTTTAAATTGTTATAAATAATCCGTATTGCAATAAATCACCAAACTTCACTGTAAATTACTTTCAGTGGTACTCTTCACCAGAAAAATGCCACTGGACCAAAAATAATTCCTGAAGTTCATCGCACTAATTAATCAACTTGAATTAAGTAAAGTAATTAACTTAATTAAGAGTCAATGATGGAAATACTTCAGACGAAAGTAACTAATTAAAGTTTTGCACTTACAGTGTAAATGACTATCCGAAATAATTAAATCATATTGCATCAGATCATCGCATCTAACATACATTATTTCCTTGTCATATAGTGACCGAGGAGACTCCGGAGCCTCTGGACTTCCAGCTGCCAGAGGAGGCACAGGAGGAGGAGCAGCAGACTGACACCACCGCTGACCCCGTTAGCGTAGCTCCTGAGCCAGGCAAGCCCCGGTGCATGCCTACCTTGTAGATTTTTATTTTCTCACTTGTTTGGGACTAGTAATTGATTGTGCATTAGGTTTATTAGGAGTTGATGTGGAACCCTAGAACTGCATTAGGAATTCCCTTCCAGATTCACCTTGTGTCCTATTTTGTATTAGTTGGTTCTAGGTTACCGTTAGAATCTGCTATGCTTAGGGCTAGCGAACGTAGAAGTCGAGTGGTAGGTCCCACTCGCATGATAGGGATTACTCTGGATTGTACTAGCAGAAGTCAGGTTTGTTGCAGACCGGACGGGGATTGTTGTGTAGGATGGTTGGAGAAGGCTGTGCCTTCACGGTGGTAGCCCCGTCTGTGTCGATTAAGGACCGTTTGTTGTTGACCCCGCTGAGCAAGTTCGAACGTGTTGATTCACATGCTGGTGTTTTATGGGCCCAGTAAACCTAGTAGCCTGTGACGCCCTGGGGGTCTAGCGGATACTTACACTTTCTATCATGGTACTTGGAAGAGAAAGGATGCCTCCCAATCGGGGCGTACGTCTGGGACGGGGACCGGACGGGAGGGCCTTTCTCGGGAGGTGTGAGACCCAGCCAGCACTAGAGGGAAACAGCGTAAACGGTTGCCGCATACGCCTTTTGGCGTGTGTGTCGTGTGGTCAGGTTTCTCCTGCAGGATGTACATCGATGCCGCCGCTCTCGGAAATGAGCACCCTCTTGTTCACTGAGTCACATCGTAGTGTGATTATTGATGATGATGATGATGATGTTGATTACTGCTATACTTATGTATTATTACTGTACTTACTACTGCACTGTTGATCTGATGTATTGTTTATATTTGCTGTATAGATAAGTGCACTGTTTTATTGGTTAAGTACTTAAATGGGAAATAAAACTTGAAAGTAAGGACCAAGTAATTAGTGCGGTTTTATGCGCATGAGTCAGCCTACCCCCTTGTAGCCTTTGCATGTTAGGAGTCGGCTGTACCTAGCCATGTTGACGGGTAAGTCTTGCTGAGTAATTAGTACTCAGGGGTTGGCTCTTTATGTTTTTGTGCAGGTATCGTTTTTTGCTTCCGCTGTTGCTTGGTGGAGTTCTTCAGCAGGTCCATATCGCAGGGCTTCGATGTGTGGCCTTTGTATCGTCGAGAGTGGTAGTTGTTTTATGTTCTTAGGCTTCCGCTGTGCTACTCAATGTTTTAATTGGACTAATATAATAACTTTAAAACTTAAATTGTGTCTATTTATGTGTTGTACTGTTGCGTCTGTTCATCAGCGCGGACCGACTCGATCCTGTGAAAAGCGGAGACGCTACAATTGCGAGCTACGCCCCCTGCGCAGGCACATAGAGCCCTGAGATTTGGACGGCTCAGAGAACTGCGCCATGTGACGAGTTGACCACGACAGACAAAATATCCGAACTGCATAAATCAAATCAAAAAAATTACAGGACCCACACCTCTGGACCTCGTTCCGCTGCACGCCACGGCTCGCCGGAGCATCGCCGTGTATCAAACAACTTCGGCGGCCATGGCGCACTGCGGAGGCCTATCCACTGTTCATGCTCGAATCGTCCCGGGGCACCACTGCGCACGCCTCCATCAGTTTAACGCCTCCCCAGTCCCCACGCATTCCGCTTGCGTTCTTGCTCGTTGGGAGGTGCTACGGCAGTCCCATAGGGTGCGAGGAGGCCAGATACTGTTCCAGGCTCTGTTTCGTCCTCTGCTTGTAACCAACAACCAATTGACCATGACTGGTAAAATGATCTCATGCCGATCATTTTTTACCAAATGTTTGGTGAAATGTATTAGCAGCTTCTTGTTGCTGATCGAGCCTTACTTCACCTTTTTTTCACATTGTTGTCTGAACATATGAAAGGAGAGTTTTTCGTCTCAGTCCAGAACTTCTATCTAACTCCATTGCCCTATTAAATTCACGGGATCGCAATCCACCGGGAGCGCGCGGCCACGCGGACGCCATGCTCGCCGCCTCCTCCCCGTTTTCAAACGCCGGCCGAGCGCCCCCTCCTCTCACTCTCACTCTCTTTGCACTCCATCGCCTCCCTTCGTGAAACCAGCCGCCGGGCCGCCTCGCACTCTCCCTCAACCGAGCCGCCCCGGTCACCATTGCCGCTCGAGAGCTTGAGCTCGCCGTCCCGCTGCACCTGCGCACCGCCGCGCGAGCCGTGGCACGAGGAGCTGCGCCGGGATGATGTGAAGCTCGTGCCGGTGCTCCCCTTCTTCCTCTGAGCACCCAGCCGAAGAATCGACGGTTTCTTCACCATGACCGACGGTTGAGCCCCTCCGACCTCGCTGTTCGATTCGTCGTCTCTGGTGAGCCCTGCCTCAATTCCTTGCCCACTGAGGTGCGCAACGAGCTCACAGTCACACATCTTCCTCCCATCCCGCAGCCCAGCTTGTCAGAGTTGGTCTTATCCCCCGCCACCGTTGAACCGCCACCGCCATCCCGCCTGTGAACTCTCCCCTCCGACCTCGCCCGTCGTCAAGATCTACGCCGCCGTGATCCGCGCGGAGCTGCTGAAGCTCGTGCTCGCCTTGGTTCGTCACCGCATTGTCCCGCCTCACCGGAACACCACCTCGCCGCCATTGCCGAGCCGCCTCCTCGTCGCCAACCACCACCCGGCCCTCGCCGTCGACGAGATCCTCCACGCCGTGGTTCGCGCCGTCTCGGAGAGCCCCATGCGCTCACCCTGTTTCCCCCTATCCCTCTCCCGCCGCCGGAACGGCCGCTTCGCCGCCGTCGCCGCGCCACGCGCCGGCGTGCGAGCGCGCCATGCGCGCCCCGCTCAGATCCGGTGTGCCCCGGATCTTGTGGCTCGGATCTGATTGGCTGCGCCGACTTTATTTATTTTTTGAATATCTGTAATTCTCGAAAAATTGCTGAAATCTAGTAAAAATCGTAGTAATTTCAATATATGTAAGAAAAATACAAATCCAATTTTGTTGGCTTCCTTGCACCAAGGTTTGTCCATAGAAAATGTCAAATAGATGAAAATACTTTCTCTGCTTTCTGTATAAATGCATATGTGTCAAACTTTAACTAATTCATAATAAATTCTCTGTTGCCCTTTAAATAATAAACTCTTGCATGCTTGTAAACCATCTGATAACACACATACAGAGCATTTTTCCACTGTCATTTACTGTCTAATTAGTTTCTTATGATTAAATCTTTGTTCTGCATTTTTTAAATTATTAAAAATAATCCAGAAGTTAATAAATCATCAACTTCACAGTAATTCACTTTGGGTCATTATTGATCTATGAGAAATGCCTCTGCAACTGAATTAATTTTTGAAATCCTGTCAACTCAAATTTCTGTACTTAAGCTAAGTAATTTAAATAATTTAAACCTTAATTTAATGAAAGAAATACTTCAGACCAAAGAATAATCAGCTTAAGTTAATCACTCGCAGCAGCACACCCTACTTTAATTAAGTTTATATGCTTATTTAATACAGTGTAAATGACTGTCCTACGTGTAATTAATTTAATCACATCATATCATTGTATCTAATATGAATTACCTTGTCATCTCGTGTAGTTCCAGAGGATACCCCAGTGCCATTGGACTTACAGCTGCCGGAGGAGGCCCAGGAGGAGCCTCAGACTGACCACGCCCAGGAGTTTGCTAGTGCTAGGGCCACCCCTGAGCAGGCAAGCCCCGGTGCATTCTGAACTATGGTTTCATTCTGCTTTATCACTGGTCCATGTCTGTATGGTTGTGCATTAAGTTTATAGGAGTTGATTGGAACCATAGATTGCATTAGGTTATCGTTTCTTGCTATCCTTGTTAATCCCGGTTTAGTAGTTTGCTAGTGGTGTGTCAGTCATTAGAACTACTATGCTTAGTTGCTTAGTGTCGGTAGAAGTCGAGTGGTAGGTTCCACTCGCAATGTAAGACCTTGATACTTTGATGGTTGAATACTAGTTGTTGGTATATGTGAGACCGGACGGGGATTGTTTTTTATAGGATGGATTGCGAAGGCTAGGCCTTCACGGTGGTAGTCCCGTCTGTATCGATTAAGGACAATCCGGTGTTCGCTCTGTTGAGCAAGTTTGAACGTACTGACCGCATGCTGGTGTTTATGGGGCCCAGTAAACCGACGTAGCCTGTGTCGTCCTGGATGTCTGGTGGATACATGCTCTTTCTATCATGGTACGAGGGGAGAAAAAGGATAACATCCCGCGCGGATCGTACGTCTGGGACGGGGGTCGCGTCGGGAGGCCCTTTCTCGAGAGGAGTAGGATTTGGTACAGCTTCGGTGGTGTACAGCGCGAAAAGTTCCCACATACGGCGTCACTGCGCGTATGTGTCGTGTGTGTCATGTTTCTCTTGCAGGATGTACATCGATGCCGCCGCTCTCGAATATGAGCACCCACTTGTTCACTGCGTCACATCGTAGTGTGATTATGGATGATGATGATGATGCATTACTGTTGCTTTACTATACTGTATTACTTGCTTGTTTTTACTTGTCTGTTATAGCTGCTAGTTGCAGAACATGATATCTTGTTAAATACTAATTTGAGCTAAAAGTTGAAAGTAAGGACCAAGTAATTAGTGCTGTTTTTGTAAAGTCGATGTTAGCTTACGCTTTGTAACCTTACAAGCTAAGAGTCGACCATAGTTGGTCTTTTGACGGGTAAGACTTGCTTAGTATTAGTTGCTCAGGGTTTGTGGCTTCATAATTCTTGTGCATGTAACGATTATGCTTCCGCTGACGCTTCTGGTGGAGGATACCAGTGGGAGGGACAGCCGCTCGAGGGTTAGACAGTTCGCTGGGAGCCCGAGCAGTGAGCTTCTTCAGGTCCACACCGTAGGGCTTCGGTGAATCATGTATCGTCGAGTGTAGTGTTGGTGTTGTACTTTTAGACTTCCGCTGTTGCTACTCGTGTTTTAAACCATTCTGGACTAATGTAATAACTTAAAGACTTAATTCGTTCTGTTTATGTGATGTACTGTCTGTGTCTGTTCATCAGATCCTGTGAAAGCGGTAAAGCTTCAGCTTCGCTTCGAGTTGTCCGTACATGCTCAATGATCAGCAACCGAGGACTGACTTATGATTGAACAATGAACCCTTTGACAACCTAGCTCCATGATCCAATGGGAAACGGACAACAGATTACACAAGGAATTTGTGATCTGAGTTTTCAGTTTAATGTTTTCCACCCACCATAGTGATACGTGTTGCACAGTACAAGAGATCAGACGTGTTTTTTTTCTTTATTAAATTGTGACATATTGTAGCTGCCACCAGTTAAGCGAGGTGCTCCTTGAATGAAAGCAAGTAAAAAGAATTGAAGAGTCCTGATTGAACCGGGTATATATGAATAGGTATGTCAGCGGTAAGCAGTCATTTCATCATTTGAGAAGCACAGGAGCCTCATGGAGCTCCAAGAGCTATATATCAGTGATACTAAGGTGCCGTTCGGATCCCCCTCTAAAGTGCTCTCTAAATTTATACCCCTCTAACGTAAAAAGAATCTTACTATTTAGGGGTACTAAATAAAATTTAATTGCAAAACCTTTCTGCAGATGGGCGTTATTTTTCGAGACGAATCTAATGAGCCTAATTAATCAATGTTTTGACACAGTGATGCTACAGTAACCATCGTCTAATCGCCGCTTAATTAACCTCATTACGTTCGTCTCGCGAAATAGATGGGGGTCCTGGACTTAGTTTTGTAATTTGACTTTGTTTAGTACACATAAATCGTGCCAGCATTTTGATGTGACCCCTCTAAAGTTTTTATAGGGGTATCCGAACGGGGCCTAAAATGATATCTCGTTCTTGAAGTACTTACGTATTGCTTGCTAGATCATTTGATATTCATTCGTGGGTGTGAGAGGTATTGGGAATAGGCTGTTCTCCAACAACATAGCTCAAAGTTTTGTACGCCCTGCTTAGTGGAATCTTAAAGCCTTGTTAGTGAGCAGCTCCAGTCGTTTCTTGTCCAATCTTCTCAGTTGGCTCTCATAATTCCTGAGTGTCACGCAAATCATTCAAAAATCTAGAGATGTGATGATGTCCATATGATTGGCTTAAGTACAGTGAAATTAGTGTCTATTTTTCTGTTCTTAATGAAAAACGTGCAACGCGTGTTGTTGAAAGAAAAAAGAAATTGGTCTGTATGTCTGTTTCCTCTCTAGTGATGGCCAACTTCACATCCTGTTTGTTCTTGCTGTGTTTTGCTTTTTCAAATCCAACCCTGAGGAGCAGAGCATATGATGACCGGTAAGTAGTTCGGTTTTAACGCTCTCCGATAACCGCAATGTACTACTCGCTAGTCACCTTCTCACTGCAATGGTACTCACGAGCCAGGCTGCGCCGGCGACGACGAGGATGAGCCCAAGATCTCACCGCCCCCGACGTACACCTCCATGTCAATTGAAGCTCTCCGGTCACGTCCCACGCCGCCTGGCCAGCTGATCACACCGAGGCGAGATGTTCTAGAAGGACGCGACGATGAGCATGACAGCTTCCTCGGCGCCCGGCTCGTTGTCGATCCCCGCCGCTCGGCGCCAGGCTCCGCCGGCCACTCACGGCCTGGGCCTCCGTCCACCATCCAACAAACCTTGATGCCCGTGCTCGTCGTCGAGCATTGCCAGAAGCATACAGACGAGCGGCAAGTCCAGGACGAGCCGTTCCAGAAGGAAGTGATGGAGCTCGCCAGCGTCCTCGACGCACGTGCTCGCCGTCGAGCCTCGCCGCGCCACTCGCAAGGCTTTGCTGTTGCGGCCTGTCTGGCCCAGCGCCTTATGACTTGTTTGTTTGCAACCGACGACCCGTCAACTCACTGATCCTTGCCGCACGAGTCCGATCAAACGACTGCCAAGACACAGGGGGTGGTCCTCCCGAGGAAGTCGCCTCGGCTGCACTCCATGGCTCGCCAGAGGTGCCGCGAAGGACTTCGCCGGCCTGGCGACATGGCTGGGAGCCTGGGATACCGATCCACGCCCTCGAAGGTGGTCAGCTCCTTCGTCTCCGGCGCATCTGGCCGTCGCCCTCCATGTGATCGACAAACACGAATAGCACCATGGCGTCGATGGCGAGCTTATCCGGGTTGTCCGCCACCCGCGCCGAGGAGCTGGATCTCCGGCGGCTAGCGCGTGGCCTCGGCGGAGAAGTCCGCGGCGCGCGTGCTTTGTCATGCGCTGCCTCCACGAGGTGCTCGCCACACACTCCAAGCTTGGTGTACCTCGTCATGGAGCTCCTCTCCCAGATCGCCTCCCTGCCCACTGCGTGTTCCTCCAGCTCGTCTCCGCCCTCATCTACGTCTCCCATGGCGACGTCAAGCTGCACAACTTGCTGCTCGACGCCGAAGCCAACCTCAAGGTCTGCGACTTCGGCCTCGCCGCGCTCCCGGACTTGCTCTCAGCACAGAGTTCATGGAAATCAGAGAGCTTCTTCCCCGTGCATCTGGATGGCCGGAGACGGTGCGGGAGTGTACTGGCCGCTCGACGTGTTCCATGCTCGGCTTTCTCCCAGAGGCGCTTCGGTTCATGAACGCAATCCTCTGTTTGCAACGATAAATCAACCATCACTGGAAAAATCGGTTTCATGCTGATGCTGCACACTACATACCAGCAGGCATTCTGCAATGAAACAAGCACTGAAAAAAAAATGTGATTTCCCTTTTGCATTATCCTCTTTACCGGTTTAGCAACCCCTGTGACTAGCTACTGAAGGGAAAGAAGCTTCGAATATTTTCATTTTGAGTAAACTCTTTGTCAAATGTGCAGCCTACTGCTGATAAACCGTCAGCGAATCCTTCATTTCAGTCTTGTTGTCTGAACATAAGAAATGAAACATTTTCATTTCAGTCTTACTATTGGGACCTATGAAAACAACTGCAGGTCAGGCACAGCGCAAATCCATGGTCGATAATCCTGCGAATGGCAACTCCTTCACATGAAATGCATTAAAATGTGTTGGCTGCAGAGATCACCTAGCACTGACCATGTTGCAAAACGCCCAGTCTTGTCTCATCGTTCCATTGTGATAAGGAGATGTGTCCCTTTTCTCTTCCTTTTTCTCACCAACTTTTAGTTCGATGTAATCTTTTTCAAATCCTGTACATGTGTATATGGTTTCTTAGTTTCTATGCAATAAAATGTTCAGACATCTCCAAAGGAGTTCCCGTAGTTTCCTCCAAATGAGGAGGTGATCGATGCAGTTTCAGCATTTGTATGTGGTTATGTCAGAGGTGGATGGTTGTTTTGAAATGAATGAATGTTTTGTTTCACTCTGAAAAATGGTTGCAGGAAAACAACATATACGACATATACAGCCGGGCCAGTAAGATTTGCAAGGCTCTGTATTCAAGGCCTTTTTCTGGACTAAAACTAACCATGGTGGGAGATCATGGAGTAAGGCACCTGCTGCAAGGCACACTTACAGTTGTCCTAATACGCTTAGTTGATCATCAATCTTGGACCGACTTGTGACTGAATAATGAAAGCTTTGAAGACCTAGCTCCATTGCCTAGAAGTCACTAGGATGGGAGCAGATAGCAGATTACGTAAAGAGGTGTTGCAGTTCACCATCTATACTCTTGGTGTCTGCTGTCCAATGTAAGATGCATGTGGGACTACAACAAGAAGATTGTGATGGTGAGTTTTCAGTTTGATGTTTCGACCCACTACACTACAGCACTGCACAGTACAAGATATCAGATACAGTAGCTTTTTCCCCTTTATTTAACGACACATTATACCTGCCATTAAGTCATGTGCTCCCTGAATGGAAGGCAATAAACGAATTGAAGAGCTATCAGCACGTTGTACCTCTGACTATGGAGTTTTTAGAGCTCTCTATATATGATAGTTGAATTAGAACATGATACATATTTCCGGAAGGATAGATCGCTTACTAGATCATTTGATCTCATTCGTGGGTTTGAGAGGTATTGGGATAGGTTGTCCTCCTTTGGTGGATGTGGACGTTATGTAAATGCCTCCTTTGCAAGGTGTTGTAGTGTTTTTTTTATTTTTTGGAATAGTAGTGGCCTGAGTGCAGTGATGGGCGCTCTGCCCGCCACTGCAGGCAAAAAATGCCCGCCACTAAAGGCTTCCGTTGTACCAGTGAATATAGCACACCTTATATTAATTAGAAGTATCAAATATGCACACAAATGTCGCACTTAGTACATGAAACCATACATGAATATATGCATGATCTTCCATTCAGTGGGAAGCCACACAAGTTCAAATCACACAAACCATATTACGCTTAACCACACATGCCGAACATAAGCACATGTGCATGCACAACCAACAAAAAAATTAACAGGCAAGCAGAATATATGGCAATTCACACGAACACACAACCACACACAAACCACACCATTGGATCAGATAGGCTCCTCCAGCATCAAGCCTGTCTGTTACAAAAGAATGAGAATCTTGCAGACCCCTCATCGTCTTGCTCATCTCCTTTTGCTTGGTCTTGAGTTTCTGGTTCGCTATGTTTAATATTAGGTTTGTTTTTATGTTTCTCAATGGCTTCTTTCACTTCGTTAGGGACATGATCACCGTTGTACTCGAGCTCCTTCAATCTGGGAAGGTTCTCAATGTCAGAAAGCAATGTGAATGACGACCATATGATCTTCTCGAGCTTAGGAGCAGATTCACTAGCGAAGATGATCTCGGTGATGGAAGAGCAGTCAACAATAAGAAGGTTGAGCTTTGTGAAACCATCTTTTTTAAAGGCAACCTGGTTCTGGCTTGCATCACAAGACTTGTCCAAGAGCTGTAGGCAGCACAAATTTGGTTTCTTGGCGATGATGTCTAGATCACTTTGCTTCATCAATGTACCACGAAGAGTCAGCTTCGTTATTTTTTTGGCACCGTCAAATGATGATAACAGCCTGCTGCAGCTGTTGTTGTTCAACTCAAGATCTTCCAACTTTGTAAGTGTATAAGCTCCATAAATATATTCAATGCTAGTGAAAGACAAAACCATCTTCTCAAGCTCACAAGCTGCTTCATTCTCAAAGGTGATATTTGTAAAGTTTGATCCTTCAACAAGAAGGTACTTGAGATATTTGAATTCATTCTTCTTGAAGGTGAGATTACTTTCGGGGGATGCAATGCGTCGGAGCCTGACGCACCGTAACTTGG
The DNA here is from genome assembly GCA_012490785.1 of Eragrostis nindensis. Classification (NCBI taxonomy): domain Eukaryota; kingdom Viridiplantae; phylum Streptophyta; class Magnoliopsida; order Poales; family Poaceae; genus Eragrostis; species Eragrostis nindensis. Next base: position 347,231 of record JAAXCT010000518.1, on the reverse strand, counting down.
GCAGCATGGCGAGGATGTTCAGATCATCTTGGTTTAGCAGGGTGCTGCTCAGAGTTACCTTGACAAGGTTGTTATTCACATCTTTGGTGAACAATGGAAGAAGATGCCCTTTCAGTGTGGTTCCCCTGATGCTAAGACTCTCAAGCCGCTTGGGATTGTCTTGTAGGTGAGAGCTAATATCAGCTGGTAACTCTACATAATTGGAAGGAGTACCTTCATGTCTTGCTATGGGAAGAGTGATTGACAGGGAACAGAGACACTCATGAAGGTCACTGATTGTTTGAAGCAACATCTTGAGGTGACTTTTATTGTCATCGACAACCACGCCTAGCTTCCTCAGCTGCCACAGCTTTCCAATATCTTTCAGTTCGTCCTTGTTCTGGGCCTTAACATTAGATAGTACTTCTATGTTTACCATTTTGCTGATCCTGTGAGGAATTAGGACACTACCGATGGTGTCACGACCAGCAAGCAGACGCTTTAGCTTCAAGAGTAGGACATTTACTATTGCATATGCAGGCACCTTGGTTTGTCGGATATCCAATACCTCTAGCTCATGGAGATTGTTGATTTCACTGGGCAGCTGGGTAATATCTATGCCCCTTAGGCTAAGATACTTGAGCAGTAACATCTTGCTACAGATGTCCTTGAGGTAGCATTGGATCGTCGCACCAATGCACCGAGAACCTTCTAGATCTAGCACCTTGAGCAGGGATACTTGAGATGACTCGGATAACCTTTGAAAGAATTTATCGATTCCATCAGAGTTGCGGAGATGGAGATCGTTGAAAATGGAGAAGTGGCGAGCCAAATGATGTGACAAGCGTGTCTCCACGATGTGTTGTTTTCTGGCTATTGTGGTAATGAATCCATGAACTAGCTTATGTACCATGCAGCTCTGGACCTTCCCTGTGGCACCAATATCAGCAGGATAAACTAGGTACCGGTAGATGAGTGCATCAAAACATCGGTTGGCCTGACTCACAGAACTGAGCCAATCTTCCTTTAATATCAGCCCTTCAGTAACCCACCGTGCAATCAAGGTTGCCCGCTTGATCTCGTGCCCCTGAGGGAAGATAGCTAGATACAGCAAGCATGACTTGTATTCTTTCGGGAGATCATTGTAAGAGAACATGAACATCTTCTTAGCAATGATGTTGAATGATTTTGGCAAAGCCTGTAGGTTGCTGTGCAGCTTGAATAGCTCTTCATTGCTCCTCTTGGGGTTAGCATACAAAGCATGAGTGAAGATCTTCATGCAGAATTCATATGGCTCACATGCCTCCAAGATGTTGCGGAAAATCTGGGTGTTGTAGTTGTCTTCATTCTTTTGCTGGCAAGTTAGCTCGAGCACTGTATCATGGTAGAGGCCAGAAAGAGTATATTTTATAGGTTCCCGCGGTGGATAGCACCATTCTTTAGCCAGGTGGCTGTCCTGTGTGGTGGTGATGACCAGTACACCCGCACGGCATTCTAACAGGCTCAAAGCATATCTGATATCCTCCCATCTGGACAAACTCGTTATCTCGTCAACTCTAAGGATAATGAGGGGACAACCACCTTTCAAGCGACGTTTAATCTCATCGACGAGCCCTTTGATCATCAGCTCCTCTTTGAACTCCTCCTTTATTCTGTCCATCTTCTGCTCGATTTCTTCAAAAGCAGCTTCTGGTTCAGCTGTCTCCTGACTCTTTTGATATTTACCTTCTTGCACCTCTTGTAGGATCTCTTGTTTTGCGTCGTGGATCATTTGTTTGATCTGATCCTCACACAATGCAGTTGATGTGGTCTTTGTGTTAGCTTGCTTCTCTGCTGATCTGTCTTGCTGTTGGGCCTGCAGAGGCCTCCTGCTGCTAGATTTCGGGAACACTTGACGTAGGATGTGTGCATATCGAACTTCACGGAGACCAATTGGTGCCATCTGTTGCCTTGGGACTTCCTTCTCCATATGCTTGGATGCTGCTGCTGCTTCTTCGTCATCCATATGCTTAGTGGCTTCTTCCTCTTCCTCTTTCTCCTCCAAATGCTTGATGGCTTCATCTTCTCCTTCCTCCTCTGTGTGCCTGGTCGTTCCTTCCTGTTTAAGCTTCTTGGCCTTTTCATCTACTTCCATATGCTCCTTAAGCTTCTTGGCTATTTTTGCGATGACATTGTCGTCCCATGCTGGTAACTTATGCAATTTTCTATTCTTCACTTCATCTTGTTGAGACGCAGAAGATGACTGGAAGAGCAGCTGGAGGAGGACAGCTAGGTCCAGCTGATCCACGTCCTTCTTGTGTTCAGGGTCCAGCTGAAGGAGATGCTGTAGTTGTTCACCCCTCTGTGCTCGAGCTCGAATAATATCACTCTTGATTTTGTCAAGCTTTTCATAGACCTTCATCTCTTTGATGTTCTCCTTGATCTTAAGGAGCGCCATCTTTTTTTCTTCATAAATAACCCTTTTTCTGCAGTAAACTTGCCAAGAATCAAGATCCTCCTCTACTCCTTTGCCTTGATATGTTGTGCCTTGTTTGAGCTCGCGCAGGATGTAGTAGAGAACTTCCTTGGGTCGTAGCGGTAGAAAATCGTAATGCACTGCCGGGACTTCGACCTGTACAACGCGATGGTAGCCGAGGTCATAAGGGCTATAGTCAGGTGGCAGAACCAGAGTTTTATGTGCAAGAGCGAGGACGTCCTGATACGTGTCCCGTGCCACGATGACGAGGGACATGGCTTCATTGGAGTTTACTGGAATTTCTTGTGCCCACTCCAGTAGCTTCACTTCGACGTACTCGTCCAGCGTGCGAGACTCGATGAATACGTGTGGGCCAGAATGATTGCTCGCCGTCGCCACCACCCCGAGGTAATCGCCACCATCTTCTTCATCGTCTCCAACGACATAGCCACCACCTTGTGCAGCAGCCGATGTCGACGATGACTTCGCCGTTAGCCCAGCCGGCGGAGGCAATTGTCCAGCTGCCATCAACATCGCCGGAACCTGCACGCCGTACCTCAACCGCCGCTCGCCAACGTCGCGCGCTCGGTCCTTGAGCTGGCGGAGCTGCTTGGCCGCACGGTGCTGCGCGACCAGCTTGTGTAGGAACCAGGAACCCCACCAGAGGTAGCGTCGGAGTCCGCCCCTGGCGCGGTGGATGTCCGGGTTCCCCCGGTACAGGTAGAGGTCGATGCAATTGTTGCAGTCCTGGGCGAGCAGCCGCACCTGGTTCATCCAAGTGCGCACCTGCTCGTCGTGCTCGCCGCCGGGGGGCTCCCACCTGGCCAGGTGCGCCAGGAAGCTGTTCATGCTCTCCATCTCCTCCTGGATGAACTGCACGTCGCCCCGGATGCCACCCAGCAGCTGTGCCTCACTGCGTATGACGCCCAACAGAGCGCTCACAGCACCGGACGCGAGCTCGGCCATGGCGCTCTCTGGGTCTTGTTCAGCTAGTTTCGCAGGCGCAGGCTATGGTAGAGAAATGCATATTTTGCATGCTTGTAAGTTTCATGCCGCATACTGGCTGGCAAAGATTGTTTGATTTCAATTACACTACATGAAACCGTGCCAAAGGCCTACGCAAGTGACCATGTGGCATCTGAACAGCATCGGAGGCCCACGTTCATGTAACTTTCAAGTATCAATTCTGTTTCCTCAACGATAAGAAGGTATCGATTCCTCGCAAAAAAAAAAAAAGATAAGAAGGTATCGATCCTATTTCTTTTTTTTTAGATAATGGAAACAAAGTTTCCGGCCTCTGCAAAGCACGCAGCCCGGTTTTTGGTTTTTATTATTACATAAATGTCAGTACGCAGACTGACTCAGGGAAACATTTAAATTTAAGGAGGTTGGAGTCTATTATTGAACCGCCACCCATGAGATGCAAATAACTCCAATGCCGTCGTCTCCAACGCAACACTCGTCTCATGGAAATGGCCTCTTACCTCCTCAGGCTGTAGCAGTGACCAATACCGCAGCCAGTATGCTCCCCTGAAAAGTGCCTGTAGAAACGATGTATATTTGACATTATTAAAACAAATATCATTCCTACACCTCCATATGGCCCAACACATGGCCGCTGCCCCCACCAAAATGATTTTCCGCTTCGCAATATCAATATGAGCCAGCCAATCACCCGCTATATGAGCTATAGATGTGGGAGGGTTAAGACCAGTAGCCATTTGTACTGTCCTCCAAATATTCCTAGCATGATGACAATCAAAAAGTAAATGTTGAATTGTCTCATTATGGTTACAGAAGCAACATTTTTGGTTTCCTGTCCAGTTCCTTTTTGCTAGGTTGTCCTTTGTTAAAATGACCCCTTGGACAGGTACCATAGGAAAATTTTAATTTTTAGAGGCAGTTTCAACTTCCAGATCAGTTTGTGCCTAAAGGGAGTATTTGGTTCATAAGAAACAGGTACATAGATCGTGTTGAAAACATTCCAGTTCTATGTAGCTTCCAAGATACAGTATCCCTTTCATCTTGTAATCTGAAACTTGAAATTTTGGCTATTAGGCTATTATATTCAGTAAGTTTATTTCCCAATAACGTGCGCCTAAAGGTTAAATTAAAAGGCGTATTACCCATGACTTGTGCCACTGTACTTTTTGGCTCATAGGCTACATTATATATGTTAGGAAATAACTCGCTGAAAGGAGTCGTTCCACACCACGCATCCTCCCAGAATCTAACTTGGGAGCCGTCCTTTATATTGTACGATATACATGATAGGAATTCGTCCTTAACCTTTAGGAGGCCTCTCCAGAAGTGAGAATCATTCTGTTTGATACTCACCTGTGACAGTGTCTTTGAACCCAAATATTTGTTTCGGATTAGATCCTGCCACAGACCGTCCTCATTAAGCAATTTGAATAACCATTTGCTCAACAGACATTTGTTCTGGATCTCTAGGTCAATTATTCCTAGGCCTCCCTGGTCTTTTGGTCGACATAACAGTTCCCATTTGGCAAGGCGATATTTTTTATTGTTCTTACCTCCTTGCCAAAAAAATCTGGACCTGTAGTAGTCTAGTTTGGTGAGTACCCCTTTTGGAATTTCAAAGAAAGACATCATGAACATAGGAAGACTGCTGAGAACCGAGTTTAACAGTGTCAGGCGGCCCCCATAAGAGAGATGTTTCGCCTTCCAGCAGTTTAACTTCCTTTCAAATCTTTCTTCTACTTTTCTCCAATCACTGTTGCTGAGTTTTCTATGGTGCATTGGGATTCCCAAATATCTAAATGGGTATTCCCCGGTATTGCAACCAAACAGCTCCATGTATTCATTCTCGTGATTGGCGGCCTCGCCATAACAAAAAATTTCACTCTTGTGGAAATTTATTTTAAGACCAGATAGTAGTTCAAAGGTAGTCAACAGAAGTTTCATGTTCTGCGCCTTTTCTAGATCATGGTCCATAAACAGGATTGTGTCATCTGCATATTGCAATATCGACAATCCATCTTCCACAAGGTGAGGAATTATGCCCCTAATTTGTCCATCATCTTTAGCTCTTTTAATGAGCACGGCCAGCATGTCGGCCACGATATTGAACAGAATAGGTGACATAGGATCCCCTTGACGGAGACCTTTCTTCGTTTGGAAGTACCGACCGATATCATCATTAACCTTGATACCGACGCTACCCCCTTCTACAAAGTTTTTTACCCACCGATTTCTTCCCTTTTCTTTCTCCTTCCTCTTCCTTTCGTAACTTTTGTCTATGAATTTGTTCATCCTTATCTTCAGGTCTGCAAACTTTTATGCTGTAGTTTTAGGCCTATGAACTTGTCTGCCTGTTTCTTCTAGATCTATGAAATTTTTCTTTACAGTTATGGATCTATGATTCTTTTAAGTGATGCACTGTATATAGATCTATGAACCACACCACTATACAGGTCTTGACAGATGGGTCCCACATGTTAACGCCACTATGGCAAGAACTGCACCAAAGTCAAGGCTTGAACGTATTGCGGGAGAGGAGCAACCGTCGAGTGACTACGATACTACACCAAGGTCAAGGCGGTGGACTCGTCAAGTGATCGCAACCGTTTTTGTGCGAACCATCTACAACACCCCAACGGGCATGACCCTAGTCGCACAGAAGGGTGCAGTCACCATTGCTAGCACCAGCATGTAAACATGAGCTTGCTTAGGGTTCCTGTCATACTCTATTTCTGGAGCACTAGTGCTTACCTGTATCAGTCTCTGGATCAGACGCTGATACGATCACTTACACAGAATATCATCACAGAGTCATCACTTACATAAATATTACCAAGTCTCATACAAGCCTTTATACATAAAAGGTCTTACAATACTCGGCCAGCGGCCGACTTATTACAGCAGACATCACATCAATGAACTACTATAACGGAACCATTTAAACACTAATACAACGGAAGACGGAAACGGGACCACTACAGGCATCTTGAGTGCAGACAGAACCCTACTCTTCATCATCACCATCCTGGTACTCGTACTCGCGCTCTTCATCTGAATGATTAAAGCAAGGATGAGTACATAAGTTACTCAGCAAGCCCTAACACGAGGGGTAAATGTATGCAAGGCTATATCCAAGGTTAGGCTGAGGTTTTAGCATGGCAGCGACAAAGCCATCTCTATGCAAGGGTTGTTTTAAAAGCAAAGCCAGGTGCAGCTACAGTCAAGATAAAAGTTGATATTTAGTGGGGTTGGTCGGCCCTGGGGGAGATGCAATCCATCCCGCCAGTTCCTAAAGTTTTAATGCTGGCAGGAAACCAGCGCACGGTTCCATACTGAGGTATTCCAAAAACACGCCAAGGATATAACGCATACCGTTTGTTGACACCAAAATTTGGACTAGGGCCCGCTGTCAGTGGAAAAAATGGAATGCGCTCCGGGTGAAAAAAGATTGTATGCCAAAGTGGTGGCCCGCAGGATATCATGAGGCCAAAGAAATCCCGAAGCCGCACGCGCCCGGTTGGTTTGGTGTCCTTTTTTAATTATTTTCTAGAGTTAGAAAGGATTGACTGAGTTGTGGTCAAGTAGGGGTCGTGTTTAAGTCCAAATCGGACTCTTGCCTCGGGTGTATAAATATAGACCCAGGTGCTTGTAATCAAAAACAACCAATACAATCAACTCTTCGGCGCATCGCCACAATTTCTCGACGGGTTTTTTCGTCACCGGCGTCCATCGGGGCTCCGGCTCGACTGGATCTCGTCAGGTAAGCGCATCGATCTGGTTATGTCGACTTGTCCATGATTGAGATTGATGTGGCTGCTAGTTATCCGGTAATCTAGATCAATCTAGGGTTTACATTACGCATCGACTGCATGGAATTGTTTAAGACCTGGTCCAATTCTTTGTCACGGTTAGTTGACTTGTCCTCGCCGCGACCTTGTTGCCGATTGCTGATGTCGATTTCTGTTTGATCTGGTTACTCGAGTCACGGTTAAGGTATTTTGTCGATTAGATCTGCTCTGGTGATTGGGTAGGCAGTTTGACTTGTCCTGTCTGCTTCGCTTAGTTGACGTGTCCTCGGCGAAACAGTTGCTAAGGGTTAGATCTAGTTTACTGAGTACCTGGGACCGGTAGTTGCCGATTATACTTGTATCTGTCGATCGTGTAGAGCAGTTTGACGTGTCCTGTTCTACTTCACTTAGTTGACGTGTCCTCGGTGAAGCGATTGTCAGATTACGGGTATAACTAGTGGTTACTGGTTTAATCGTTCTTTCGGGGTGTTTAGCCGATTGTTTATCACGCTCAGATCTATGCTTGCATGCCTTTAAATATCTTATTGCTCCTGTTCAAGTATAGTCTGAGCCTCCTTTTGTCGATTGTCGATTTACCTTACTGTGTTGCTTGCCGATAGATTTTGCAGATTGCATGCTTTGCCGATTGCCGATTCTGATGCATGCCTTGCTTTATTTATCGCGCAAGTACTTACTGTTGCGACATATCGATTCGTTTCTAGCCGACAGCCGAAGTGCTTTAGTTTATTTTCTTTTGTTCACTAACATCGGCTGCGGTTACGCATCGGCCTGTCCGGGGCGATAGTCCGGGAATTTTACACGCTTTTCTTGTCTTTGTCGGTTTGCAGGGAAAATCGACTGGCACGCTCCGGAATTCACCGCGTTCCAAGTTTTGGCGCTGAACAGAGTTAAGCAAATCTCTCAGGCCACGTGTGCGAGCGGTAGAAGAACACACATTTTACCGTCAACACACTTTCTGGCACGCCCAGTGGGACAGATCAAGTTCTTAGAAGCAGATGGCGTTCGTTCAAGCTGTTGCTGATGATGGTACTTTGCTCGTTGATACAAAGGGCAACAAGATCATGATTCCTGCTCCATTTGTTCGAGATGATAAAGATTCTTCTGAAGTCACTGGCAACAATGAGCTCAATGCTTGGGAGAAGATGTCTTTGGATCAGAAAAAGGCATATCAGAGTTATCTGTACGATTGCCAAGTGAAGTACTTTGAGACCATCAAGATGACACGTGGCAAGATTACATCAGTATTGGCTTCGCCAGTGGTGATGAGAGCAGAAGAATTGGCTGCAATCAAAGCTGCGAAGATGCCAGATCAAGCTCTGTTGGATGAAGTTGTGAATACTGCGGTTCACAAAGCTTTCATTAACCAGTCAGGGGTGCTTGTTAATACTCTGTACAACATGCTCGAGGCATTTGCTGATGGGACCTTGCAGTTTGATTATGGATTTATGGGGCCATCATTTACTTTACCACCTACTACTCCAGCACGTCCTGCACCTCCTGGTGGTCAACTTACAGCTCAAGAAGAAACAAGCGCTGCTGGTCAACAGAGGCAACCATATGGCATGCCGCCAGAATTGTGGTCTCCAAGTGCTCAAGCTTTAGCTGCAGGAGCGGCTCGGGTATCGGCGCCAAGTCTTATTGATGCGCCGTTGTCCACACAGAAGGAAGTAGCTGGTGCGGCTAATGAACCAAGGACGAGTCACACTCCTCAGACAAGATATCATTTGGCCCCCAATGTCAATCCTGCACTGTTTAACCAGGAGATACCGCAAGGCTATCATAGAGTTGCAGACTACAGTGAGCACTACACCAGGGAACAACCTGCTCAGGCTCAGTCACAATTACCCCAGCCAGCTCAAGTGGCTGGGGGGCAAGTGCAAAATACATCAGAAGATATAGTTGCCAGGTTGGCTGAAGTCATGAAGGAGCAATTTGATCTCAAGCCCAAGGAGCAGAGTTTTCTGTATCGACGTCCATATCCAGAGTGGATGGAACAAGTTGCTTTGCCACATCGTTACAAGCTGCCAGAGTTCTGCAAGTTTTCTGGGCAAGACAATGTGTCCACAGTGGAACACATTAGCAGATATTTGGCACAGTTGGGAGATGCATCGGCACAAGATGCATTGAAGGTCCGTCTGTTTCCTCTGTCATTATCTGGATCGGCATTCTCATGGTTCACCTCCCTCCCTGCGGGATCCGTGCGGAATTGGGCCGATTTGGAAAAGAAATTCCACTCCTATTTCTTCACTGGCATGGCAGAGCTGAGCATATCAGATTTGACAGCTGTTCGTCAGAAGGCTGGAGAGTCAGTTGCCGATTTTGTCCAAAGGTTCAGAGTCATCCGTGGCAGGTGCTATAACCTGAATCTGACGGATCGGCAAATGGCTGAGATTGCTTATCAAGGTTTGCTGCCTCAGATTAGAGACAAGTTTGCACCTCAAGAAGTCGATGGCTTGGCACAACTCTTTCAGAAGGCGTCAATTCATGAAGGACGTGTCCAGAATACACGTGGCAGACAGTTTCAAGCGGCTTATGCCGATTATTCTTCTGATTCTGATGACGAAGGTGAAGTTGCTCTTGCTGAGTGGACCAGGAATAAGAAGACTGTTCTCTGTCCATGGGTCAAGCAGAAGGCAGAAGAAAAGAAGTATGACTTTGACATCAACAAAGCCGACAAGATATTTGATCTGCTGCTACAAGAAAAGCTTATTCAACTCCCACCTAATCACACGTTGCCTCCGGCTGAGGAGTTGAAGAAGATCAAGTGGTGCAAGTGGCATAATACTCCCTCTCATCACACCAATGAGTGCAAGGTGTTCAGGCAACAGATCCAATCGGCAATTGAAAGTGATCGCATTAAATTCTCTGGTCAAAAGCCGATGAAGATTGATGGGCATCCTTTTCCAGTCAACATGATCGGTGGGTCTGCTGGTTTGATCGGCAAGTACTCAAGGAAAAGAGAGAGGGAAGACAGGAGGATTAGTGATGATGACTTCGATCCACACTGGAACTGTCCTTTCTTCCAGTATTGTTGGGAGCAGGGGATGAAGTTGCCACCAATTGAAGGCTGTCCGGGTTGTAGCAGAAGATCTGGAGATTTGTACAGGAAAGTTGGTTCTTCAAGCCGAGGTCCTATGAGGAGACCATCATCAAGGGTTTCTGTGCATGAAAGACTTGGTCCTGTCAATCAAGTTGAAGATTATGAAGATGATCAGGGCGAATTCACAGAAGAAGGCCAATGGTGTCCGAGTGGTATTTTTACCAAGACTCAGAAGAGAAGAGTACAGAGGGCACGTTGCCGGGAGCTGAACAAGGATGTGAACCAGGAAGATGATCATGATAAGGGGCCCAAGTCAAAAAAGGTATGGAGACCAAAAGTCAAATCTCAGGTACATGAAGTTGAAGCTCCTGTCAATATGGTATTTATGCTGCCACGAGAATTTAGCTCTTTGGACATTAATGAGTCGGAAGAAGAAGCTTCTGCCGAGTTGTTTATTGGGTCCACAGCAGGCAGTGTTTAAGAAGCCGTCCGGTGTTGATCATCTCCATCTGAGGGCTCTGTACCTTAATGGTTTCGTCAATGGCAAGCCGATGAGCAAGATGATGGTCGACGGTGGTGCTGCTGTCAATGTTTTGCCGATGGCAACGTACAGGAAGATCAGCAAACTGCCTGAAGAGCTGACCAAGACCAACATGACGTTGAGGGACTATGGGGGCAGGAGCTCTGAAGTCAAAGGAGTCACCAATGTCGAAGTCACTATTGGAAGCAAGACCTTGCCAACGACGTTCTTTGTAATTGAAGGCAAAGGTTCGTACGCCGTACTGCTGGGTAGGGATTGGATTCATGCTAATTGCTGTATCCCGTCTACGATGCATCAGCTCCTTATCCAGTGGATCGGCGACGAGGTGGAAACTATTCAAGCTGACAAATCGGTGAGTGTGGCTACTGCAGACTTCTTGCCGACTTGAAAGCTTGCCTTGCATATCAGGAACTTACTGGGAAGGCGAAGCATTGGATGTTACCGATGAAGGTGTCTGCATCACTGAAGGATCGGCAACTCCACGGTTGTTATAGCAATTACCGGACCTGGACATCGATCAGCCAACGGAAACTGAGAGGAAAGAAGCAATCGACAATCAGCTGATCGATGAAAGGGAGGAAGGAAAGCTTGGTCATGGTTTCGTATCGGCTGATGAATTAGAAGAAGTTGATATTGGAAATGGTGATAAGCCTCGACCGACATTTATTAGTAAGAAGATCTGTAAAGACTTCAGAGAAAAGTTGATAGCATTATTGAAGGAGTATAAAGATTGTTTTGCTTGGGATTATTCCGAGATGCCTGGTCTCAGTCGAGATATTGTTGAACACCGATTGCCTATTAAGCCTGGGTATCGGCCGTTTAAACAACATAATCGGAAGATTGATCCAAAGATTTATGATGCTGTCAAGGAAGAAATTACAAAGTTATATGATGCCAAGTTCATCCGGCCCTGTCGATATGCAGAATGGGTGTCCAGTATCGTTCCAGTGATCAAGAAAAACGGGAAGATGCGAGTGTGCATTGATTTCAGAGATTTGAACAAGGCTACACCAAAGATGAGTACCCGATGCCGATAGCAGATGTACTGATTGATGCTGCTGCTGGACACAAGATTTTGAGCTTCATGGATGGGAATGCAGGATATAATCAGATTTTATGGCTGAAGAAGATATTATAAAGACTGCATTCAGGTGTCCGGGAGCTTTAGGATTGTTTGAATGGGTTGTGATGACCTTTGGGTTGAAAAATGCTGGCGCCACATATCAAAGAGCGATGAATTTCATCTATCATGATCTGATTGGTCGATTAGTGGAAATTTATATTGATGATGTGATGGTAAAGTCCAAGACGGTTGAAGATCATATTGCCGATTTGCGGCAGGTGCTGGAGAGAACCAGAACGTATGGCTTGAAGATGAATCCGCATAAATGTGCTTTTGGTGTTTCAGCAGGACAATTTCTGGGCTTTATCGTTCATGAAAGAGGAATTGAAATTGGTCCCAAGAGCATAGAGTCGATCAAGAAAATTCAACCTCCTACCAGTAAAAAAGAATTGCAGTCTCTGATGGGCAAGATCAATTTTGTGAGAAGATTTATTTCTAATCTTTCTGTGAAAATTGATGCTTTTACTCCTTTGTTGAAGTTAAAAGCAGATCAAGAGTTCCGGTGGGAAGCCCAGCATCAGAAGGCGCTTGATGATGTCAAGAAATATTTAATCTCACCACCTGTGTTGATGCCACCTAAGCCAGGTATTCCTTTCAAGTTATATTTGTCTGCCGATGACAAGTGTATTGGTTCGGCATTGACGCAAGTACAAGATGGCGATGAAAGGATTATCTTTTATCTCAGTCGGAGATTGCTGGATGCAGAGACAAGATATTCTGAGATTGAAAGGTTATGCTTATGCCTTTATTTCTCTTGCACTAAGTTACGACATTATTTGTTATCCGAAGAATGCACTATTATTTGCCGATCCGATGTCGTCAAATACATCTTGTCCGCTCCAATATTGAAAGGCAGACTTGGGAAATGGATGCTAGCAATTGCAGAATTTGATCTTAAATATGAATCTCCTAAAGCTGTGAAGGCCCAGGTATTTGCTGATTTGATAGTTCAGCATAGGGGGCATGATGAAAGTGTGGTGGAGCCAGCTCCATGGCGCTTATTGTTTGACGGATCGATTTGCAAAAATGGATCTGGTATCGGTATTGTCATTGTCACACCAAAAGGATCCAGGTTTGAATTCTCATTCACAGTAGAAGCTCATACTAACAATCAGGTTGAATATGAGGCTGTGTTGAAAGGACTACAACTGTTGAAGGACGCCAATGCCGATTTCGTTGAAGTTGTTGGGGATTCTTTGCTGATTGTGGGGCAATTGAATGGTGAATATGAATGCAAAGATGAAGTGCTTCGGAGTTATTATCAGAAGTGTCAAGATCTAATGAAGAACTTCAAGCATATCACATTCAGCCATATTCCTCGACAAATGAATTCTGAAGCTAATGACCTGGCTCAACATGCATCTGGGTATCGGCTTATTATAGGTTCTGTTGATAATGAAGCCAATGTCGATTTGCAAGACTGGAGGGTTGAGATAGTGAATTACTTGAAGGATCCGACCCAGAAAACGTCCAGAGCGCTGCGGTACAAGGCAATAAAATATGTGCTAGTTGATGATCAGCTTTATTATAGAACATTAGAAGGGATTCTATTAAAATGTCTGAATGCCGATGAAGCCAAGAAGATGCTGATGGAGGTTCATGATGGGATTTGTGGGACTCATCAATCGGCATTCAAGATGAAATGGTTGATCAGGAGAGGTGGATATTTCTGGCCTACCATGCTCGAAGATTGTTTTGAATATTATAAGGGCTGTCAGGATTGTCAGAAGTACGGATCGATTCAAAGAGCTCCAGCATCAGCGATGAACCCTATTGTCAAGCCGTGGCCATTCAGAGGATGGGGAATCGACATGATTGGTGAGATTAATCCTGCTTCCAGCAAGGGGCATAAGTATATATTGGCAGCTACGGATTATTTCACCAAGTGGGTTGAAGCAGTGCCTTACAGAAGTGTGGCATCAAGGGATGTGATTGCTTTTGTTAAAGAGCACATAATCTTCAGGTTTGGTATCCCTCAGACTATCACTACAGATCAAGGTTCTATTTTTATTTCTGAAGAGTTCAGAGATTTTGCTGATGATATGGGTATTAAATTATTGAATTCATCGCCGTATTATGCCCAAGCAAATGGTCAAGCTGAAGCTTCGAACAAATCCTTGATCAAGTTGATTAAGCGCAAGATTAGTGATCAGCCGAGGAGGTGGCATATTTCGTTAGCCGATTCATTATGGGCATATCGGATGTCTCGTCATGGGTCAGTACAAGTAACACCATATCAGTTGGTGTATGGGCATGAAGCTGTTTTGCCATGGGAAGTTACTGCCGGATCAAGAAGAGTCGATCTCCAAAATCAACTGACGGCAGAACAGTACCATGATCTCATGATGGATGAATTAGAAGATGTTAATCAGCAGCGGTTAATTGCGTTGAAGAAAATTCAAGATAATAAGGCACGGGTGGCTCGGCATTATAATAAAAAGGTGGTGACTAAGCAATTTGATGAAGGAGATCTCGTTTGGAAAGTCAAGTTGCCGATTGGCGTGCGAGATAATCGTTTCGGCAAGTGGTCACCTAATTGGGAAGGTCCTTATATAATTAGCCGATGCGTGCCCGGTAATGCTTATTTTTTGAAGGAACTGGATGGAGAAGAATTTGGCCGAGCGCTTAATGGAAAATATTTGAAGAAGTATTACCCCAGCATCTGGATTGGTTCTTAAAAGTGTTCGGTTAAATTTCCAGTTGAGCCGACGTTAAGAGCGTCGTCTTCGAGATGGCCGATGTCGATTGGTATCGCCCTTAGGGAAAATATGCAGAAAGAACAAAAGAAGACAATGAAGTTCTTATAGTTTACAAGGGATTACATCATACATGGGAGTACAAAGTTCTTGTACCAAGAATGCACACTGCGGCTGCTGTCAAGTGTCAACCAAGTGCTGACACAGGATAGGATGGGTCGTTGCTCCAGCGTACGAGGAGAGGAGCAAATGCATGGACCGCATCACGTCGAAGAAGATCTTATCCCTGAGAAGGAACCTTGTCTGACGAAGAGCATGAGTTCTCCCTCGCAGTCTGAAGAGGAGCCGCCATCTTCAGGGATTAGCTCAAGAGGGATAGCGTCGGGATGAAAGAGATAGGAGAGAAGTAGAAGGAAGGCAAGAGGTCAGAGCGTAGATCTGTGAGAAGAAGAGCTCATGGTTGCTTTCTTGCTGTTCAGAATGCATTGGTCAGGCTTTGTGAAAGGGATTTTTATTGCTGGCCATTGTGTTGATGATTTCGGTGAAGGGAGCCGGTCCTTTTATAGGCCAAGATGCGGAAGTAGATAAGATCTGGAATAGTGCAAGACCTATTGCAAATTAAAGCGATTGGTACGAATTGTCTGCCGAAGAAGTGCACGCCATGTGAAGACAAAGGTACAGCTCATCAAGTCAAATGTACAGTTTTCACGTGAAGGGTCATTTAGAAGCTTGCAGACATGATAGATGGTGGAACAACCCGGCGCATGGAAATTCCATACCCCGGCTTGGGGGGCATGTGTTGACACCAAAATTTGGACTAGGGCCCGCTGTCAGTGGAAAAAATGGAATGCGCTCCGGGTGAAAAAAGATTGTATGCCAAAGTGGTGGCCCGCAGGATATCATGAGGCCAAAGAAATCCCGAAGCCGCACGCGCCCGGTTGGTTTGGTGTCCTTTTTTAATTATTTTCTAGAGTTAGAAAGGATTGACTGAGTTGTGGTCAAGTAGGGGTCGTGTTTAAGTCCAAATCGGACTCTTGCCTCGGGTGTATAAATATAGACCCAGGTGCTTGTAATCAAAAACAACCAATACAATCAACTCTTCGGCGCATCGCCACAATTTCTCGACGGGTTTTTTCGTCACCGGCGTCCATCGGGGCTCCGGCTCGACTGGATCTCGTCAGGTAAGCGCATCGATCTGGTTATGTCGACTTGTCCATGATTGAGATTGATGTGGCTGCTAGTTATCCGGTAATCTAGATCAATCTAGGGTTTACATTACGCATCGACTGCATGGAATTGTTTAAGACCTGGTCCAATTCTTTGTCACGGTTAGTTGACTTGTCCTCGCCGCGACCTTGTTGCCGATTGCTGATGTCGATTTCTGTTTGATCTGGTTACTCGAGTCACGGTTAAGGTATTTTGTCGATTAGATCTGCTCTTGGTGATTGGGTAGGCAGTTTGACTTGTCCTGTCTGCTTCGCTTAGTTGACATGTCCTCGGCGAAACAGTTGCTAAGGGTTAGATCTAGTTTACTGAGTACCTGGGACCGGTAGTTGCCGATTATACTTGTATCTGTCGATCGTGTAGAGCAGTTTGACGTGTCCTGTTCTACTTCACTTAGTTGACGTGTCCTCGGTGAAGCGATTGTCAGATTACGGGTATAACTAGTGGTTACTGGTTTAATCGTTCTTTCGGGGTGTTTAGCCGATTGTTTATCACGCTCAGATCTATGCTTGCATGCCTTTAAATATCTTATTGCTCCTGTTCAAGTATAGTCTGAGCCTCCTTTTGTCGATTGTCGATTTACCTTACTGTGTTGCTTGCCGATAGATTTTGCCGATTGCATGCTTTGCCGATTGCCGATTCTGATGCATGCCTTGCTTTATTTATCGCGCAAGTACTTACTGTTGCGACATATCGATTCGTTTCTAGCCGACAGCCGAAGTGCTTTAGTTTATTTTTCTTTTGTTCACTAACATCGGCTGCGGTTACGCATCGGCCTGTCCGGGGCCGATAGTCCGGGAATTTTACACGCTTTTCTTGTCTTTGTCGGTTTGCAGGGAAAATCGACTGGCACGCTCCGGAATTCACCGCGTTCCAAGTTTTGGCGCTGAACAGAGTTAAGCAAATCTCTCAGGCCGCGTGTGCGAGCGGTAGAACACACATTTTACCGTCAACACCGTTATACTAATATTGTGTGGCCAAAGCTTTCGCGTCGTCCATTGCCGTGGAATGCGGCTATCCGGATAGATTATACACTTTGCAGAGGCTGTACATGATTCCCCACAAGGTACACCTGTCCTCCCCTCCGTCGAGGTTTGGGCAGGCATACTGAGGTCCCGTACCTACTTGGTGTCACCGGCACCAACCCACGGAAAATCTTCGACCAGGGGCTTGATCACTTGATCACATCATATCATATAGATAGGCCTGAAAACATCCACATGCCGGACCCGTTGCCAATATCGTCGAGTCTTCTCCTGGCTTCCGCTGCAACTCCTGCTTCCGAGTGGGATACCGGGTAAACACTATAGTAGGGTGTGGTTCCAAATCTTGCCCATACAAGACTTGTGGCTGTACGAAGGTGCTAGGCCAGGCGGCACAGGAACCGGTCCTTATACGACCAAAGCAGGCATCTTCAATAGCTATCCTCACAGAGGAGTCGCATCCCAGAGATAGTCCTCCCCACTGAGGACTACTTCGCCTGCTCCCGCCAAAGTATCCCCACTATCAGGTTGCACAAGTCTAAAGTGGGTCGTCAAATTCGGTCTGCCAGTGCGAAATCACCCGACTCCATAACCCAATCGCAGACGCCCTGCCCATCGGTGCAAAATCCGGAAAAGATTTTTCCGTTTCCAAATGTCACACGACTTCGAAACCCAGATAAATCTCACGTCACAAACCATCGTATCCTTCGACGAAAACAACCATGCCAGCATCGAGTAGACGCAGAGCACGACGCGGCCCTGTTCCCCATCGCCAGGTCGATCCGGTCGCAAGGTCGCCGCGCTGCCCGGCACGACCCTGTTCCATCGAAAAACTAGCGCTCCTGCCCTCCAACCTTCGTAGCCGTTCACCTGTGGCCCGTGAAAGTCGTCGTCTTCTACTCCTCGTCGCCCCGTTGCCAGCGGCGATTAACTACGATCTTGCTGCGCTCGGATCTACGTCTCACGATTCATCTGATTCCAGCGGCCGCTGGCTCTCAACACAGGCCTTTTGGGCCATCGTCGGCGAGACGGCAACACGAAATGGGGCAGGCAACAGACCCACGCCATCTTCATGTGGAGCACACGACCAACTAGGTCCCTCGGGTACGCGAGAACCTGATCATATTCTATAGCCAGCCGTATGGTGTTAAAAATTTAGGTTATAGATTTAGGGGCTGTTTGTTTCCTCTAGGCCTAATTTTAGTCCTGTCACATCAAAAGAATCTTGCCATTTAAGAGTATTAAATAAAGTCTAATGACAAAACTTTTTTAACAGATGGGTGCTAATTTACGAGATGCATCTAATGAGCCATTAATCTATGTTTTGCTACAGTGATGCTACAGTAACTATCTTCTAATTACGACTTAATTACTCTCATTAGATTTGTCTCGCGAATTAACCTAAGGGTTCTGCAATTAGTTTTATAATTAGACTTTACTTAATACTCCTAAATGGCAGGGCAAAGAAACGAACACCCCCTTAGGCTCCACACGACAAGAGCTTAGGTTTAAGGGAGTTGGTGCATGCGTGGTGGCTCTCTTCCGTGTATCTAGAATTTCAAAAGCCTGTGCTGTGCAGCTTGTGCAGATTGCGATGCTTTGCCGCACAGTTCCTCTTCCTCCACCTCATTAGCGTCTATGGCGCCATCAACGTCTATTCCGAGCAAGAGTTGTTGCTGGCTATCGTAAGTGGTCATTTTTTTTCCTATAGTTTGCGCCTTTGGGTTTTTTTCTTTTTTGGTTGCTGGGCTGCTGGTAATTGGCGCCTACGGAAAAGTACAAATATCTTATGAACAACCTATGCATTGTGGTGGAATCCTTTGTTACAGTTTAAATCTATTGTATGGGTGCATAGATCATCATTTGAAAACTACAGGAACATTTTGCTGCCTCTTAATTGTGCTTCATCAAGGAATGAAAAACAAAGTTGGATCCGAAAGGTTTGCTTAGTTGTGGTATCTCTAACTTTTTCAATGTGCCATATGAAGCTGCCCGTGCATTTGGAAAGAGGGTGGTGTTGCTAGCTAGTTCTTCGTTGCAACGCACGGGTAGATTGCTAGTGTAAATTCATGTTTGCACCTACTCATACCTTGTACCCCCAAATTACTGTAAAAATCATGATGGGCCAGTCGCCCTTATTCTAATGGAAAATCAGGTGGGGCCCAAAAAAACAATGTGTACCAAGCAGTTTGTAACACCACCACCGTCATATTGCCAAACAACAGAAACCGTGATACGAGCAGGTAAACAACACCGATCAGTAATCCCTCAGCAGGAGAAAATACTAGAAATGGACTTGACTTTAAAGGCCAGGGAAGATGTGGGTCAAGCGAACTGGATTCTCTGTCGCCTTTTAACTATTTATCGATTCTAAAAAATCAGGTTCGAGGCAAACCTTTAGTTCTTTGGTTCATTGAGCTTTGGTCTTTCAGAAAAGAGATAGCATCTGATTCTTCGTCCTGTGTTCAGTTTTGCCATGGGAGCTTCTATTCCACGCATAAGTCATTTTATCTATGGCCTACCTTTTTTTTCTTTTTCTTTTTTTGGAAGAGGGCATGCAACATCGATTCCTGTCTAACTGTTGCATCATGCCTGTGTAGTCAAAGCAAGTCGCAAGTCTACAAAGCAATCAAAAGAGCATCAGCAACTTCTCACTTCGCTAATAAACAAATACCGGAGAAACAAAACAAATAGACCTTCGGGATCAAAGCTCTCTACGCCACTCATCAACCCAAAAATCATTTCAGCAGTTTCATCATTGGCAAAATGCGAAGAGCTTTTGTCACTCGAGCTCGAGTTTGAAGAGCTCCCAGAGCAAAAGCTAGAATCACTAGACGAACTCTCAGCAGCGCGGCGTGCATCGACTAAGTCCTGCACAACACGACCTAGAAATGATGACCAACTACGCAAAAAAAATTGGTCTGTATGTCTGTTTCCTCTCTAGTGATGGCCAACTTCACATCCTGTTTGTTCTTGCTGTGTGTTGCTTTTTCAAATCCAACCCTGATGAGCAGAGCCTATGATGACCGGTAAGTAGTTCGGTTTTAACGCTCTCCGATAACCAGCAATGTACTACTCGCTAGTCACCTTCTTGTAGACTGTAGGATCGACTAGGAGGTGAGATCTGCCAGGTGTTCATGCTCTTTTCTAGTTGATGCTCATCGGGATCGAGATCTAACAGGGAGAGAGAAAGATTAAGGGTGAGCACCTTCGTGTGTGGTCGGTGTAGACGTCGCCATGAGCGCGACCGGCGGCGGCGCTGGCGTGACGACGATGGGCGTCGGGACGGCGGCGGCGCGCACGTAGGGGAGAGCTCGCGGTAGGTGAAGGTCGCGGGGTCCCTCTGGTCGGTACCTCGACTGGCCGGGGACGGCGAACTTGAGGCGCGAGGACGATGTGGCGGCGGTGGTGCTTCCCGTCGCTTTCAGCGCCTCAATCGATCGGTCTAGGGTTTGTGGGGTGGTGTGGCGTCTCACGGTCAACCTCGTGCTGCGAGCCCGGGCCACCACCCCCTCTTTATATGGCGCTGCGCGACGGGGCCCGCCAACCATGTAGGGTTGGGGCGCCCCCGATCAGGGCGCGTATGGATCAACGATCCGGCTCGGTCGTTGGACCGAGCCAGGGAGATCATACTAACACTTCTCACTGCTATGGTACTCCACGAGCTAGGCTGCGCCGGCGACGGCGAGGATGAGCCCAAAAACTCACCACCCCCGACGTACACCTCCGTGTCGATTGAAGCTCTCAGGCCACTCCCATGCCGCGTCACCGCCTGGCCAGCAGACCCCACAGAGACGAGACGTTCTAGAAGACGCGACGACGAGCATGACAGCTTCCTCGGCGCCCGGCTCGTTGTCGATCCCGGCCGCCCACCCACGGCCTGGGCCTCCGTCCACCATCCAACACATCTCGATGCCCGTGCTCGTCGTCGAGCATTGCCAGAAGCATACAGACGAGCGGCAAGCCCGGACGAGCCGTTCCAGAAGAAAGTGATGACGAGCTCGCCGGCGTCCTTGGCGCCCGTGCTCGCCGTCAAGCATCTCCGCGCCACACGCAAGGCTTTGCTGTTGCGGCCAGTCTGGCTCAGCGCCTTATGACTTGTTTGCTTGCGCCCGACGACCCGTCAACTCACCGATTCCTTGCCGCACGAGTCGGATCGAACGACTGCCAAGACACAGCAGGGTGGTCCTCGCGAGGAAGTCGCCTCGACTGCACTCCATGGCTCGCCAGAGCGCCGTGAATGACTTCACCGGCCCTGCTACATGGCTGGGATAGAGATCCGGCCACGTGGTCGAAGAACATGAACAGCACCACGGCGTCGATGGGGAGCTTGTCCGGGTTGTCCGCCACCCGCGCCGAGGACCTGGATCTCCGGCGGCTAGCGTGTGGCCTCGGCAGAGAAGTCCGCGGCGCACGTGCTTCCTCATGCGCTGCCTCCACGAGGTGCTCGCCAAACGCTCCAAGCTAGGTGTGCCTCGTCATGGAGCTCCTCTCCCGGATCGCCTCCCTGCCCACCACGTATTCCTCCATCTCGTCTCCTGTAACACCCTGTGTTTGCCCATGTGCAAAAATCACTAAAAATTTGAAATTTTTCAAAGTTTAAACTAATTCAATTAAATTAGGAAGCAAATGCATGTCAAATCAACTTTTCTGAATTTTCTTGCATAAAACCCCACCATGAGCATATTTGGGCTTTTATTGTTTTATTTATGTGTTTATTTGACTTTGTGCTTTTGCCAAATTTCAAATCCATTCAAATTTGAAACTAACCAAATCTCAGGAAAAGTTTAAACTTTTCTTTTCCCTCCCGGGCCGCCTTCTTCCTTTTCTTTTTACTCGGCCCAGCCTTTCCTTTCTCTCCTCTTTTCCCTTGGCCCGTCGTAGCCCAGTCGCGCCGGCCCAGCACGCCGGCCCGCGGAGCCGCCGTCTCGCCGACGGCTCTTCTCTGCGCGCACCGCGTCGCCGCCGACGCCATGCCGGCCTGTCGCGCCGCCGCCGTCCCTGTTCGCCTCCCCTTTGCCTCGAGCCGCAATCAGAACGCCGCGTGGAAGCCGCGCCGCATCTGCCGTGCCGTCCCCCCTCCTCTCTGCTCGACGCGAGGCCGGTGAATACCGGCGAGCGCGGAGCCCGACGCCGCCTTCGCGAAGCTGCTCAGTCTCGTCCTGTCCGCGGAACTGTGCAGCCCTCGCGCGCGCGTCATCAGCATGTGGACGCTGTCCTTTCCGTTCCGTCGCGTCCCATCCGTCTTAACTCCGGCGACCGTCGGCCAACGACCGGCCGCCACGCGACCATCCTCTCTCGTTTATAAGCCGATGAGCTCCGCTTTCTCTCTCTCTTTCGTTTCCGCTCTCGCATTTGCCACAATTCGTGCCCGAGCGCTCTACATTGCACTTTTCCCCATCGCCAGCCTTTCTTCTCCTGCGAGCCACTCGTCCGACCTCTCCGTCGCCAACCGTGAGCTTCTCCCTTCTCTTTCTTCTTTGAGTAGCTCTGCCGTGTTGTGCTTGACCCCGCTCCGCTCTTCGTTCTTGCAGCCGAGCCGGCGAGATGGAGTTCCAGGGAGGTTAGGGTTCCGGCCACCGCGAGCTTGCCGGCCGCCCGTCTCCGACCACCGCCGGCCCCGCTGACCGCACGGTGAGCTTCCCCGTGCCGCACTTGCCCTTCCGCGCTACTTCTTTTTCCTTCTTGCACGCGCGTACCAGCTCCGCACCGAGCGTCGGCCCGCCGCCGCTCCCCTTCTCGCCGCCGGCCACCGTGGGGTCTCCCCCGATCTCGCCGAGCCCACCAGGAGCTTCACCTCGCTCCCCCGCACCTGCACGGCAGCACCAACTCGAGCATAAGCCCGCGCACTCGTTCTTTCCCTGGCTCACCGGCGCGCCGCCCAGTTCCGGCGAGCTCGCGCCGCCATTCCGGCCGCTCTTCACGTCGACGTCTAGCACCATTGGCTTCGCCGTCGCGTGTAGACCCTCCACGGCCATTCCTTCCTACGCCTCGTTGCTTGTAGCCGCCAACGACGAGAATCCCGGCGACGCGCCGCCGCGCGCGCCCTCTCCGGCGGTTTTGACCGCGTCACGCCGCCGCCGACGTGGCACGCCACCTCGGCCAGTAGGTCCCACACGACCCAGTCTCCCTCTGCACAGTCAGCACCGGTCCACGAACTCGGTGCACCGTGGACCCATCTCACACTTGGAAGGACCGAGAAGGCGACCAGAGGGGGGGGTGAATGGGAGCCGATAAAAATTCTTCGAAAGACTCGGCCTATGTCCCGACCCGCCTCAAGAACAATCACCAAACACACAAGAGAAGTGTTGTGTTGACCCTAGGAATGATTGTGGATGAGATATAAGCACTTGCGGAAGCGAACCAAGTGAACACGCACTCAAGGAGATGAATCGACAAAAAGATTACAGAAAGTCCCCACCGGATAGTCCGGTAATGAGCCAGAGTGTCTAGTACCTGATGAAACAGGGTACAGAAACCCCCCACCGGAGTATCCGGTATCCTAGCGGAGTATCCGGATCTGGAGAACCCGGAAAACCAAGTTTCCTACCGGAGTATCCGGCACTATGACGCAATATCCGGCCCTGTCATTTCAGCACGCGCGCAAGCTCAAGAAAAATTTCGAAACCGGGTCAAACGACCTCCAAAAATCACGAAATTTGAACGATAGCTTCGTCTTGAGATGGAGAACATCATCCAACAAGAATCACACCAAAAATCCCAAGAAATCCATACGGATTTTGGATTCTACCACGAAAAGTAGGGTTTGGATGAACTAGAGAGGAAAACCCCACCAAATCATCAAATCGAAGGTGCTCGTACCATGGATTCGGTCAAGGACCTACCAAGAATTGTTCTAGCACGTCCTAGCACCAAGATCCCCCGAGAAATCCACCCAAAAACGCATCACAAAAAGCGAATCGAAAATCACCCGAAAATAGCTCCGAAAATAGGAAAAATAAGAAATTCGGGATTCAAGATGAGGAGAACACTTTGAGGACGAATTGATACTTTGTATTGCTCAAAGATGTAGATGTCAAGCCACTCCCTAGCACACACAAACTAAGGATGACAAAAAGCTCAATCAAAGAGCCATCTCCTCTCTTCTCCCCTCTCTTCTCTCCTCTCTCTCAAGCCCTCTCCCACACACACAAGTGAGAGGCTCATAGTCGCAAAGATCCCAAAAGATTTAAGAAAAAGTCAGAACATAATCATTTGATGTAAAGCTCCCTCTCAAGTGATGCTATCTCTTAAGCAATACGAAATGACCGGATGGTCCGGTACAATGTCGGATAGTCCGGTACCGGAAGGTCCGGTAATCTACCGGATAGTCCGGAGGTTTGCTTTCTCGATCCCTAAGACGCATTTTCAATTAAGCTCAACAAGGAAGTAATCAATGTCAATTGCTCATCACAAACCAAGCCATGACACATATCAAGATGGCTTCACAATCTCCCCTTGATGAGTACTTTGACAATACCAAATGCATAAAAATTTAGAATTTAAAATGCGAGTCCAATGAAGCACAACTAAGATGACCAAAAACCAATAAATAGTCGAAAGTGGCCACTTACCATAAAAGGATCGCAAACATCAAGAGTTTGGCAAGAGAGTGGCTCATGGTCAAGGACATAAGAGACATAAGAAAATCTCAAATACAAGCGGCTCATGATCCATAAACTAGAATAATTGTTCATCATGACCATTTCATCGCCAAGAACACAAGAGACTCGATAAAATCTCAAACACATGGAATGCTCCCTCTAGTTATGATTGCTCCCCCTCAAGTTATGATTACCTCTCATGCAAAGCATAAGCTAAATTCATTCACATTTTCACATTTTGTGCATCACTCCTTTAAAATCTCTCCCCCTTTGGCAATGAACTCATCAAGACATAAAAGAGAGACAAAAATGCAATGTATGAGGATGCAAACTTATGGAGCTTCAACAATCATGCCAACGAGCATTTACCATTGCTAATAATCAAGCACAAAACCTTGAAGTGTAAAAGCATGAGCTCATAATCGCACAAAGGCCATAATAGAGAGCATAGCACAAAAACAAAGAGCTAGACAAGCTAAGCAAGAAGATTGAATTGAGCAAGATAGATTCAAACTTGCTATATCCTGATAAAAGCTGCCACCATATGTATAATTACCGCTAGCCAAGGCAAAACAAGTATTAAGTGAATCCAAAAAAACTAGCAAGTGGCAACCTCAACTCAAGCAACAAACATTCGGAAAGATGTGCTTTGACAAACGCTCACATATGCAACAAAGACTCAATTTGATCAAGTGAGTAATCAACAAGTGAGATATAAGATTTAGGAACAAAAGCAATTACTTATGTTATTTTTATCCTCAAGTAACCTCTTATCCATGCGGAGGGTCGCATAACTGGGTACGGCAAACACCCCGAGGCATCAAGGCACCATATTGGATTTTATCCTCAAGTAACCTCTTATCCATACAGAGGGTCGCACGACTGGTTACAGCAAACACCCTGAGGCATCAAGGCACCGTATTGGATTTATCATTAAGCACAAAAGATCAAATTGATTTTAGAAATAAAGCACAAGAGCAAAAGAGCATGCCTTTTGGCAAAAGAAACATTTGTTCCCCCAAGGTCCCATCATGAGCTAAACATTTGTAAAGACTATCCCTAAACAACAAGTTGCTGAAGCCAAGACATTTTCAAAACTAGCCTTAACACAAGTCTTGACAAGGATAAAAGCAATTATATACATGGTGAGCAAGACATTGGCCTGCATAGATCATAAGACTCACAAAAGCTAAATTTCATCTTTAAGTTTAGCTAGCTTGCTCAAAATGCCACTATGCCAAGCCATCTAGAAAAGACTAAGTTTGAAGGTTTGCTACTAGCAATCACATAACTTAGCTCAAACTCAACCATAGCAAGAATAAATACAAGAAGGCATAAGAATTGAAGCTCATCATCTATAAAGCACATGTTACATGATGAGATGCAATGCAAAAAGTAAGATACAATTTTTACAAGAAAAACATCTCAAATGTCCAAAGCAAAATACAAGCTCCAAATGTCCATGTAAGCAACAACTCCCCCTCAAACCAAGCCAATCTCCCCCTCAACAAAACAACTTTAGAATCATTCAAAATGAGGACAAAGAGACACTTGAAAGGGGTAAACATTAAACAATCAAAGAAGGGGTTGTGCGAATAAAGCAACAAGGAGCATCAAACTCAAATGAGGGCAAGCACATAAGCGTAACTTGCAAAGCATGGAAAAACATGAGAGGACCAAGTAATCATATGTCAAAGTAGAGGATATACAAATAACACAAAAAAGAAGCATATATCACATGAGAATAAGCATGTGAGAACCACTAGCTAATCATGAAAAGATATGGTATGGTTCACACAAGGTACATGAAAATGTGACAAAAGCTACAAGCGCGATCAAAGTGAGGATATGCAAACAAAACCATAAGGAGCACATGTCACATGAGGGCAAACACAAGAGAAGCATTTGCAAATCATGTTAAAACATGAGAGAGAATACATCAAAACATGCTAGTCAATGATGTACAAAGATAAAGGCAATTTAGAACAAGAGAGAATTGAAAGCATCAAAAAGGAATCCAAAGGCCAAGAGCATACATAAAGCAAGCATGGTTGGATATAACAAGATGTTCACATGCTAACCAAAGGTATACACAAATAAAATCATCCAATGAGAAGGAGAGAAATGAAAGCATGAAAGTGAGATCAAAATACACGAGCAAATGCAAAGCTAGCATGGTTGGATATAACAAGGCGATCACATGCTAACCAAATAATGTACACAAATAAAAGCAAAAGAGATCGAGAGAACCAAAAACATGATACATGATATACATGAATAGTACATGCCGAGAGGGTCAAGTGAGCAAATGAACAAGCACCTCATACCATAACTAAATATACATGGATGTAGAGGGTATGACTGTATAGAAAAGCTCACAAAATAGGTGAAGACGCCACAATGAAGCATGCCTCTTGGAGGCCATGTACAAAGGTATGGAGAACCATCCATGTCTCAATCACGTCAAGCAAAAGACCGAGATTAATCAAGCTCATGTCCTCCAACCCGCGTCCCCAACCAACATATGAGAAGAGAGAGATGCCCGAGTCTTGGATCCCGAAGGGTTAGTAAGCAAATACTTGGGAATCCAACACTTGGACACATGACCAATAGAAGTATTCAATTTATCATAATGGTTAGCATGATGCAATTTTTGGTTCAAATTGGAAGACCTTGAATCACCTTTACAAGCATGTCGCGAAAGAGAAACTCGAGAAGAAAAACGAGTGCAACCCCTAGAAAAACGACGAGAACCTCTAAAGGGAACACCATGAAAAGAACCATTGTAGGCATCGTGAGAACCATGTCGTGGACCAACACAAGAAGAATTAGAAGTATGTCCACGAGCACGTTCAACCCCACAAGAAAAATTGTCAAGAATCCATCAATAAAGCGATGCCTCATGCTAGGCTCCCGAGTGTTCATGCCATAGGAAAAGCTATGAATACTCGAAGAGCTAGAAGCATGAGAACGGTGCAAGCGTTTGGCACGCCTAAAGCAAAAGTCAATTTGATGTCCATCATTCCCATAATAAGAGCAATGGTACAATGGCCTATCAGAAGAGGCGGTTTGAGATAGAGAAGTACCATTCTTGCTCAAGTGAGAAGTTCTTTGAGACTTGTATGAAGAATTAGAAGCATCTCTTGACTTGGAGTCAACACTAGGTCCACACATGCCATGGAAAGAGCGATGTGTGTTCCTAAAAGCCTTTTTACGAATTCGTCGCTCGTGTTTGACACGGTGGAAGCAAAACTCAACAATATGCCCATCTTTCTCGCAAAAGGTACAATGGTATTTTTTTTCAAAGTTGATGTACCATTTGAGCAAGAAACACTTTGCCATTTGAAGTCTCTTAGGCAACACCGGAAGAGCAAATAGCATGAGTAGCCAAAGAAGAATTATCCAAAGCAATAGCACAAGTGCTAACATCCAAAGACTCACGCTTAATATGAGAAGAACCCAACTCCGAAGGCAAAGAAGACATATTTGAAATATGCACATCGGAGTGAGAAGAATTGCGTGAATCGAGAAGCTTAGCATCTAAGCTCTTGCATAGTTGGAGCAAAACCTCATTTTGTGATTTGAGGCGCTCACAAGTACCACATGAAGTATCTCATAAGATTTGAATCTCCTTCTCAATGCACTCGGCATATGTGGTACGCAAGAGATCATTCTCCTTCTCATGGCTAGCACTCATATCATTGTGCTCTCAACTTAGCGCTCATATCATCGCGCACAAGCTTCAAAGCCTAAACTTTAATTTTTAAATCATGACATGATGTACAAGAAATAGAAGAAGCATCACTCATATGCATATCATGCAAAGCATCATGATTAGGATAAGGATTAACGCTAGCATCATCATTCATAGAAGAGGAACAAGTGTTACAAGGCATAGATTTCATCTCAACAATTGTAGCCCTAGCAAGTTCAAGTTCTCTAAGCGAGTGGAATGATCAAGCTTCAATATTTCATTTTCAGCAAGCAAGTCAATACAAGAATTGCAACCTTTTCTAGCCAAGGACATAAGATTGCCTATTTCAACTCTAGCACAATCAAGATCTTTATACAAGGCAACACATGAATCACATGGCATAGAAGCATTTGATTTCAACAAGTCAATTTCATCATGCAAAGATTTGCAAGACATACATGGCAAAGAAGCATTCTCATTCAACATGTTGATAACAAATCTAGCACTTGCCAATTGCTTTTCACATGAAGAACAATCATGCATCAATTTCTCATTTTCGGATTTCAAGCAAGTCATGGAAGCATTCAACTCATCATTCTTTTTGAGCAAGGCAACACAATCATCACAAGGCAAAGAAATACTAGACTTGCAAGAAGACAAAGCATTCACATTATCAAGTCTAGACAACAAGCTCTCATCACTAGGCATAGAGGTTTTCAATTTCTTTTTGAGTTTGGCAATTTTAGCATCACACATTTGAACCGCAGTGAATAAAGTCACAATGCCATTGACAAGATTACCTTGGCTCATCTTTGTAACGCCCTGAAAATTCATCCTAAAAATTTAAATGCAAATCCAAACTGTAATCGGAAGTTTTCAAAACTTTTCAAAACCTTTCCTCTCTCTTTTCCGCTCTGGGCCGTTTCCAGCCCAACTTTCCGTTTCCCTCCTTTCTTTTCCGGCCCAACCTCCACCTGCACGACCTATCCCATCGCTCTGTACCGTCCAGCAGCTAGTCGACACACTGACTGGCCGCTTTTCTCGCTGCACGCTCGAGTCCCGTCGCTCCAAAGCCGCACGCCAATGCCGGCCGTGCCCACTTGCCCGCGCGCCGCACGCCACTTCACCCTGTGCCTGGCTGCGCTGCCGCTCCCGTCTCATCGCTCTGCTCCGGCCACGCCGCAAGCGACGCACCGCCCCTGCCCTGCTCTGCCTCCGTGGTCGCATCGCACAGCAACGACGACCCGAGCACAGCAACGCCTTCGCATCACCAGCACTGCCGGGGCGTCCACACGCGAAGCCGTCGGTCCCGCCGTCCAATCCTTGCCGGCGAGCTCCCGCCTCGTTGCCTGCCTATAAATAGCCCCAGCACGAGCTCCTTCGCCACCCAGCACCACCACCGAGCCACCATCCCCTTCCCCAGCTCCGTTGAGGCGAAACCGGTCGTCTTCCCCAATCCCGACGGCCGCACCATCAATCCTCCACCATAGCTCGTCCCAGGTTCGATTGAGCCACAGGTAAGCACCACCAGAACCACCTCCACCTCCCAGCTCGCCTAATCGCCATCTCCCCCTCTCTCCCGAGCTCCAGCTATACAGCCATGGCTGTCGTCTCTGCTCCCCGTCGCAACTACCGTTCCCCACAACCAAACCTCAAATTTATGCCACAAACGGAGGAGCCATGAGCCTAGGACTCGATTCCACCCCTTCCCTGCCACCCTCCTGCCCTTCCCCCTCGCCGATTTGAGCTTCTGGCGTCCATCCATGGCGAGCAGAGGAGGAACTGATCGATCCCCATGTCGTGAGAAGAAGAAGCTCATGTGGTGGGCTAACCCACTATGGGCCACATGCTTTTATCAGTCCATTTCCTTTATAAACAACAGCAGCAGCCCACCCAAGCTAATTAGGCCTTAAAGCCCATACACCTCTCCCGCAGGCCCATGCAACCAGTAGCCCAAACATCACCAGCAGCTCAGCCCGTTTTCCTTTCCGAAATTATTTCGGAATTAATCCAAGACCCATACTGTAAAATCGATATCTCCACCGTCCGAACTCCGATTAACCCGATTCTTCCTCCTAAATTCATCTAAAATCGAGCTCTATTCATTCCTACCAGTTTCATCTTTTATAGAGCTCATCTTCTATTTCTTTTGTATTTATTTGTGTTTGTTTGCTTGTTTGCCGGTCGCGTAGCTAACGGAGAGTACGAGTACGCGGAGGAGGAGGAGCAGGAACCAGGAGCCGGAGACTTCGAGCAGGAACTCCCCGAGGACGTCAACGAAGGCAAGTCACAATCCGTTTTCCCTTTGATCATACTGCTCCTATGTTTTATAAACACCACCCGTAGAAGCTATTTTATTGCATGAAATGATTGCCCTGATGTTTGCAAAACCTTTGTGTAGTATGACCAAGACCACTGAGCCTTATATTATCTGTCCTAAATATTCCCTGTTAAACCTAGGATATCCATGTATGACTATTATTTACGCATGGATGATTTCCTTGTTATAGAAATGCTTAGGACTGTGTATCACTAAGTGCTCTACTTATACTTAGCTTTTGCAAATGTGAAAACCGTGATTGGTGTTGTGTGGTAGTAGTAAGGTTGGGTGATAACTAAAGAAAGACGAATGAATGAACTTGGGTTAGAGCTGAGGTGATCCTGATGATATTTATGAAAGATTAAGTGTCGCCTCTGTGGTGTGCTTATGACAAGTGATATGGGAGATGAATGCCACCTCTGTGGTGGGTTCATATATGTGAAGATGATTGCCTTGGCTCGTATAAGGACCGAGTTGCTTGTGACATCCTACCTAGCCGTTTATTCAGTGCGACCACACTACCGTGTATGCGGCACGGCTTAGTCTAAACCCCGCCAGCTAGTCTGTTAATCGCCTGGAGGCTGGAGATGCAATGGGAGCCCATGGAGCAGGTGGACATGATGCAGACGTGTGCGACCCGGTCGAAGACCTAGATTAAAGGCTAGACCCCTGGACAACTCCCATGGCGATTAGTCGGGACGATGCTGTGATGGGTAATGGCTTTGTGAGTCTTCACACCCACGAGCGCGGTGGCTTGTGATGCACTCAGATTGTGGGTACAGCGTACAACCTCTGCAGAGTGTTAAAATCTATTCGAATAGCCGAGTCCACGGTCACGGACATGGCTTTGGTTCGGTCCAAGAACTAGCATGGGATGGGTGCTTATCTCCTTGATGAGTGAGTTGTTTTGAGAATAGGTCCGGCCTTCCGCCGAAGGTTGTCGTGGACGGGGTGTCCGGCAACGTAAAACTTGACCAACCCCTTAATATCTTAATTTGATGCTTTTGCTAAAATGCTTTATAAACTGAACCCTTGCATGTGTAAAACTTGCTTTATTGCAATGTTAAACCTGATGGCCTTTACCTTGCTACTGCCAAATGCATACCTTTATCCATTGATGGTAGGGTAAGGGTTGCGACTTGCTGAGTACTTTTGTACTCATTCTTGCTTGCTGATTACAGAGGAAGATCCAGACTTCGTCGACGCCGACGGTGAGGAAGACGATTGAGCTTGGTCTCGTCCGCACCCGAGCTTCCTGTGGCTTTAGTCTACCGCTTAGTTGCTTCCGCTATGCCGTTTGATGACCTAGAAGTCATCTTCTGGTTTAGCTTTGTGTTTACTGTTGCCTATCTGCTAGTGTTCTTGTTGCTTCTTAATCGACCCCTGCCAGGTCGCGACTTGTAATATCACCTGTTGTAAGACTTGATTGTACCAGCGACTGATCCAGGGACTGGTATAATAAAGTGTTTAAGCTCCTGGGATAACCGGGGCGCTTCAGGTGATATCAGAGCCGTGCTTGGCTGTAGGACGTGACCCTAGGCTTGGACGCTAAAATTATTTGCAAAAGCTATTTTGGAAAACTCCTTAGCTCTTTCCCCCTCTTTTGCAAAACTCTTATTTAATCCCTCCTCTGCAGACGGAAGAAGATGGATGGGTGACCAACTACTGCTTGGAGACCCCTGGCTTTCCAAAGGTGCTACGTGATGCCATGGTCAGACTTGGCATTATGGAGCCTGCCGAGTATGTCGGAAGGGAATATGAAGAGTTTGGCACTGAGCGCTGTGAAGTCACCATTCACATTGGAGCCAGTGATGACCACCCCGAGATGAAGCCCTGGAATGTGACTACCACTGGGTCACGCTTCGCAGACACCTACCAAGCTGTGGCACGCAAAGCCCTTCGGTACTTGTGCTAGATGTATGAGAGGCCCATCGGTCGCTCGCCAATGAGGTTTTTCCCTCCTATGGAGAGAAACCGCCCCACTTGGCTTGCAAGGATGAGGACAATTGAAGGCCTCAGAATGGCTGAAAGAGACCCCACAGTGGTTGCCATGACCCGTTATCTGCTCGCCTTGGATGAGCTGTATGACGGAACCGCAGCCAGACTGCGAAGGTGCATCACTCGAGTTGAAGAAGCTGAGACACGAGTTAGGACCCTACGTGTTCAGCTCGCTGAAGCCAAGGCTCGTGAAGCAGAAGCAGAAAGCCGTGTTGTTGCTGCCTCAGAAGCCTTGAAGTCAGCAGAAAACCGCTACAACAAGCTAGTTGGCACTGTCTATCTCACTGGGCGTGCCCACTGCAGGACTCTGCATATCCCCGGAGTAGGAGAACGTCCCGTTTTGGATGGGACTCCTATCTGCTCTGCGGGAAGCAACATCAAGAGGAAGTACGCAGAAGATCTTCCTGCACCACCACCCTCTCAAGCAGACGGTAAAGAAGAAGAAGTCGAAGAAGAAGAAGAGCCCCTCCCTTTAACTCAGCCTTTTCCAAAGGAGAATGAAGATCGCCTCCCCACCGCTTCGGATGAAGATTCCCTAGTTAGAGGCCTGGAAGATGCCTCCAACCTCATGGATGCCCAGGACCCCTGAGTGTCTACCGAGATGAAGATCCAATCATCATGGGATGAAGCTACCGGTCCGAGTTCAAGGAAGTGTCTGTGGAAGTCTGTACCCCCGAAGTCTTAGTTTGTCCCTTGTAGTCGCAGTGTAACCGCTAGTAGCTCTTCGCTAGTGTTGTACCCCTGTTGTTTTAATGAATCTGTGAGTGCTGCTTGTTTGTGTGAATTGCTTGTTGTGTGTGCCAGCGAGGCCCTTGTGCCTTGCGTCCTTTTTATAAAAAGAAAAATATGATAACAAAGAGAATTAAATGATAACATGAAGAAGATCTTAGGTTCTTCTCTCATCTTTTGCTCTTCCCCCTTATCCTCAAAACAGATGCCGCCCAAGCGATCTGCCAGGATCCAGCAGCGCCAACGGCGCCAGCGCAACAACCGTAGGGAAGAAGAAGTAAACCAAGATGCTGAAGTTCAAGCTGAGAACTCCAACCATGGACAGTTGCCTAACCCTCCGCTCACCACCCTGGCGGAAGTTATGGCACAGCAAACCGTCTGTTGGAAGCGCTTGTGCAGAAAAACAATAACAACAACAACCAACGACGTCAGCAACAAGTGCATGGTTTCCAGAGTAAGATGGCTGAGTTTGTCAGAATTAAGCCACCAACCTTTGAAGGATCTGAGGACCCACTCGAAGCCGACGACTGGTTAAGGAACATCCAAAGGAAGCTTGATGCTATCAACTGTGAAGGTAGAGACAGAGTTCTCCTGGCATCCCATCAACTCACTGGGACAGCCTTAGCCTGGTGGGAGAACTACTGTGAAGCCACTGATGATCCCACAACCATCACTTGGGAGGAATTTGTGGAAGAATTCCGCCGCTACCATGTTCCAGAAGGTACCATGCAACTCAAGGCAGATGAGTTTCGTAGGCTGAAGCAAGGAAGCATGTCCGTTAATCAGTACATCCGCAAGTTCATTGAACTATCTCGCTATGCTCCCGAGGAAGTTTCAACTGACAAGAAGAAGCAGAACAAGTTCAAGAAAGGTTTATCAGGAGAGTTAGGAACCCAGATGACTCCTCACATCTATCCTGACTTCAACACCCTGATGAACCAGACCATCCTAACTGAAGAAAGGATGATGGAAATGTCCTAGGAGAACAAGCGCAAGTTTGCAGTTCATGAAGTCCGTCAGCAGGAAAGATTCCAGAGGCCTAGGAACTCCAACTTCCAAGGTCAGAAGAGTCAAGCCCCAATGCAGTTCAGGACTCCATCCAATGTCTCTCGTCAGCCCAGCTTTCCTCAGAAGAGTCAGAACAACTCCAAGACTCAGCAGTACAGCAGTGGTCAAGTGACCAACCAACCCAAGGCTTGCTTCAACTGTGGTGACCTTAGCCACTTCATTGCCAACTGTCCCCACAAGAACAAGCCAGCTGCTTCCATTCAGTCCAACACTGTGAATGGACCAAGGATGTCTGGAGCCACTCGTGGAACCAACCAAGTCTCCAACCAGCCAGCAAAGACACAGCAGTCCTTCGGACGTGCCCGCGTCAACCACATCCATGCTCAGGAAGCTCAGGACGCACCCGGAGTTGTGCTTGGTAAGTTTCTTGTTGAATCAGTCCTTGCAACAGTTTTGTTTGATTCTGGAGCATCGCACTCTTTCATATCATCAAGTTTTGTGGAAAAGCACAAAGTACCTACAGTACTGCTTAAAACCCCCTTAATAACCCGATCACCCGGAGCTGACATCAAGTGTCACTTGGGTTGTTCGCGGATAAGAATCACCCTAAGTGGGGTAGCCTTCCTAGCTAGTCCAGTGGTACTAAAATCCAAGGGGATAGATCTAATCCTCGGAATGGATTGGTTAACCAAGCATGATGGTGTCATAGCATGTTCAGACAGAACAGTTACAGTGACCAACCATGAAGGAACCCGAGTAGTTTGCCAAGCCCTTGGAAGTAAACCTGACCCTATGGTGTTTTCAATGGAAACCAAGACTGTATAAGAAGTACCAGCGGTGAATGAGTATCCAGATGTGTTTCCTGAAGAGTTACCTGGAATGCCACCAGATAGGGATATTGAGTTCATCATTGACCTTATCCCTGGAACAGCCCCAATAGCCAAGCGACCCTACCGCATGGCAGCCGCAGAATTAGCAGAACTCAAGGAACAGTTAAGGAAACTCCAAGAAAAAGGATATATCAGACCCAGCTCTTCCCCTTGGGGAGCACCAGTTCTCTTTGTCAAGAAGAAGGATGGAAGTATGAGGATGTGTGTAGACTACAGATCCTTGAATGAAGTGACCATCGAGAACAAGTACCCCCTACCCAGGATTGATGACCTGTTTGATCAGTTAAAAGGTGCTAAGTACTTCTCCAAGATTGACTTAAGATCTGGGTATTATCAGCTGAAGATAAGAGAAGCAGATATCCCAAAGACAGCCTTTGTGTCCAGATATGGTCAGTATGAGTTCACAGTTATGTCCTTTGGACTAACCAATGCACCGGCATACTTCATGAATCTCATGAACAAGGTGTTTATGGAGGAATTAGATAAGTTTGTCGTTGTCTTTATTGATGACATACTGATCTATTCAAAGAGTGCCGAAGAGCACGAGCAACATCTGAGAGTAATTTTGGAAAAGCTCAGAGCCCACAAGTTGTATGCCAAGTTCAGTAAATGTGAATTTTGGCTTGAGAAAGTTGCCTTCCTTGGCCACATTCTGACAGCAGAAGGAGTTGCTGTAGACCCTGAGAAGGTTGAAGCAGTTACCCATTGGCCTCAGCCGACAAATGTGTCAGAGATCAGAAGCTTTCTTGGATTAGCGGGTTATTACCGTCGATTCATTGAAGGATTTTCCAAGATAGCCAGACCCATGACAGAACTTCTCAAGAAAGACAAGAAGTTTGAATGGACCCAGTCTTGTGAAAGAAGCTTTCAAGAGTTGAAGAGAAGACTGACAACAGCACCAGTGTTAGTCCTGCCTGACATTCACAGAGATTTTGTCGTCTACTGTGATGCATCAAGACAAGGCTTAGGATGTGTCCTAATGCAAGATGGTAGAGTTGTTGCCTATGCATCAAGGCAATTGAAGACTCATGAGCAGAATTATCCCACTCATGATCTGGAGTTATCCGCAGTAGTGCATGCCCTCAAGATTTGGAGGCACTACTTAATTGGAAATAAGTGTGAGATCTACACGGATCATAAGAGTTTAAAGTACATCTTTACTCAGCCCGATCTGAATCTGAGACAACGAAGATGGCTAGAGTTAATCAAGGATTATGATTTGGAAATCCACTACCATCCCGGAAAAGCAAATGTTGTGGCAGATGCCTTAAGCAGAAAAGCCTACTGCAACTACCTCATGACGCACAATGATCACTTGTCGACCGAGATAAAGAAGCTTAATCTGGAGATAGTGCCTCGAGCTTGTGTGAATAATTTAAGTGTGCAACCAACACTGGATGAACAGATCAGACAAGCCCAGCTCAAGGATCAAGAGTTAATGAAGATCCGCAGCCACACTGGAGAAAACAAAGCTCCAAACTTTAGAGTAGATGATAAAGGCACTCTGTGGTATAAAGACAGAATCTGTGTACCACAAGAAGGAAAGTTCCGAGAGATAATCATGGATGAAGCCCACAACTCAGCTTATTCCATTCACCCAGGATCTACCAAGATGTATCTTGATTTAAAGGAAAAGTACTGGTGGAATGAAGGCAGATATAGCCAAGTTTGTTGCAGAATGTGATGTCTGTCAGAGAGTCAAGGCAGAACACCAGAAGCCTGCAGGATTACTCCAGCCCTTACCTGTAACGCCCTGAAAATCGACCCTAAAAATTTTAAATAAAAATCGAAACTTAAATAAGAAGTTTTCAAAACTTTTCAAAAATCCCTCTCTTGTTCTGGACCACACCAACTGGATTTTCCGGTCTGGTCTATTTCTTTCCCTTCTCCATCCTCGCGCGCTAAATTGCCGTCCAGCGCGTTTTTACCTTCACCTACCCAGTGACCGTCATTTATTCCTTCGCATAAGCTGGCACATCGCTCGGCCCCGCACGAGTCATCTCGTCACATTAATTATCTCGAATGACCTGACGACACTATGCACTATACTTGAGTCGTCTCGTCGTCTTGAACCTTGTGCCAACACTATGCACTATGCTTGAGTCGTCTCGTCATCTCAAACCACGTGACGACACTATACACTATGCTTGTGTTATCTCGTCGCGTCTCGTCGTTGTCTCATCAGCCCAAATCCATACGCCAACTCCATCTCTGAGTCGTCTCGTCGCGTCGAGTCGTCTCGTCAAACCAAAACCATACGCCACACCATTGGCCCCGCCGTCTCGTCATTGTCTTTTCTTCCACCCCGTGCACTGGCACAGCACGCATGTTTTCTTTACCTACCTCGGTCCGCGCCTTTAATCTCGCCTACCCGTGCCTTTATTCAAGCCTGCATGAACCATCCCATCAACCCAAAGTCTCACTCCGCTCCGGCAGCCCCGCTATCCCATCACTCTAAAGCAACACTCCACCCTGCCGCTCCAATCCAGCAGCCTTCCTTGTGCTCCGCAGAGCATTCACTACGCTGCTCGCTCTGGTCCCGTCGCTCTGGCTCGCGCACGCAGCTACGCGACGCACCGCCCACGCCGCAAGTGGCCATGTGCCTGCTCGCTCGCGTCCTGTCACTCCAAAACCACACGCCTTCACTCCTCACTCTGCGCCGTGCAGCACGCGCCGTCCCATCACCACGCCGCGCTGCGCGCTAGCCGCCACACCGCCCAGCGCCAGGCTCCACTGCTCGCAAACAGTGGCGACGACCTGCGCACAGCAATCCCGTTGTCGTCATCACGAGCCAAGTCTTGGCGAGCTCCTCCACCGCCTATAAAAGGGCCCCTGAACTCCGCCTCACCCCAGCCCCGCCGAGACGCCGTCCAGGTGAGCATTAGCCCGCCCCCA
The DNA here is from genome assembly GCA_012490785.1 of Eragrostis nindensis. NCBI lineage: Eukaryota > Viridiplantae > Streptophyta > Magnoliopsida > Poales > Poaceae > Eragrostis > Eragrostis nindensis. Next base: position 309,259 of record JAAXCT010000518.1, on the reverse strand, counting down.
TGCTGTTTCTCTCTCTCTCCGGAGCCACTTTGCCTCGGTCAAGTGACCATTGAGCTTGCCCGTGCCTGCAGCCACCTCACAAGCTTGCTCAATCACCCCATCTCTCTCCGCTCCAAGCCACCACCAGCAGCCCAGCACGTACACGTGCTGATATTTTCCCTCCCGAGTTTATTTTCGGAATTAATCCGGTACCCGTACTGTAAAATTGATATCTCCACCATCCAAGCTCCGATTAACTCGATTCTTCCTCCTAAATTCATCTAAAATCGAACTCTATCCCTTTCTACCAGTTTCATCTTGTGTAGAACTCATCTTCTATTTCTTTTGTATTTATTTATGTTCGTTTGCTTGTTTGCTTGTGTGCCGGTTTCGCGTACCGTAGCTAACGGAGTGTACGAGCACGAGTACGAGGAGGAGGAGGAGCAGGAACCAGGAGCCGGAGACTTTGAGCAGGAACTCCCCGAGGACGTCAACGAAGGCAAGTCACAATCCGTTTTCCCTTTGATCATACTGCTCCTATGTTTTATAAACACAACCCGTAGCAGCCGTTTTATTGCATGAAATGATTGCCCTGATGTTTGCAAAACCTTTGTGTAGTATGACCAAGACCACTGAGCCTTATATTACCTGTCCTAATTTTATTCCCTGTTAAACCTAGGATATCCATGTATGATAATATTTACGCATGGATGATTGCCTTGTTATAGAAATGCTTAGGACTGTGTATCACTAAGTGCTCTACTTATATTTAGCTTTTGCAAATGTGAAAACCGTGATTGATGTTGTGTGGTAGTAGTAAGGTTGGGTGATAACTAAAGAAAGATGAATGAATGAACTTGGGTTAGAGCTGAGGTGATCCTGATGATATTTATGGAAGATTAAGCGTCGCCTCTGTGGTGTGCTTATGACAAGTTTATGGGAGATGAATGCCGCCTCTGTGGTGGGTTCATGTATGTGGAGATGATTGCCTTGGCTCGTATAAGGACCGAGTTGCTTGTGACATCCTACCTAGCCGTTTATTCAGTGCGACCACACTACCGTGTATGCGGCACGGCTTAGTCTAAACCCCGCCAGCTAGTCTGTTAATCGCCTGGAGGCTGGAGATGCAATGGGAGCCCATGGAGCAGGTGGACGTGATGCAGACGTGTGCGACCCGGTCGAAGGCCTAGATCAGAGGCTAGACCCCTGGATAACTCCCATGGCGATTAGTCGGGACGATGCTGTGATGGGTAATGGCTTTGTGAGTCTTCACACCACCCACGCAGTGGCTTGTGATGCACTCAGATTGTGGGTACAGCGTACAACCTCTGCAGAGTGTTAAAAATCTATTCGAATAGCCGAGTCCACGGTCACGGACATGGCTTTGGTTCGGTCCAAGAACTAGCATGGGATGGGTGCTTATCTCCTTGATGCGTGAGTTGTTTTGAGAATAGGTCCGGCCTCCCGTCGAAGGTTGTCGTGGACGGGGTGTCCGGCAACGTAAAACTTGACCAACCCCTTAATATCTTAATTTGATGCTTTTGCTAAAATGCTTTATAAACTGAACCCTTGCATGTGTAAAACTTGCTTTATTGCAATGTTAAACCTGTTGGCCTTTACCTTGCTACTGCCAAATGCATACCTTTATCCATTGATGATAGGGTAAGGGTTGCGACTTGCTGAGTACTTCTGTACTCATTCTTGCTTGCTGATTACAGAGGAAGATCCAGACTTCGTCGACGCCGACGGTGAGGAAGACGATTGAGCTTGGTCTCGTCCGCACCCGAGCTGCCTGTGGCATTAGTCTACCGCTTAGTTGCTTCCGCTATGCCGTTTGATGACCTAGAAGTCATCTTCTGGTTTAGCTTTGTGTTTACTGTTGCTTATCTACTAGTGTTCTTGTTGCTTCTTAATCGACCCCTGCCAGGTCGCGACTTGTAATATCACCTGTTGTAAGACTTGATTGTACCAGCGACTGATCCAGGGACTGGTATAATAAAGTGTTTGAGCTCCTGGGATAACCGGGGCGCTTCATTACCAATCCCTGTGTGGAAATGGGACGAAGTAGGCATGGATTTCATAGTTGGTTTTCCTAAAACAAAGAAGGGATATAACTCTGAATGGGTAATAGTGGACCGACTCACTAAGGTCGCTCACTTTATTCCTGTACGAACCAACTACGGAGGAGACAAGTTAGCCCAGTTGTATATTGACCACATAGTGAAGCTACATGGAGTACCAAGCAGAATTGTCTCTGATAGGGGTACCCAATTTACCTCTAGGTTTTGGAAAAGCTTACACTCTGCTTTGGGAACTAAGTTGGATTTCAGCACCGCTTATCACCCTCAGACTGATGGTCAGACAGAAAGGATCAACCAAATTCTTGAAGATATGTTGAGAGCCTGTGCATTGACCTATGGCAAAGACTGGGAGAAGAGTCTAGCTTATGCTGAGTTCTCATACAACAACAGTTACCAAGCTAGCCTCAAGATGTCACCTTTTGAAGTGTTGTATGGCAGAAAATGCAGAACCCTCTGATGTGGTCAGAAGTTGGAGAGCGTTCTCTCACGGGACCCTCCATTGTTAAAGAGGCAGAAGAAAAAGTTGCAGAAATCAGAGAAAAGCTGAAGGAAGCGCAGTCTCGTCAGAAGAGTTACTCAGACAAAAGAAGAAGGGATTTAAGTTTCCAAGTTGGAGATTATGTGTACCTTAAAGTTTCCCCAATTAGAGGTACACATCGTTTCCAAGTCCGTGGCAAGTTAGCACCACGCTACATCGGACCTTACCGAGTGTTAAAGAAGATCGGTACAGTGGCATACAGGATTGAGCTACCACCAGAGTTGGCAGATGTGCATAATGTTTTCCATGTGTCCCAGCTCAAGAAGTGTTTGAGAATACCAGAAGAGCATGTGTCAGTGGAGACTTTGGATCTGCAAGATGACCTACGATATCGGGAAGTGCCGATTAAGATTTTGGATGTAACAACCCGTCAGACCAGAGGATCAACAGTTCGTCTGTACCGTGTCCAGTGGAGTCGGCACACAGAGGCAGAAGCCACTTGGGAGCGAGAAGATGCCTTGAGGAAGGAGTATCCCCACCTCTTTGAGGATCAGCTTGAATCTCGAGGACGAGATTCCTTTAAGGGGGGTAGGTTTGTAACGCCCTGAAAATTCATCCTAAAAATTTAAATGCAAATCCAAACTGTAATCGGAAGTTTTCAAAACTTTTCAAAACCTTTCCTCTCTCTTTTCCGCTCTGGGCCGTTTCCAGCCCAACTTTCCGTTTCCCTCCTTTCTTTTCCGGCCCAACCTCCACCTGCACGACCTATCCCATCGCTCTGTACCGTCCAGCAGCTAGTCGACACACTGACTGGCCGCTTTTCTCGCTGCACGCTCGAGTCCCGTCGCTCCAAAGCCGCACGCCAATGCCGGCCGTGCCCACTTGCCCACGCGCCGCACGCCACTTCACCCTGTGCCTGGCTGCGCTGCCGCTCCCGTCTCATCGCTCTGCTCCGGCCACGCCGCAAGCGACGCACCGCCCCTGCCCTGCTCTGCCTCCGTGGTCGCATCTCACAGCAACGACGACCCGAGCACAGCAACGCCTTCGCATCACCAGCACTGCCGGGGCGTCCACACGCGAAGCTGTCGGTCCCGCCGTCCAATCCTTGCCGGTGAGCTCCCGCCTCGTTGCCTGCCTATAAATAGCCCCAGCACGAGCTCCTTCGCCACCCAGCACCATCACCGAGCCACCATCTCCTTCCCCAGCTCCGTTGAGGCGAAACCGGTCGTCTTCCCCAATCCCGACGGCCGCACCATCAATCCTCCACCATAGCTCGTCCCAGGTTCGATTGAGCCACAGGTAAGCACCACCAGAACCACCTCCACCTCCCAGCTCGCCTAATCGCCATCTCCCCCTCTCTCCCGAGCTCCAGCTATACAGCCATGGCTGTCGTCTCTGCTCCCCGTCGCAACTACCGTTCCCCACAACCAAACCTCAAATTTATGCCACAAACGGAGGAGCTATGAGCCTAGGACTCGATTCCACCCCTTCCCTGCCACCCTCCTGCCCTTCCCCCTCGCCGATTTGAGCTTCTGGCGTCCATCCATGGCGAGCAGAGGAGGAACTGATCGATCCCCATGTCGTGAGAAGAAGAAGCTCATGTGGTGGGCTAACCCACTATGGGCCACATGCTTTTATCAGTCCATTTCCTTTATAAACAACAGCAGCAGCCCACCCAAGCTAATTAGGCCTTAAAGCCCATACACCTCTCCCGCAGGCCCATGCAACCAGTAGCCCAAACATCACCAGCAGCTCAGCCCGTTTTCCTTTCCGAAATTATTTTCGGAATTAATCCAAGACCCATACTGTAAAATCGATATCTCCACCGTCCGAACTCCGATTAACCCGATTCTTCCTCCTAAATTCATCTAAAATCGAGCTCTATTCATTCCTACCAGTTTCATCTTTTATAGAGCTCATCTTCTATTTCTTTTGTATTTATTTGTGTTTGTTTGCCGGTCGCGTAGCTAACGGAGAGTACGAGTACGCGGAGGAGGAGGAGCAGGAACCAGGAGCCGGAGACTTTGAGCAGGAACTCCCCAAGGACGTCAACGAAGGCAAGTCACAATCCGTTTTCCCTTTGATCATACTGCTCCTATGTTTCATAAACACCACCCGTAGAAGCTATTTTATTGCATAAAATGATTGCCCTGATGTTTGCAAAACCTTTGTGTAGAATGACCAAGACCACTGAGCCTTATATTATCTGTCCTAAATATTCCTGTTAAACCTAGGATATCCATGTATGACTATTATTTACGCATGGATGATTTCCTTGTTGTAGAAATGCTTAGGACTGTGTATCACTAAGTGCTCTACTTATACTTAGCTTTTGCAAATGTGAAAACCGTGATTGGTGTTGTGTGGTAGTAGTAAGGTTGGGTGATAACTAAAGAAAGACGAATGAATGAACTTGGGTTAGAGCTGAGGTGATCCTGATGATATTTATGGAAGATTAAGTGTCGCCTCTGTGGTGTGCTTATGACGAGTGACATGGGAGATGAATGCCGCCTCTGTGGTGGGTTCATATATGTGGAGATGATTGCCTTGGCTCGTATAAGGACCGAGTTGCTTGTGACATCCTACCTAGCCGTTTATTCAGTGCGACCACACTACCGTGTATGCGGCACGGCTTAGTCTAAACCCCGCCAGCTAGTCTGTTAATCGCCTGGAGGCTGGAGATGCAATGGGAGCCCATGGAGCAGGTGGACATGATGCAGACGTGTGCGACCCGGTCGAAGACCTAGATTAAAGGCTAGGCCCCTGGACAACTCCCATGGCGATTAGTCGGGACGATGCTGTGATGGGTAATGGCTTTGTGAGTCTTCACACCCACGAGCGCGGTGGCTTGTGATGCACTCAGATTGTGGGTACAGCGTACAACCTCTGCAGAGTGTTAAAATCTATTCGAATAGCCGAGTCCACGGTCACGGACATGGCTTTGGTTCGGTCCAAGAACTAGCATGGGATGGGTGCTTATCTCCTTGATGAGCGAGTTGTTTTGAGAATAGGTCCGGCCTTCCGCCGAAGGTTGTCGTGGACGGGGTGTCCGGCAACGTAAAACTTGACCAACCCCTTAATATCTTAATTTGATGCTTTTGCTAAAATGCTTTATAAACTGAACCCTTGCATGTGTAAAACTTGCTTTATTGCAATGTTAAACCTGATGGCCTTTACCTTGCTACTGCCAAATGGATACCTTTATCCATTGATGGTAGGGTAAGGGTTGCGACTTGCTGAGTACTTTTGTACTCATTCTTGCTTGCTGATTACAGAGGAAGATCCAGACTTCATCGACGCCGACGGTGAGGAAGACGATTGAGCTTGGTCTCGTCCGCACCCGAGCTGCCTGTGGCTTTAGTCTACCGCTTAGTTGCTTCCGCTATGCCGTTTGATGACCTAGAAGTCATCTTCTGGTTTAGCTTTGTGTTTACTGTTGCCTATCTGCTAGTGTTCTTGTTGCTTCTTAATCGACCCCTGCCAGGTCGCGACTTGTAATATCACCTGTTGTAAGACTTGATTGTACCAGCGACTGATCCAGGGACTGGTATAATAAAGTGTTTAAGCTCCTGGGATAACCGGGGCGCTTCAATCTTGAAAAGCTCGGAGACAAGATCCTCATGGGACACCTCATCGCCTCTTGAAAGCTTGAAAAGCTCGACCACTTTAAGTTCTTTCTCTGTGAGGTCCATTTCTTCCTTTTCCTCAAGATCGCCCTTGCAAGCATTCACAACTCGACTCATCTTGGTGTCATCCTCAATAGCAATTCCACACATCTCGAAACCTGAGGACAGAGACACACGAGAACGAGCACTTGGCGCCATGAATTAAGCACCGGTTAGTGTTAGTGAATAGCCGCAAGCAAATGGAAAAGGTCGCCTATGGATCACAAGGCTGGTAAAAGCCGCACTCAAGGAGATGTAATCGGTCCACCGTGGACCGGTGGACCATGGCCCTCGACCGGTCCACAGCTCCTATGGACGCGGTCCACACCTTTTCCAATAAAAAATAATTCCGAAATTCCAAAAAATTCCCGGGTCCTGTACAGTTTACAGATAAGCCCTGACCTTTATGATAATTCTATTTAGGTCCTACCTTTTTACATAAACACCCTTGTACTTTTCCATAATTACCTTTTGGTCCCTACCTTTTTACATCAAGGTCCCTCAACTTTTCCATAATTACACATAGGTCCCTAGAACTCTTCTGTTCTTGCAGATGGGTCCCTATAACCTTTCTGTAATTACAAACAAACCCCTAGAATCTTTAAACACCTATATCTTTTCCATTCGAGCTCCGTTTTGAGCGATTCTTGCGCTCACGCGTTCGTAGAAATGCGTAGTACCTTTTGGTACTGTCTTTGAAGCCCCGCTTCAAGTCTACAAGTCATCAATACCCTAAGTTCCTCTCTCGCCCGACAAATCCCATCTCGATAAATCATTTCGCCGCTAATCTCGCATAACACAAATATTCTTTCGCTTTATGGTGTTGAACCTAGTCAATCTCGCGTATCGTTCCACATTGTCAATCAAACCTAATCCCATGTTGCCACCGATCAAAACCTAACCTTATCAATTTACCGATCTTGTTTATATTTGATCTTTCACTGAATCTTAATGGAATTGTTGCTCATTGCTATTTCAATTGCAACCATGCATTCATATCCTGCATGCATGCCTAGATTTATAGACGTATCTGCATTTGCACATTCTCTTTTTCAACCACTCATGTTCTTTTATAGAAATAACTTAGAGTTTATATAATAGATATGCACGCAAACACCATTAAGGAAGCATGTGCATCTCATCATCCTCACTCTAAGGTTTTAGTAAATAAAGTTTCATGCAAAACCCTGCACCCTTGCTTCTTTTAAGGGAAATTAGATAATTAATAGTTTGTCTAGGTGAGTATGGCACATATAAGGCCATGAACATAATTTGTAATAAATAATTCATAAATAAATATGCATTGCATAAACCTAGCCATTTTTCTTGGAGTTTTATCGATTCTTTTTGGAGTTAATTGGATCTTGTTGGTTCTTTTCGATCTTGATTTTTTTTGCGGTAGTTGTTTATACGTAATATTTCTATGCGCTAGCTTACGCGAGATTCGAGGAAGAGCCAGAAGAATTCAAAGAAGATCTAGAAGATCCAAGCTTCGAGGATGAGTTGAAGAATCCAAGCCCGAGGACGAGTCAGAAGATACAAGTTTCGAGAAGGGGTTTGAAGACATCAACTCTGACAGAAAAGCTTGAAGATCCAGAACTTAAAGATTATGATAGCGTTCCTCAGGCAAGCTCTACTTCTCCTTGATGATGACTGAACCTACTGTTTTCGCAATGCTCCTATAATGCCTATTCTCATACTATGCATTACTTGTTATTTTACTGCTTGTATAGTTAAGGTCCTATTTGCTTACTGCTATTAATGCTATTATTTAGGCATTAATACATGGATCCTTGTTTACCATTGATTACCTGTCACCTTGATAACCTTAGGATAGTTCTATCATTTCAATGATGGCATGTTCACCTTGTTACTAGATTGCTTAAGACCCCTCGCAATGTTTCTACATTGCCACACTGTTGGCGGTTCTTATGCGATAAAATTAAATTCATTAATTCCGCAAGCGCACGGATCACCATTGTAGCATTTCACCTTGGAGTATCCCAGGGTTATCGTATTTATATTTCCGCAGGGAAGCAGAGCGAAAGGAAGCTAAATAGTAGCAATGCATTGGACAATTTGGAGAAAGAATAATGTCTCAAACTATACTTGAGACGGGGGTAAGATAAGCATGATAGATATGGGTGGCACACACATCCTCAAATCCAAGGTAAATAAAAGAAAACTGTAGTATACATTTGGGAGAGCAATGAGATAGAGTTAAGGCTACCTGTATGTTTATCTATTATTTACTTTTCCTAGTAGTCAAGTCTACAAAGATTATCTACTCTAGCTAAGTTCATACACATACAAGTCATGTCGTTTCGGGGCACACACGTGCTAGGTTAACCGATGAAGCTAGTTCAAACCTGGGGAACCGTATGCTATAATTAAGACCCTGCTGAGTCCAACCCGGACGTGGTGGATTACAGAGACCGGTGCAGCTGTCACATACACTCGCGGCTACCATCCTCCGTGGGGCTGGGTGCCAAACGTGCATAGGCCAAGCTCTAAGCGCCACGCTTACAACCCGCCTAGAGGAACTACTCTTGATCAACGGAGCAGTCCTATCTAAGAATGAACAAGCACAGATTTCACACGACGTCATCTCCGACGAAGGCACTGTCTCGTACTTGCTACTCCAACAATCACGAATCACACAACAAGACTTCTACGAGCACTTACTTAACGAATAAATAAACTAAATAGAAAAGAACTACTAAAAGAAATAAATAAAGAGTAAACTAATTATATATTAAATAAAATAATATCTCTAAAGAGTAAGGATACAAAGAACTATACCAAACTCCGAGAAGACTCCGGAAGCCCGAGAGAGCTCTCACTCTACTCTACTCTACTCTAACTCCCAAAGCTACTACTCAACTAAACTAATGAACACTTGGATGAAGTGTGATGGTACGAATTGCTTCGGAGGCCGAGGGGTCCAATTTATAGCTTGTGAAGGCGGTGGGAGCACCCTGGCCGAAGCTGTAGAGGCGGTGGCGCCGAAGTCGGCCGGCCGGCCTAGGGGGGTGGCCGGCCGGCCGTCCCTTCTGTCGGTTGGCCACCGTCTTCTGCCTCGACGCTCCAGATCGTCTCCTGATGGCGGTCCGAAGGTCGGCTCCTTGCTGGGGTCGGCAGAATTGAAGTGAGGGCCAAGTAAAGGCCTAATTAGCCCATCTTCTAGAATGGCGGTGGAATTGTGTTGGGCTGGCCTTCAATTATGCGTTGTGGATTATTTTTCAGCCCACTGGAGGAAGCCTGGGGCTTGCGACCACCAGGTGGGACCGGCCGGCCGGCCAGGGAAATTCCCTAGCTGGGCCCACTTTCCTCCATTATTCACTCCTGCATCCAAATATCCACCAAAACTTGTGGAGTAGCATTAATCCTATCTACTATGCACAAAATCTTGGTGTTACGTATTTAATTACCGGTAGGGTGGCGGTCAAATCATGGTTTAACGACCGCCAACAACCTCCCCAAGCTTAAACTTTTCTCGTCCCGAGCAAACTCAACTCAGGGTACCGGCGGATCAGGAGTTACAAAGAAGCGCCCCATGGGTAATAAAGATGCAACAACATACTCCCCAAACAGTGGTAAGTTTACGAGAGCACAAAATATTCATGAGTGTTGCATAAATCTTGGGGCTTATATGTTACACCTTGTCATGCAGCATTGAAGGATGGAACGCACTTTTGGACAAGTTAACAATTCTAGCAGGTATGCATCCAGAGTTTTTATGTGCTGCAAGGAAAGGTGTAAAAATTCTCCTTCGTTTTGGCAGGCACTTCTCTTACCTACCATTGTGAGTTTTACTCCTACAAGCTTCACTCATCCTACCTTCTACCAAATGAGGCTTTGTATGTGGAACTTGGTAAGGAATGCACAAATGTCATGCATATATTGTAAAGCTAAAGAATGAGTCTCAATCAACATAGCAACTCCATTTATTTTGGTCATAAGAGATGATGTGATGGAGGGGGAGAAAATGACTCACACTTGTGGAAGGGGGTTTTGAAAACTTTGGTCCTTTATTTTCTCAAGATGTTTATGATAAGAACCATATAGCCATTGATTTGTCATGCAACCATGGAGGGTTTTTTTTTTGACTACTCCATGGTGCGAGGGCTATAACTTTTGCATGGTTCAAAGAAACATTTTGAAATATTCTTGAGCCCTTTTGGATGGACCAACAGTTTTGCAAACTCTGAAAAATGTTTGGTTGATTTATCCAAACATTCCACTTTTTATTTGGTGAAAGAAATTTTCGAAAACACACGCGAAGGAGGTATGACCAAAATTAGGAGTGCTTAGTTTCAAGAGTACATCAAACCTTAACAAAACTCAATACATAAACAGATGGCTATGAGTGGGGCTGTTTCAAATATTATGATATGGCTCTGGTAGGTAAATAAATCCTCACACTAAGAGAAGTGTGCCAAAACAGAAGGGTTTTAGGTACTTGTAGCAATTCAAGAAAAACATCTCTGGATGAACCATAATAAGAAATTGCAACAAGTCCTAGTCATGCCATATCACAATCACAATGCTCAGACTTGGTGTAACAAATGCAACCCACGGAAATAAGCAAGACTCATGATGTGATCATGCTCAAACAAAAATAACACATATGTCAGGAGTAGAGGTTGCATCTATGCGACACATGGGAAGCTAATTTGTAACTCGATCATCATTTCCCTTAAGTGTAGCATAACACCAAGATTCTAGCATTTATTCGAAACAGGGAGGTTATTTATTTATTAAGAAAGTTAGGAATACTTACCTGGGGTCCTCCCCAAGCTTGAGTCTTTGTAAGACTCGAGGTAGTGTTGAACTCCTTCTTACCTGAGTGCCCTCCCCAAGCTTGAGTCTTTGCAAGACTTAAGCTTGATTCAGGCTCTTCCTCCTCCTTCTTGACCTGCAAAAAAGAGTGAGGATGATACAAGTGGCTAGCCCCTAATGAGCATCGCCGGAATTCCTATTATTTTTGTTTGTTTTTAGTTTTTCACATTTTTATTTTGTTTTTATAGTTTATGAAAAGAAAAACAAGCGCTAGGCCTAGCTAGGATAACGATTGGGACGGCCTCCCCAATCGGAGGGCTCTCATTTTTACGTCTTGAGCTAGACGTTCTCCATATCGCTTTAACTTGCTTGGACCTCGCTTGCTGGAGAATTTGGCGGGGCTGAGGTTCCTTCTTTCTTCCGCCACACTTCGGTTGTCTTCTTTGTGTTTGTGGCGGCGACCTTTTCTTTAATAGGCGCCTTTGTTGTACTCTCATCGGTCGATACCGTAGCTGCCTTCTTCTTTCTTGCGCCTCGCCCTCCTCTTCTTAGGCGATTGTGACTCGCCTACTCCTTCTTGTGGTGGAGGAGCAAGAGGGGCTTGAGGTGTGTTTGGCGGCTGAGGCTTCCTCCTTGGAGTCCTCCAATATTTTGCTAGCCTTCTTGCATTCTCTCTTTCCAGATAGTCTCTCATGTATGCAATGAGGTTGTCTGGCTGTTTCATGGGTGGAGTAATCTCAATCTTCTCCACTCTCCTTGGGTCCTTTCCATATATGACCCTCACTTGCTTGCATTGTTCAACCTTAGGCTTGAAGCTGAACGTCTCTTCCCTGCCGTTGAAATCCAAGTGAATCTCTCCTGCCCCTACGTCGATGTTGGCATTGGTGGTGCTCAAGAACGGCCTCCCTAGGATGAGAGGGGTCTTGACATCCACTTCCATATCAAGCACAACGAAATCGACAGGGACGAAGAGATTTCTAATCTGCACGGGAACTTCTTCGACAATCCCCAAGGGTAGGCGTAGTGACCCGTCTGCAAGCTGGAGCTTCATGGTCGTCGGGGACAACGGGTGGTTCAACCCATCGGACATCGCCTTCGGCATGATGCTCACACTTGCCTCTAAGTCACATAGTGCCCGAGCAAAACATCGGTCGTTGACCAAACACGGAATGGTTGGCCATCCGGGATCTTTTCTGATCACATCCTTGGGTAGCGCGGTCTCCAAGTCGTTCTCTTCACACCTGATGGTTATTGCATTTACGCTCTCCTTGGGGTTAACCTCTGGTTGCCCAGGAAGTTTACCCGCACGAGGAGTCTGCACAGCTGAATCTATTTGCGCAATTTGCGTTTCTAGCATTTTGTTGTGGCTTAGCTGATTTTGCAGAGCAGTGCTGAACGACTCTAGCTTAGCATCTATACTCTCTAAAGCCTTGTCGGTAGTAAGAAACTTCTTACTAATGCTGTCATTGATCTTGACCTGGCCGAGAACTAGATCCTTGATAGAGGGCTCAAATCGGGAAAGATTACCATTGTTACCTCCCTGATTCTTGTTGAAGGAGGTCGGGCCTGGAGTTCCAGCCGTAGTTGTTCTGAGAGCGGTACCCGTTGCCATTGTTGAGGAAATTGCATTCCTCTCTCGCATTCGGGCAATTGATGCCCATATGCCCAACGTTGCCGCATTCCTTACAGGTCATGCGGGAGTCCGCAACTTGCAGGTCCTGTGAAGATTCCACCTTGCGGAGGAGCTGGTCGAGCATGATGGCGAGCATGTCCATCGTCTCCACTTGGTGCACTCCACGGGTCTTGGTGCTCGCCGCTTGGCGTTCACCATGAGTCTGGTTGGCCGCCACCTTCTCAATCAGCTTCTTAGCATTCTTCACGTTAAGAGAGAAGAAGGAGCCACCTGCTGCGGCGTCGAGGTGCTCTCGAGCAGACGGCCTCAAACCGTGGTAGAAACTCTGTATAAGGAGCCATTCCTCCATGCCATGGTGTGGGCACGAGAGAACGTACTCCTGCATCCTGTCCCAGGCTTCCGCGGTTGACTCGTCTGCGAGCTGTTGGAAGCCCGATATCTTGTTCCGCAAGGCAGTCATCTTGCCTCGCGGGAAGAACTTGGCGAGGAAGGCATTGGAGCATGCCGTCCACGTGTTGAGGGACTCTTGGTTCGCGTAGAACCACTGGAGAGCCTTCCCCAACAGAGAGAACGGGAAAAGCTGCAGTCGGATGGCGTCCTGAGGTGCATCCTTCATGGCGAAAGTGTTGCACGTCATCAGGAACCTTTGGAGGTGAGCATTTGCATCCTCCGACAGCTTCCCACAAAAAGGACTAGCCAAGATCATGTTGATCAAGGCTGGCTTGAGCTCGTAGTCCTTGTTGGTGATGCGCGGGTTGGGTCCCACGCGGATATTCTCCGTAGTTGGTGCGGAGAAGTCATTGATCGTCTTCTCGATCGGATCACCCATGTTGTTGTTTGCTGATGAAGATTGAGGGCGATCGACAATCGTCGGAAGGGATCCTTCAAGAGCCAGAACTCTCGATCGAGCGTGGGTGGGAGGAGGGGTAAGCCTGGCCCTCACCCATCTCAAGAACTGTTCGGGATCTGGGTGGAAGTTTTCTGGTAGGTCGAAACCAGTCATGCACAGTCCTGTTTCAAATTTCCACAACGAAGAAATACAGGACAAGGGTAAGCCCGCAAAAGTAAGTGATAATTACTCTTCTCACAAACTTCAATGCTGTAAGCTTCATGACCATTGGAGTTTGGAAACCCCAAAGGTATGAATGTTTTGGTGATTGGGTGACTATATTGATGTGACTAACATTTCCTTGTAGGATATTCAAATGGTCATGTCAATGAAGCGTCGTCTCACATATTCTATCTATCGACGACTTGGTGATTGGTTGCCTCGACAATTCGGATCGAGAGCTTGATGGAGTCGCGGAGAAGATGTGGATCAAGGCTAAGGACATGCTAGATCCAAGCGAGTGTTGCTTGGTTAGATGTTAGCTTGAGTCCATAGGAAAAACCGGACTATCAAGAGGGATCGAATTGGTTCTCTTAGAGCACACTAGGTTAGAGATCAAATGGATGCATTGTGAGTCTCTTGAGGGCTAGGGTGGCTGAAGAGAAGAAGAGGAACCAAGGATGAAGAAGTTGGAAGCAAGGATCAAGAGTGGATCAAGGTTTCAGCTTATCCAGAAGAGACCGGACAGTACGGTCCTAGGGACCGTACAATGCGGTCTTCATTGAAGATCCAGACAGAGAAGTGAAGTCTCGGGATGCTGAGAAAATGAAGACCGGACAATAGGACCGGACAGTACGGTCTAGGGACCGTATGGTACGGTCATCAGAGGATTTCCAGACAGAGAAGTTGAAGTTTCTGGAAGTGGAAGAAATGAAGACCGGACAATCGACCGGACGGTACGGTCCTAGGGACCGGACAGTACGGTCTTCATTGGAGATGAAGAAGAAGATGGAGATGCGCCTGGAAATAGAGACCGGACAATACGGTCTGGAAGAGACCGGACAGTACGGTCCTTTGTACGGTCTCTAGTTTCGCAGGGCACTTTTGGGCAACGGCTAGTTTTGGGTTGGTAGCCTATAAATAGTTGGTTGCCCGCCCTTGAGGGGTCTCTTGGCCATTGTTGGAGTGCAGGAACTCAGAGGAAGCCAAGAGCAAGAGAGAGAAGCACTTGTGAAGGATTTGGAGTGATCCTAGTGCTTGAGAGAGTAGCAATTGCGTCCACTTGATCTCTAGGCTAGTGTGAGCTTGAGAGAGTCACTTCGGTTTGTTACTCTTGGTCTATGGCGAGGCCTAGACCGGTTAGGCGTTGGTGTTGAGCTGTCCAAGGAGATTGTGGAAGCTAACACAAGTTTGTACACGGTCTTGGAGCTTCCCGTGCGAAAGAAGCATCACTAGTGGAGCGCCCTTTGGCACGCATCACGTGCGGAGCCTTACCTCCGGAAGAGTACCCGGGATCGAGCCCGGCGGGACGTGCCCGCGACTTCACTCGGAGGGTGAAGTGTGCTCTAGGAGGGATCGCCATCGAGCGGAGGGACGGGGTCGAGACTCCGGCGGGAGTGACCCAACGTGGAGTAGGGGAAGGCGCCACCCTTCCGAGACCACGGGAAAAATCATGAGCATTCCTATCCTTATC
This sequence comes from Eragrostis nindensis, assembly GCA_012490785.1. Lineage (NCBI taxonomy): Eukaryota > Viridiplantae > Streptophyta > Magnoliopsida > Poales > Poaceae > Eragrostis > Eragrostis nindensis. The sequence goes on along the minus strand of JAAXCT010000518.1, from coordinate 294,119 downwards.
TCCTTACATACTAGCATTTACGCTTCCGCATTTACTATTATGTGCTAGTAGAATTGCATGATAGGTTGTCTCTTTACTACTTAGTAGAATTGCTTGTTAGGCTTTACTACTTGGTGGAATTGCTTGCTAGGGTGTTGCGTGTTGCATAGACTAGATTGTGTGCGCGCATCGCTTGCTTTTGCTATCACCATATCTAGTCTTGCTAGCTTCACGCCTAAAGTACGTTTGGGAGAAATTGTTGACACACCGATTCACCCCCCCCCCCCTCTCGGTGCCCTTGATCCTTTCAAATGCATTTATTCAGTTTCCTCGCTGCTACTTCCCCGGCAACGGCGCCAGAAATGCTTGTTGGCGGTTCTTATGCGATAAAATTAAATTCATTAATTCCGCAAGCGCACGTAGCATTTCACCTTGGAGTATTCCAGGGTTATCGTATTTATATTTCCGCAGGGAAGCAGAGCGAAAGGAAGCTAAATAGTAGCAATGCATTGGACAATTTGGAGAAAGAATAATTGTCTCAAACTATACTTGAGACGGGGGTAAGATAAGCATGATAGATATGGGTGGCACACACATCCTCAAATCCAAGGTAAATAAAAGAAAACTGTAGTATACATTTGGGAGAGCAACGAGATAGAGTTAAGGCTACCTGTATGTTTATCTATTATTTACTTTTCCTAGTAGTCAAGTTTACAAAGATTATCTACTCTAGCTAAGTTCATACACATACAAGTCATGTCGTTTCGGGGCACACACGTGCTAGGTTAACCGATGAAGCTAGTTCAAACCTAGGGAACCGTATGCTATAATTAAGACCCTGCTGAGTCCAACCCGGACGTGGTGGATTACAGAGACCGGTGCAGCTGTCACATACACTCGCGGCTACCATCCTCCGTGGGGCTGGGTGCCAAACGTGCATAGGCCAAGCTCTAAGCGCCACGCTTGCAACCCGCCTAGAGGAACTACTCTTGATCAACGGAGCAGTCCTATCTAAGAATGAACAAGCACAGATTTCACACGACGTCATCTCCGACGAAGGCCCTCTCTCGTACTTGCTATTCCAACAATCACGAATCCCACAACAAGACTTCTACGAGCACTTACTTAACGAATAAATAAACTAAATAGAAAAGAACTACTAAAAGAAATAAATAAAGAGTAAACTAATTATATATTAAATAAAATAATATCTCTAAAGAGTAAGGATACAAAGAACTATACCGAACTCCGAGAAGACTCCGGAAGCCCGAGAGAGCTCTCACTCTACTCTACTCTACTCTACTCTAACTCCTAAAGCTACTACTCAACTAAACTAATGAACACTTGGATGAAGTGTGATGGTGCGAATTGCTTCGGAGGCCGAGGGGTCCAATATATAGCTTGTGAAGGCGGTGGGAGCACCCTAGCCGAAGCTGGAGAGGCGGTGGCGCCGAAGTCGGCCGGCCGGCCTAGGGGGGGTGGCGGCCGGCCGTCCCTTCTGTCGTGTTGGCCACCGTCTTCTGCCTCGACGCTCCAGATCGTCTCCTGATGGCGGTCCGAAGGTCGGCTCCTTGCTGGGGTCGGCAGAATTGAAGTGAGGGCCAAGTAAAGGCCTAATTAGCCCACCTTCTAGAATGGCGGTGGAATTGTGTTGGGCTGGCCTTCAATTATGCGTTGTGGATTATTTTCCAGCCCACTGGAGGAAGCCTGGGGCCTGCGGCCACCAGGTGGGGCCGGCCGGCCTAGGGTGGGGCCGGCCGGCCAGGGAAATTCCCTGGCTGGGTCCATTTTCCTCCATTATTCACTCCTGCATCCAAATATCCACCAAAACTTGTGAAGTAGCATTAATCCTATCTACTATGCACAAAATCTTGGTGTTACGTATTTATTTACCGGTAGGGTGGCGGTCAAATCGTGGTTTAACGACCGCCAACACACACCTTACTCACATATATACTTTTACAAATGTGTGAAATGAGTTTGGTGGTGTGCGTGATACTTGGGGTTGGGAAGTTTTAGCATAAACTGTGTTAGGTGATGATGGAGATAGTGATGGGATGGTTGGATTGCGAGGAAGGCCATTAATAAGTGAATGATGGCGTGATGGATAGTGTGATAGTCCCCTAGTGCGGGAGACATGGTGTTTGCCCGGTCACATAAGGACCGGTTCATTCAACCTTTAACAAGATGATTCTCGTACAACTACGGAACCTGATATGGGCAGGATTTACCCTACCTTTTTGGTGCTTACCACTTTGATCCACCTGTAGGGCAGTAGCGCAAACGAGCAACCAGGAGAAGACTCCGGAGTTTGTATTGCTTAGGAGTTCTGGCCTGTGATTCCCACATCAATGTGCAGTAGGTCTGCATGATGACTATTATAGTCTCATGAAAAGCCCTAGGTTGGTTCATAGGTGGCATTGTGTGTGGTACTCGGAGAAGATGGATTGAGCGTTATGTTACTCTCCGATCAAGAGTGCATAGCTCGTGGGAAAAGATGTACAGCCTCTGCAGAGTGTAAAATTCATCCGGATGGACGTTGTCACGGCATATGACGCATCTATGTTGAGTTTGATATGATTAGCCACCTCTCATTCCTTGAAGTGTGAGTGAGCAGTAGTCTGCTCGTGTTTTGGAAGTGATGGCAAGTGTGCCGGGTCGGTATGACCATTGAGGTCAGAAGGCCCAACTAAAACTTGAGAACTGGCGAGAATGTTTCATACTCTCCCAGGGCTAACCAACTAAAATATTGACAGTTACTTCTCTGTTTTATCTAAGAATGTCTTCACTTGCTTTAGTGAACTTTGCATAAAATTTGCTTGCTGCAAATGAACCATACAGCATGTTCCTTGCTAAAACCAAATATGCATCTATATGTACCCTTGCGTAGTGTAGGGCTTGCTGAGTACCTTATGTACTCACGTATTTGCAATTGTTGGTTTAGTAGGAGAAGACTTCGTAGAAGACGACGACGTTTGGGTTTTCAGTTCTGCTTCTCAAGTTTGCTTGTAACGTTGGACCATGGTTTACGCTGTCTGCTTCACCGTTAGTCGGTTTGACTTGGATAGTTTTGAATCCTTGTCGTACCGCCACTAAAGGTCTTATATCAGGTATCTTATTTATTTATCTATTCGAAGTATGCTTTTGATTATCATATCTGTATTCTTATGCGTATCAGCTACTGATTCAGGGACTGATATAGGATGCACAGTAGATTCTAGAAATAGGGTCTGACAACCACGCTTGCGTCCTGGAGGCCCATGCTCGCCGTCGAGCTCAGCCACGCCACGCTCTGCGCGCGACCCGTCCGTCCGTGTCACCGGTGCTCCTCGCAGTCCATCCGTGTGCTCGCGGTCCCTTCTCCTGCCGCGCGCTGCCGTTGTCCTCCATCGGCATGGGCGTCTCCGACATGGATTTTGCACCGGCAGGACATTGCATTCGTGCTTCAGCTCTTTCAGAACACGACAAGAAAACGAGGCCACGGTACACGCCGGACGACGCCTCACGGTGCCCCGAATGTCAAGAGAAACTCTTGAGAGTACAACATTATTCGGAGCTGGGACAGCAGGCCACCTGGTACTGCACTTGCTACTAATCCCGGATCAGTCGCATTTTTCCCTTGGACAAGAATGACATGTGCTATTTTCATTTTCCAATTGATGCTTTTCACCCGCCATAATGATATATATCGAACTGTAAAGACATCACACACACACTCTATTTCCTCTACTTTTTTAGTGATACGTGTACTTTTGGAAGCCATGTGGTTAACAAAAGGGGAAAATTGAAAAGAGCCGATGAACACTAATCGAACCAAGATTTTTTTTATTTATAGGGGTGTCACCGATAGGCGGTACAGTCTCCGCTCTTGAGAAAAATGATAGCATTATGGAACAAAAAGAGCTCTATATATATTACCAGATCTCCTTCAAATTAGAACTGTTGAATGTGATATACACCTGCTTTTGCCTGTTTGAGAGAAAAATATATACACTTCCATTCAGAAGCATATGCCGCTTGCTAAATCATTCGATCTCCATCGGTCGATGAAAGAGGTACTGGAATGCCACTTGCTAACATTGTACTTCAGTACAAAAATACTAGCGCCTCCTTTCCCCTGCTACAGGAGAGAGCCGGCGATAAGGAGCGTCTAGGCCCAGCGTTGATCCGCCTGCTTCCCCCTCCTCTCCGGCGACCTCGTCGGCGCCGGAGAGGGAGGGGAAGCCGGATTTGCTGAGTGCTGTACAGTGGTAGAACTAGGTTAGTAATCTAGTTTCTAAATAATCTCTCCATGGAGGTGCTTCTTCGTGGTGGAGTTCTTGTCTTCCCTTCCGACGGTTGCATCGTCGGGATGGTGAAGTTCTTTTGTTCCTCCCTTCCTTTTCTGGTGGTGATGGTGTTCTCGGTGTCATCTCCGGCGAAGAAGGTGAGGTCTTTGTTCCTCCGATTCAGGTCTAGGGTTCGCATCCGTGAGGATGTTGACTGTGGACATGGATTCGTGAGGTTCTTTTGCTTCATCTCTGCGAAGGGGTGGGAGCTTCCAGTTGTCCCCGTGTGGGGGTCTGGTTTTCCGGCCGTCGGCTCTGCTGGCGGCGGCGGAAATTTGTTCCATCCGGTCATGCTGAGGAAACTGCCGATGCGTGTTCATCGTCTTAGTTGCGCCTTCATGGAGGTGATGAGGTGCTCGATCTTGCGGCTTAACATGAGTTGGGTTTCCTTTGCTTGCCGGATTGGAGTTGTCGCCGGTGTACGGTGGCCGAGCGTCATCGTCTTCGCGGCGTCTGAAGAAGTTCCTGGAAGAGGGAGTTTTGCAGAAAAGTCCTTGTACTTGTTTTGTATTACTCTTTTCTTCAGGGTCTGTTTTGTAAGATGGGGATGTACTGTGCTCTGTTTTAATATATTATCCCCTCCCTTTCGCAAAAAAAAAAAAGGAATGCCACTTGCTATATCACTGGATCACCATTGGTGGGTGTGAGAGGTGTCGGAAATTGGTTGGTCACCCGGAGAGAGTGGTACAGTCTTACAAGCTCCCTTGCTTACGCGAGTTTCTAAGCGTCTTTAGCAAGTGTTTATTCCGGGTGCTGCCTCACCGATCTGCTTTGGAGCTGCAATTGTTAAGCTCCAGCAGAGAGTCATCCGAGGTATTCAAATCTCTCTCAGATGTGGCTTAGTACAGTCTCGAGAAACATCCATTGAGTTATAAAGCTTTTACAGAGACTGGATGAGTGAGGTAACTGGCAACCAGTTTACAAGGGATTGAAACATTTACCGTGAAAAGAAAAAAAAATACAGAGCTTCATTATCTAAGCTACAAATTTGACTTCTCACACCGTGGGAAACGTCATCGCAACTGCCCACTCAACTATTTGATCAGGTCCTTAACTAGAAACAAAAAAACTGCATTTGTGCTGTTTCCAAAAGACGGTCACTTCCGGACGACTCTGCTTGTCCAGCTCATACAAACTGCACATCGTCCACTGCCATCGTGCTCCACTAGACATGCCAGACTACGCGTGGCCAGCTGGACAGAGCATGGGAAACCGTTGAAGGACTTAACGACGAGCTCGCCGGATTCGTCGATGCCCAGCTTGATGCTTTCGCCATACCTCCTGCGGCTCGTCGAGCCCGGTCCTCTGCACTGCACCGTCCGTGTGCTTGCAGGCCATGCCAGAGCCACCACGGTGGCTGGCCTTTGCTGCTATGCGAGCATCAAGACAGTGGGAGCAGACGCGAGGCCGAGGCGCTCGTCCGGCTCAAGAAAATCACAGAGCTGCTGGCCCGAACATACGGGACAGAGTGTTGGCTGCTCTGTTTTATTTTCATGGGGAAGCGAAGCAGAGCAGAAACAGAGTATATTTGTTGATTTAGACCATTTTGGTGGAAATTCAGAAGTACTAAATGGATATATTTGTTACTGATCCAAATTGACTTACACCAATTCCTGCTGTGCACACTTCTAAGCTTTTGTTTGACTCGGAATGTTTTTGGGTTCATGTGTCAAGTAATGCAAATCTCGATGGTTTTTTTTTTCTTCTCAAAACCAAAGTTTCATTGACTTTCTGTACCCAAATACACATGCCTCTGAGAAGACGGCATGCTGTTCCTTGGACAAGAATGAAAAAACTGATGCAGTTTTGGTATACGGTTGTCTCTGATGTGATGCTTAATCTTCTGAATAAATGTTTTAGTTCACTGTTCTTGGCTGGAGAGTCTGAACGTTTATACATTTATCAAAACGGCTGCAGTTTCAGTTTCAGCTAAACTAACTCTCAACAGAAATCGATCGATGAGCAAACCTGATGGAAACCGACATGTTCTTAGATATTGGTTGCAACATTATCAGCACCTTCTTGCGGCAGACCCATTACTGCATCCTTTCATTTCGGTTTTGTCTTCTCACATATGATAAATGTAAGTTTTTCATGTCAGTTTTCTCATCTGATTTTTACGTATGTGCTCATCATCAGGATGAGCAGCACAAGTCTATCATTGACAAGCTTTCGAGTTGCAAATCGATCATGGAAAATGCGTTACCATATTTTTGCTGCAGACCACCTGACACTGAACTTTGCTATTTGTCTGTCTCCCCGTTCCCTTGGACACGAATGAAACAATTAATTCATGCAGTTTCCGCAGATTATACTGTGTCACTGATGCTTGTTCAGAATTATTATTTCAGTTCACTCTTCTTGGCACAAGTCTCTGGATACTATATATCCAATATGATTTCTCCATGCTCTATATACATCGATAACGACTGCTGGAGTTTTCAGTTTGTATCTGATGTTTTCCACCTACCATAGCGATACATACTGAGTCCAGAAAATCACATGATATTTTTCTATTTAGTGGCATATGTATGTAGTACTAGTTACATCATGTGCTTACTGAACAAAAGGAGAAAAGAACTTACGAACGTTAATCGCGTCAGGTGTGTATTTATGGAGGTGTCCCCAACACACGGTCCAATCTTAGCACTAGAGAAACATGAGGGCACTATGAACTCCAAAGCCTCTATATATATCAGACTTGAAGTAGAACTTTATAAGATGCTATACACATGCTTTCTGAAGCATGTATCACATGTTGTCTCTATTGGGGTGTGGGAGGTATTGGGAATAGGTTGTTTACCCAGTGTTAGGAATGCTGCAGATGAACTAAAGAAATTTGATCCTCATGCAATTCTCGCGCGTTGGCCATGCCCAAATCGGCCCGGTGTGCAGGACAATTTCGCACGGTTGGGCGAAGACATCCAACAAGCAAATGTCCTCTTCCTCAGCCATTGCGCATGCCTCCGCCAGTTTAACGCCGCCCGAAGCCTGCTGATCGCGAGCTTCGCTCATCTGGATATTCTACGGCTGCAACTCGGTCCCAGAAGAGAGCACGGGGCAAGAGGCCAGTGACCATTTGCGGCTGTGATACGACGAAGCGGTGGCGAACAATCAGATGGATCGAGCTGAAAGGACCGTTCGTAGTCTGAAACACCACGAGCTAGGCACACTTTGCATTTGTGCAGTTTCCTGAAGACCATTTACCTGTATTTAGCATACCTAATGAATACAATTTTGAACTTACCCCTGAGTTTGGAGTTTGAGATCCCTTCTTCCCTGGTCCTGCCACCATCCGTGGAACAAGCACACATGAATAGCATAGGCTCTTCCCGCCAAAGAAAAAAAACATAGGCTCGCTGGTTGTGGTGCCCTCTTTCACAGCGCACCGGCCAGCTGCTGACTAGCTTTGCACCAGCCAGAATTCGAACTCGAGACTTTAGCCAACATGAATGATTGTTTCATATCACTTTTCCAAGCTTAAGATCCCCGATGTTTACACATCTAATTGACTGCATGAGAAACAACATATTTTTTATATCGATCTGGTACAATTTGCAGGCTCTGTCTTCAAGGTCATCTCTTGAGATTGTGTTCATGATGTTATTTCGAACATCGCCAAGCAAGATCGGTACCAGCTGCAAGGGCACACTTAAGTTGCCCTAATATATGCTCAGTGATCTCAAATATAGGAAAATCTATTATCTTAGTATTTGAAGGTCCAAAGGAGCCACCACGTTCGCTCTCGAGGCAAAGGAATAACCACATTAATCAAAAAAAGAGAAGCTACGAGCCGTTGGATTTTATGAACATCTAACGGTCTAGATATTCGGGAAAAAACATGATATTAACCATTGGATTTTATGAAGATACAACGGTTCAGATTAAAAGAAGTGTCCTACCTAAAAACAATTCCTATGATTAAGAATCCACCTTGATATGAAAGAGTAGTATCCTATTAGGAAAGAACCATACCATACTAAACCGATGTTGCCACACCATAGTTTCGGATAGAAAACAATATTGCAGAGTCCTGATAGAAAAAATAAAAGGAAATAAATAAAAGTCCATTGCTGCCCAAAACACGTCTCTTCATCGTTGTGCTCCAGCTTCCATATTTGCATCGTCTACTCACCGCGTGTCCAAATTGGCCATCGCTCCTATCTGCAAGTATGCCGCCTCTCGCAAGCCACTCTCTGCTCTCCGGCCATGGTCTTTGAGGACTCAAAGCCCTGGGGATGAAAGGATCTCGCAATGATTATCGGCGCTATACGTCGACCTGTAGCACAGCCTGGTGATGAATGGTGCATGACGCCGAGCATCACAAGAAGCTCCAGCGTCCATAGGTGGGCGCTTTAGGATTTGGTATCGCCATGCACTGGCATCGTAGTGCCCCAGTACATATGAATCGCTGCTCTGTTTGGATTTGATTCCAAGTGTAGCTTGAGAAACCACGCGGTGGTCTCAAGGTGGTGGTGTGGTGTGACACCGACACATCGGAGCAGCTGCGCTATAGCTCCACGTCATGGAGGCGATGCTGAAGAGTGTAGTCATGCGGAAATCGACCTAGCATACAACACGTGGATGTGGCTCCAAGCAGGCGCGAGCATGTCCCCAACACAGACACAAGTGTGCCAATGTAGCAGGCACAAAAGGACGGTCGTCCCAAGTATCTTAGAATGGCAGGTACCAAGAGAAGGTGAGCACCACGGCCAAGAAGAATGCCTCGCTCCAGCTTTTCTAATACGACAAGGCATGATGGCACGCTATATATGATGGTCATCGGAGCCGAGGGCAAGCTGTGATGGTCAACAGAGCTGAGGGCAAGCTATAATGGTCAACAGAGAAGGTTAGGGTCAACTGGTGCAATTTTGATACGTAGCACATTCCTTGGCTGATGAAAGCTTTGGTTAGTTTAACCCTTGATAACTCAACTACATGAAGAAGATGAGCCATGTTATAATTTACGGACTCACTCCGTGCCAGTGACATTCAAATGGCTGGAGGTTTTATGGGTAGCGGGTTAATTTGGGTTCGATTTCTCTTACGGACTTAGAAGATGAAACTCGAGGGGGCAAGCCGAAGCAGCGGAGGAGGCAGCAAAAAGTCGACGGATGGCAATGCGGTGGGGATGTCACCTATGGATGGGGCAAGGATGGGGGAGCGCAATTTAGAAGGGTTAGCGTGGCAGGGGACTGAAGGAGGGCAGGAGTCGGGGGCATCATGTCGGCTTTGCATCAAGGAGATCGAGAGAAACTATAAGGAAGAAGGGTAGGAGGGGCATTGTATGGTGAATTAACGGCTGCTATAAATCAGCTAAGAACAGCTTTGTTTTTAGTCACCTAAAATATAGCACGCCCCTAAATTTAAGGAAAAATAAAAATTTTGAAATTAAAATTAATAACTAGCTTCTTCCATTTATTCAACACACCTTATCTTATATTTACTAATTGGAGGCTCCTTTTGGAGCCCTCACATTAATTGGAGAAAAATCCCAGAAATTCTGAGAAAAAAGCAAAACATCTGACCGTTAATTTAGATGGTTAACAATCCATAACCACAGGATCTTACGTGATCCTTCCCACATCTCACGTGGACCTATAGCCTTCTAGGCTAAGAAGTCGTCCCTGTATGGCCGAGCTCTGACTATGGGAGGAGGAAAAGTAGGGCATCGCGCCGCCGCCACGTATGCCATGGAGCATGAGGAAGGGCTCTGGATCGAAGCCGCCTCAGGCCTGCAGCCACAAAGCTGATCGGTAGGATCACCCCATCAGCCTCCAGCCCTCCAAGCCGCCGTCGTCCAGGGCGTCTCCTGTGGAGTACGTATTTCACTTTGTAGATTAATTAGCCCCAAATTATCCAGTTCGATCTGTTCTTTTACGAGAATTCATCTGCACTTGATCGAGTTCATCTTTTGGCGTCTCCAATTCAGTATTTAGCCACTACATAGATTAACTAGGTCCAATTAATCCAATTCGATCTGCATGTTCTCTGAGGAGATTTCATATGCACTTGATCGAGTTCCTCTTTTGCTGGTAAGAATGATCCATCACCAGGCAATAATGCTCGGCCAAAATATATAGAAGAGACCGGAGAGAAGGACAAGGAAGCAGTATGTTGCATGCATCTTTGCCGCACCTGCAAGCAAGCCGCTCGAGCGCTTGGTATCTTAGCACAAGAACGACACGCCCCGATAACTCCTGCTTCCAATACCCCAAGGTGAGGCCTTTTATCGGGAAAAAGAAACTCAAGGCGAGGCACGTTTCGTTAGCTTCCTGATGCGTGCGTTGTTTGGTGCATGTGTAGGTGACAGAAACTGGAAGCCGCCGCACGATGTAGCCTCATGGAGCCTGGAGATCTTCCAAGCCGTGTCCCAGGCAGAATGAATGGCTATCACATCTGATATGCTACGGCTACTGTCCCTCCTGCCTCAGATGTACTTACACATCTGTATCATGATCACAAGTACCGAGGAAACCAGTAGAAAACATGAGAGAGGAGTATCAAAAAGAAAGAGAAGCTGAGTAAAATGAGTTCACAATTTGACTGCCCAACGGAACCAATAGCCTGGATTTGCCCCGATGGTGTACGTCTGGTGGCACAGGAAGACTACACGCGATGGTCAAGCTAAGTTGTCTTAGCTGTGCATCTTCTGTTCATGTATTCTTTTCATCTCCAAGATCCTTCCTATGGAAAGAAAAAGGTGACTGTCTAATGGTACTAACACACACACACACACACACACACAAGAGACTCTTTGGAGAGACAAATTAAGGTGATTGTCTAATGCATGTTCATGTTCCTGTAAATCTGGAATATTTTTTTTTTTGAACAATCCAAGCATTTATATCTAGCAATCTCGGCGTACTGTATGCTTATATCAAAAGTACTATTGGAAAATAAGAAATTGCTAATTATCAAAACTTGGAGCATGCTTTGGATTTTACCAACAAGAGATGCAACTTAGTCGAGCATGCTGAAAGCTAAGGTAATCTAGCTAGCTGATTGCACATGCCTTCTATATCGACATGTCAATATGCATCATCCAGGACATTTTTATTCATAGAATTATATTGTTATTTTTTTTGTTCTTGAACATGTAGCTTTCTATATTTCTAATTCATGTTATAAAAAAATACAGCTGCATGCCCTGGATTTCTGTATACATATTATATATATATTTGTACTTTTCCAATTTCTAACATTTGATGTGCATTATGTTTGATAGTTAATTTGAAACCATTTGACTGGAACTACTGTTGCATGTTACTACATAATGGGCCATAGAAAATTATTAATCCCTGTGATCAATTATTTTCTCATTGATTTAACTCAAAATGTTTTCTTATTTTCGCTACTGTCTCAAATGAAGAGATCTCAATAGATTGTCAAATATTTTATAACTTTGTCTCTTTTTTTTTGTGTATGGCGAGCGACATTTTGTCTAGAAGAACCACTATATGTTTTGCCCAACTCAATTAACTCAATGTGTTTTTCTTTTTATTCTCATTCTATGTTGGAATGAGGCTTTTTACCATATTATTGAATAATATTGTTTTTTGTATTGTGAGTGAAACACTTCTATTTCTTCATATTTCTTTGCCCTGTATGATGAGTTGATCATATGTGTCCCTGCTCTTATCCATGGTTTACTTGATCTGCAGATTACTTATGCAGTGGTGCAATATGTTTTAGAAAATATTTGATGCCACTTCTTCAGTTATAAACCAATTTAGGAATGGAACTAAGTGTATCATGTCCTTTTCCACATCGCCGTTCAGGTTATTACTCAGATTGCTTTATCAAATGAGCTAAGTGGATGAAAGGTAGATATGATGCTGTTTAATTTGCACCAAATGCTGTCCCCATGGTAACTTCTATATATATATTTTATGATTATAAATACTCCTACCTCAAATGATATATCGCCCTATAATATTATTTTTCCACTATTTACATTATGATAATATCTCATAATATATTTCAAAAATTTCTTGCCTAGAAAATGCTATATGTTCAACATTTGGTATTATCCTGCATTAATGCTACGACTGATTTGAATGAGGGTGCTGACATCCTCGAAAAAATAGGCAGCTAAGAAAAATGAAAGGCATCTGTCAGAACTAATACATAAGAGATAAATTTCATAATACCAATCTTAGTAGGCCAAGGTAGGAGTTATGGGATGTGCAGCTTGGAATTTAAATTTTCTATAGAAAAAAGTTTAGGTATCTAAAGAAAATTCATTTACTTGAAGGTTATTTGCTCATTGAAAACTGATAGAATAACCAAAGAGTAGGATGGTTCTATTTAATTGAGGTATATGGTAAGCTTAATTATTTTAACTATATGATTTTGTTCTCGATGTGGTGTAGACAATGATTTTATTGAGCAAGCCCAACAACCTGCTCAGTACTTGCTTGGGCAATGTCTACTTTGCATGTCATTACCCTAATCGAAGAGGGTAAAGAAGCAAAAGATATATATACAAATAAAAGATCAATATTTTTTTGTTTTGTAAATTATCAAATTTAATGTCCATCTCTAAGAAAATAAATGGTGGGAGTTTGAATAGTATGACAATGTGAAATGTAAATATACTTATCCATGATTACAGCAGAGTTAGAGAGTGATATTTATATTATCCTTGAATTGAATGGTACGAAAGTTGTAACATGGCTTTGTTGCTGGTGGTACAGCTTTAAGGATGGTAGAAGGAAAAGGAACTGTATCCTAAGAAAAAAGGAATTCAAGTAGCATTTATGTTTCTTAAGCTTACCTAACATGCTTTAATTGCTAGCCCGTGCAAGTATTGCACGGGTTGATGAGCTAGTTTTATGATGAAAACAAAGAACCCTTTGCCAATCTAACTCCATCGCCCGATGGAAGTCACCAGGATGGGAGCAGACAACATATTTCATACTTCCGAACAGAACAACTCCGCTGGCATGCCACTGCGTCTTAGGTGTCACGTCAAGTTTGCTCGCGCACCATGCTTGAACCGAGCCATTTTTAGTGATACGTAATGCACAGTAAAAGAGATTAATTAGATGTACTTATTCAGTGACACATTTTACCTGGCACCGAGCCATGTGTGCCCCATTGAACAAAAGGAAATAAAAAAGAAATGAAGATCTCTAGTCGCATTGGGTATTTATGAGTAGGTATGTCACCGGTACACCATCCAAAAGTCACTTGAATTATGGAGCTCTATATATGTGATACATGAAAGTGGAAGATTTTACTTGTTTCTCAAAGTGTATATGGATTGCTTGCTAGATCATCCCATCTAAGTTCATGGGTGTGAGAGGCACTGGGAATAGGTTGTTCTCCTAGACCAAGGAAGGACGTTTTGTATGTGCCCTTGCCTAGTGGAATTTTAAAGCCTTTTCAACAAGTGGTGTTAGTTGTTCCTCCATTAGTGCTTGTACTTCGTCAGCTGTGAAATTGTTAGGTCCTAATAACTGAAATTCTTGCAAATTAATTAGTCAAATATCTAGAGATGCACGCTTGTTGATGTCCACGTATGTGATAGGCTCAAGTACAGTGAATTTTGTGGGTACGTTTTTCTCAATTTAATCAAAAACCGTAAACTAGACTAGTGATGGTTAATTAGCTACCATCTTACATACACTTATGGACTGAAAGGGGCCCAATTAACTTTCCTTTTTTTCTAAGAGCAGAAAACCGTAACCGAACTTTGATTATTACAGCAGTTCTCAGCTTTGGTAAGATGGCCAATCACGGTCCTTGTCCGAACATTAATCCAATATAAAGATAACTGTAAGGAGAACAACTTATGTGGCACAATTTCTATCCAAGATTCGAACTTGAGGGAAAATTCCGTGGAGGACGGAATTCCAAAGTTCAGTCAGTTGCGCATTGCCGCATTCAACTACTTGATCGTCAGGTTTTTATAGCTCGAGTGAGAAATACTGCATCTGTGGCAGAGCCTTACGTTGACATTCAGTTCTTTGCTCTTGGGTATAAGTGAACTAGCTTCACGTCCTGTCTCTTCTTGCCCTGTTTTTCTTATTCAAATCCAACCATGATAAGCAGAGCCTGTGATGACCAGTAAGTAATTAGGTTTTAACGCTCTACCACAAGCAGCAATGTACTACTACTACTGGCTAGTCACTGGACTGGCTCACTGCATCATACGCCACGAGACAGGCTGCGCGGCGACGGCAATGATGAGGTGCTGAACGTCCGCAAGATTAACTGAAACTCCTACGCCCCCGTACAGCGACGAGCTCGACTGGCCGTCGACCTAGGCTGCTCTGCGCCACGCTCCGTCGTCCACGCGGGAATCTGCGTACGGACGAGTGGCAAGCCAAGGGGAGCCGCTCCAGAAGAAAGGGGGCGACGACCTCGCCGGCGTCCTCGATTCCCGCCGTCGAGCATTGCCAGGCTCTGCCGCTGCGGCCCGTCCGGCCCTCCGCCTTATGACTTGTTTTGTCTGCACCCGAGGACCAGTCAACTCGCCGATCCGTCCCACACGAATCCGATCGAACGACTGCCAATACACAGGGGGCGGTCGCTATTTCGAATAGCGACCACCCCTGGTCGTCGCCTCCTCTGCACGCCATGGCTCGCCAGAGCGCCGCCATGTCCCGAACGATTTCGCCGGCCCTGCTGCGCCGCGGGAATCGTGTCGCCGGTGCTCCTCGCAGCCGATCCGCGTCCTCGGCAACGACGTCAACAAACTGCCGCTGCGTCTCTCTGCCGCGCCATGGAATCATCGCTGGCCCTTGCAGGCTTGCAGCTATGCCTATGCAAGCATCAAGAAAGTAGGCGGGCGCGACGCGGTGGCGCTCGTCCGACACGCCGGCCGCGAGTCCGGTCTGCTCGCCATGGCCCGACAGAGCGCCGCCAAGTTCCGAACGACCCGGGCGGCATGTCTCGCCGTGGGCTCGCGCCCGACGTCTGCGTCCGGAAGGCCGGAGACGATGCGGGAGCCTAATGGCTGCCAGACGTGTTCCATGCTCTGCTTTATGAATCCGATCCTCTGTTTGCAATGAAAAATCGACCGTCTCTTGAAAATTCAATTTCATGCTGATGCTAGCTGCGCACCACACACCAGCGGGTGTTCTGCAATGGAACACTGACAAAAAAATGTTTTTTCTTCTGCGTTCTCATGTTTAGCAGCAAACCCCTCAGATTAATTAGCTACTGAAGCAAAGATGCCTGAAACATTTCCATTTTCAGTAAATTCTTCCTGCAGACTTCCGCTGATGAAGCGTTAGTGCGTCGTTCATTTCAGTCTTGTTGTCTGAACAGGTAGATTCCATCTTTAACTACCAGCCAATCATGCCATCGGCATCAATTTTTTCTCTTGAGATCATACACACCTGTCCTTGGCCACCAAGTGTCTCACATATATGGATGAATGCTTCCAAACAATCTCTCATATATAGCAATAGTGAGCTCTCTAGCTTGGCCACACTAGGGTAACCTTCTTGCGTGGTTGGTTCTAGTCACACCTCCAAACGTTGAAATGAACGTATGTTTAGGCTTGGGAAGCACCGGGAGCGGAAAAATTACCACACAACACTGGCATTGTAAGTTCTCAGTTTCTCACGATCACCCTGTCGGAAATATTTATCATGCATCAAAATATGTACATGCCCACTGTTAATTGATGGGTGATCTTTGCAGCCGCTGAACTGTTGAGAATATCGTATCGATCTCGTCGTGCTGTGGCAATCCTGCTTTACTTGACAGCTGCTATGCCTTCGCTGTGTGTGTGCCTCTGTACGACCTCTATCTCCTGTGATGCGTGTCGTCCTTGCTTGCGCATGGTGCTGCGGCATCTAGGGTTCTTCATTGCTGCGGTTTAGCTTGCCTCTCGGGAAAGCCAGCTATAGATCTCTGTCTGCGGCCTCAAGGCAGATGCCAAATTTGTTTTGTTGGGTAAATCCTTAATCAGAATTTGGTGATAGCTAACCCGTGCTTACTGCATGGTTGTTGGGTAAATTGATATACCCTCATTGCTTTGCACCTTTTAGATGTATAGGGATATTTTGGGTAAATATTTATGTAATGGTAATGGTGAATTTTTTTATTATTTAAACTTTTTTTAGTTAATATTTTAAAAATAAACTGTCGGAAATTTTATTTCTAAGATCTAGACCATTTGGTCACGCCAATCTGATTGAAGTGACCGAGACTACAGCCACGTCAGTCCGATCGGCGTGACTAACTTCCACGTCAGAGCGGATCGCCATGTGAAATAGCGGAGAAATGAGTTGACCAACCAGTCACGCCGATACGTTTGGCGTGACTGAACACGGAGTCGCGCCGAACCATTCGGCGTGACCGAACCTTTTCTGTGTTGCTTTGTACAGGAACAGAAGTTGCTTGTCCTGGTAGCTCCCTGTGCCGTCTTGTGCCGTCTAAAACACCAGGACATGCGAAGCCAAACCACAACGCGTACGGCGGCGCACCATACCGCACCACCCGTCAAGGCGCTCACACGTCCACATCCCTCGACCTGACGCACTTCTATGCTCCTCTCTCATTTGATGGACCGGTGCTGGCGCATAGGACAAATAGTATGGCCTTTGGCATGCATGTGAGGGGCCATCCTGCCCGAGGCAGCAGCAGACTTGACCAATCAAATTTTCAGCGGTGCTAGATTTTCAACTCTCTTCGTTTTAAAATAAATATTTTCACTTTGGAAATAGAAATTAAAAATATATAAAAAAGATAAGTGCATATAAAACAAAGAGGAGAGAGATAAAAATATAAATGTATTGGAAAGAGAGAAAAGTAATTAAGAAGTGAGAATGACATGTAATTTAAAAAAACTGCTGCTACTAGTACTTAAAACTGCATATATTTTAAAACGGAAGGAGTAGTAAACTTGTGAAATTCAGGTGATATATAACGCTTGGAAATTTTGATACGGTCCCTGGCTCACGCTTGGCAAAAACTGCTGCTACTAGTACTTAAAATTGCATATATTTTAAAACGGAAGGAGTAGTAAACTTGTGAAATTCAGATGACATATAACGCTTGGAAGTTTTGATACGGTCCCTGGCTCACGCTTGGCGCCATACGTATAGTACTACTCCTACTTGAGAAATTCAGCTAGCCAGGACCTGCTCATGGCACTGCTGTAATTTGGTCATTTTGGGTCCCACCATGTACTGATGTCAGGAGTGGGATGATTGGGATGAGCTACAGCTGGTTCGTTCTCCAAGACTCTAACACGTGAAAACGCCCTCTCTCTTCTCCTCTCTCATTTCACTCTACAGTCACTAGTCAAGACTGGTTCGGTTCAAAAGTCAGCAGTTGGTCACGCCAATCCAGTGCCTGCGACTTTGGTCACGCCCATCAGTATGGCGTGACAAAACTCCAACGTGGCGATCCGCTCTGACGTGGAAGTTAGTCACGCCGATCGGACTGGCGTGGCTGTAGTCTCGGTCACTCCAATCAGATTGGCGTGACCAAATGGTCTAGATCTTAGAAATAAAATTTCCGACGGTTTATTTTTAAAATATTAACTAAAAAAGGTTTAAATAATAAAAAAATGGGTAATGGTGGATAATATTTTCACAATGACAGTGGTGGATAAAACATGTAGAGGCCATTCCGGACTATTCTTTTTTCATAATGGCAGTGATGAGTAACTTCTCTTTGATTAATGTGACAATTTCAAGCCCATGAGAGTGAATGCGGTGACTCCATTTCTTTTTATTCAGTTTTTTCCTTTGAGTTGGGTCCCTACCGACGCTTGGGTGCGAAAGCATGGGAAGCGGACAGGATTATATACCCTGGTAGTCTATGCCGTAAACGATGAGTGTTTGCCCTTGGTCTACGCTGATCAGGGGCCAGCTAACGCGTGAAACACTCCGCCTGGGGAGTACGGTCGCAAGACCGAAACTCAAAGGAATTGACGGGGGCAAATTTTCTAGCCCATGAGAGCGAATGTGGTGTCTCCATTTGTTGGCCAAATATTAAGGTAACAGATGACCTAGCAAGAGGCTGCTAAGAGGAAACCTTGAAGTTGGCGTAGCTTGCTCGGTGATCACCAATCAACGACGGACTTATGATTGAACAACAAACCATTCAGTGTCCTAGCTCCATTGGTCAACAGAGATCAAGAGGTGTTGCTCTGCTTTCGGCTCTTGAATATGATCCTATGTTTGCAACGAAAAATCGACCATCTCTTGAAAAATCGATTCCAAGCTGATGCTGCGCGCACCACATACCAGCGGGCGTTCTGCAATGGAACACTAATAAAAAAATGTTTTCCTTCTGCGTTCTCATGTTTACCGGCAACCCCCTCAGATTAATAAGCTACTGAAGCAAAGGTGCTTGAAATATTTTCGTTTTCAGTAAATCCTTTGTAACACCCTACTCCAAACTAGCATTTAACATAAAACCAAGGCTAGAAAATTAATAAGAAACCATCAGATACATCATAAGAAAAACACTCTCTTTGAAACATCTATCAAAGTGATCGACTCCTTAGGTTCAAAGCATTATTACAAATTCAGAAGTCTTGAACATGAGAAAAAGAAACTAAAGATCGAAGACCAAAACATGTGCGCACGTGTACTTCAGCTACTCCCCATGCCCATCATGCTCGCTTTATTCATTTAGCACCTGGAAAGATGAAAGGGGTGAGATAAACTCAGCAAGCAACGGTTATGAATACATACATATCTCACATATGGTTGGTTATTAGCTTTAAAACAAATGAACAGCCAACATGAGAAGCAATAATTCAGACAAGGTACACTTTCAATTAAATGATAAGATATGAATCAACCATC
Organism: Eragrostis nindensis; assembly: GCA_012490785.1. Lineage (NCBI taxonomy): Eukaryota > Viridiplantae > Streptophyta > Magnoliopsida > Poales > Poaceae > Eragrostis > Eragrostis nindensis. The sequence continues at coordinate 275,029 of JAAXCT010000518.1, read as the reverse complement.
CATAATTCTCCAGTTAAAAGACATCCAAAATCTCCATGATAATTCAACATTCTTAGATTGAATAAGAATGTATGCATGCCATGATGCAACTCCAGTTGAGAGTTTTATGTTGGGCGATGCCAACCTCTCATGCAACTCCATGTACCGGTACTAGTCATGGCGCGATGGCGATGACAGGCCTTTAATTTCCATATGAAATAATGCATATGTATGCATATGAATGACAAGTATGCATAATACGGCAGTTCAAGGTATAATCATTCATCAATCATACAAAACGGCATAGATAAAACTGATCCAAATGTCACACATACGACTTATTGAGTTCGACAACCATCCATCATGCACCAATTAATACAGTCAAATAAACGACAATCAACCATCAATGATTCAGCAAGAAGTAAGGCAAATTGATAGTATCTCTGTTGTTTCCATTTTATTCAGAAAAGATGCAAAACATGCATATAAGCATAGCGATTGCCACATCCCCTACGTTACTTGCCTCTTAACCGACGAAGACGATGAAGAGAACTCGCCAAATCAAGAGTTGGAAGCACTACCACCTGATTCAACAATAGTAGCGGCATATTTAAGACCATATTATCACATAAAAAAACAGAATGTAAAACGATCCTATGGTCGTTCGCAAAGAAAAACCCAAAACAGTCCTAAGACGTCGAAAACTGTCCACACAGCACAGTCAGCTTAACTTTTTCATAACTATTTTTATAAAACAGAGACAAGGATAAATGAGCACACTAAGAGCATCTACAGAAAATTATCTACAAGATTGGTATTCAACTCAAAATTTAATTCTGACTGTAAGCTGGGTTAAACTGACACACAAAACTGGCATTCAGGTTTCTCGTTACACTGCGAACAGCTGATATTCAGAAAATCATAACTCCAGTTCCACTGAACCAAAACAGGTGTTTAAGCACTCTATGGAAAGGTATTGAAACCCTCTACAACTTTCGTTTTCACGAGTTTTTTCAGAATAGAACTATAAGGCCCCGGAAAACCTGTTTGTTCTAGTTACAGGCAGTCTGAAACTGCAGCGCAGTTCAGTTCGCAAAATCTAGACTCGACCCTAGACAAAAAGCTCATCTGATCCAGCGCTGTAGGGAGAGATCAGAAAGGAAAGGATTGCCTTCATTTGTTACCTAATCAAGGTCTTGATTCCCCCGCTCTTTCTACTGCCTGGATTCCGACCCTTGCTACGACCTGCCTGCTAGCTGTGCGCCGAACTGCCCCTGCCCCTAGTGGAGGACCACGTTGAGCACACCAGCAGGAACTCAAATCTCCATAATCTCACTTGGAAGATCAACTTACGTAGACGATCGCCTCAACTAGCAAGGAACGCAGGACCGGAAGATCGCCGCCGCCTCCGATCCCCACGATCCGAAAGAAACGTGAACTGGCGTTACTACGTGGGTTGCAGCAGGCTCGGACTCTCCTTTCTTCTACGTAACAAAATCTATTTAGGCCTGGTTCACTCCCTAATTAGCCCACTAATCAGGCCCAAAAACAAAAGGCTTTTAGCTTCTTTTTTTTTTCTGGTCGTTACATCCTTCCTGAAATGTATCAGTACATTTTTCCTGCAGACTTCTGCTGATGAAGCGTTAGTGCATCGTTCATTTCAATCTTGCTGTCTGAACATATGAAATGAAGCAATTCAATTTCAGTCTTCCTGTCTGAACATTACACATATGTACTCTCTGCAGGGTTGCAGGACAAGAAGAGTTAACTTAAGTCCATGGCCGATAATCCGCAAATCCCTTCACGGAGAATGTGTTAAAAAGTTTGACTGCAGATCACCTAGCAACTGATCTTGTTACAAAATCGCCCAATCTTGTCGCATCGTTCCATCGCGATAAGGAGGAGATGATCGATGCAATTTCAGCATTAGTTTGTGGTTATGTCAGGGGTGGATGGTTGTTCTCAGTGAATGAAATTTTCATTTCACTATTCTTGGCTGCAGATTCTTAATGTTGTAGGAAAAACAGCAAAGTATACATATAGCAGGTAAGATTTCCGCGTGGGGCTCTGCATTCGAGGGCTCTTTGCTGAAACTAACTCTGTTTTAAGATCATGGAGTAAGGCACCTGCAGGCAGACATACTTGAAGTTGTCATAACAACCTTAGTCGATCACCGATCTAGGACCAACTTATGACTGAACAATGAAGGCTTGGACGACCTAGCTCCATTGCTCCACAGAAGTGAGCAGATAGCAGAACACATCAAGAGGTTTTGCAGTTCACCAGGCACACTCGGGCTCTGCTAACTGTTGTCCTCTGTAAGGTGCATGTGGGACTACAACAAGTGGTTTGTGACCCTTAGTTTTCAGTTTGATGCTTCTACCCACTTTAGTGATTTCTACTGCACAATACAGTTTGATCACATATAGTTTTATTTATGTAATGACACATTGTACGTGGCATTACGCTCCTTGAATGAAAGGAAGTGAAAAAGAATTGAAGAGTTGTACTAGCACATTGTACCTCTGACTATGGAGTTTCAAGAGCTCTCTATATATGGTACATGAATTCGAGGATGATACATATTTCTCCTAGTATGGATTGCTTACTAGATCATCCGATCTCCATTTTTGGGTATGAGAGTTATTGGGAATAGGATGTTCTCTAGCAGTAAGCGTGGATGTTCTGTAAATTTCTATTTAGCGACGAGCTATCGTGGTTCCATCATGATATTTCTTCTTACAACTTGCACTTGTTGGATTCTCTGAACTATAAGCTATTCAAAGACCTAGAGTGTTAGAACTAATTCGTAGGGAATTCCTCAGGCATGTGCTGGACTCCGTTCTCCTCCATGAGATCCTACGGAGTTGGCCGTCGGTCTTCAAGCCGGATCCACGCGAGACTTGATCGGTAGTGTTAGGGTTGAGGTCAGAAAACGTGATAACCTCAATCATGGGGAGCAGGGCTCCCCCTCTTATATGCCTGGATCGGCCTGGGACCGGATTAGTGGGCAATTAAGCCTGTAATTAGTAGGAGACTTGGTCAATGGAACAAACCTGAGATCAACCCAAGATGCTCTCAATGTGACAAACTTTTATTTATGTTTCTCTACTTGAATTTTTTTTCCTCTGAATCTGTGGGAGTTGAAGGACAGAAAGGAGACCAATTAACTTTGTTTTTTGAGTCTGCGGGGGTAGTCAGATTGGTAAGATGGCCAATCTCAACCTCTGTCTGAACACTAATCCAAAAGATAACTGTAGGAAGAACAAGGCATCCGGCCCAATGAAAGATTTTAGTTTGAGGGCTAATTAATGTCGTGGTAGACAGGAATCGTAAAACACAATCAGCCACACACTCAACAAATTAATTTATCACACCCTTATAACTTGAATAAAAGAAATGTTGCAGATGTGCCAGAGTCCTACATTGACATTCAGTTGTCGCGAACTGCCCAGCATTCTATTCCTGTCCTGCTCTGTCTTTGGTATATTGAAATCCAAGCATGATAATCCAAGAAGAGGGCCGGCCTTATGACGAGTTGATGATGAACAGTCCGATTTCCAGCAGTCTCCAGCCAGTCCCTGCCATCGTGCTCCACGAGACATGAATGCCCAAACGGCGCTGGACCGACCATGCATGTACGTACGGCGAGCCGTTGAAGAAGGACACGGCGACAAGCTCGCCATTCCTCGACGCCCGGCGTGCCGTCGAAAGAACCGCCGTCCGCCACGAACTCGCCAGTCGACCCTGTACCTTCGCTGCTCGCCGCGGCTGTTGCGACCACCCGGCGGCCCAACGCCTCCCCACGTTGCCATTCCCGTCCGTTGACCAGTCGACTTCCACCGGCCAGCCCAATCCGGACCGCACGTGTACAGTCGGACGGCCGCCAGGTAGCCAGGGTGGTCGCTATTTGGAATAGCGACCGCCCGGTCGTTGTTTCGTGTAGCGACCACCCCTGGTTTCACGAGGGCGCATCCTCCTCTGCACGTCGTGGCTCGCCGCCGCCGGAGTTCGAGACGTTGCTCGCTCCCTGCCATGCATGGCCCTCCTCATCGACGTTATGGTGCTCTGCTCGGCCTCGGCCGGAACATCAGGCTTGCATGCCTCGAGTGCACCGCGCCGGCGTTCCCCACGGTCTGCGTGCTCGCGCGTGCATGCGCCACCACAAAACTGCCTTCGGGACCGGCACAGCAACGGGCACGATGCCGAGGCAAGCTAGTCTCCTCGCGGTGGATCCGCATGGTACCAAGCCCTTCTCTTGCCACGATGGCAACGACGTCTCCGATTGACCTGCCGCTGCGCGTCTCGATCTCTGCCGCGCCACCGAGTTGTGCGATCGACCAGTACTCTGCACGGTCCGCGTGCTCGCACGCCATGCCACAGCCACCACGTTGGCTCGCGTTTGTAGCTATGCGAGCATCAAAACAGTGGGCAGACACGACGAAGGCCTCGTTCGTTTGGCATGGAATGGGACATATTCCACATGGATTGATTGGACATGGAACTACTCCCAATTCAACTGGGAATAGCCGTTCGGTTAGGCATGGATTGGTTTGAAACCCAACATGGATTGGTCCATTCCATGACTCAAAGAGCTAGCATAAAACCATGACTTAGATCTCATGGAACGAAACCAATCGATAGATTCATTCTTCACTTGGTTTGAGTGACACATGTGGTTTCACTCAATCCATGCATTGAAACTAATCCATGTGTATAATCATTCCATGCCAACCGAACAAGGCCGAAACAAGGCCCTCGTCCAACACGAGCCACGGGATTCCTGTTGCCGGTGCGAGTCGTCGTCTTCGTCCTCGTGCGCCATGCTTGAACCGCCCGAGGCCCACGTCCGGCTCGACAAAATCACAGAGCAGCATCCCCGTGACCGGACGCCGTGCGAGAGGAAACTTGCCGCCCGACGACGTGTTCCATGCTCTGCTCTGCTTTCTCCCGGAGGCGCTTCGGCTCTCACGGCCCCCGATCATCTGCTTAGCAACGACCGTCCATGCATACCCTTGAGTTGAGAAATGGAGCTTGGCCGTCCAAAGCAAGTTGGCAGCGGAGCGGCCGGGGAAAAGGTGTTAACTTTGATCCTCGAGCATATCCTGTCTTGCACGAACAAGGCTAATCATGACACGGTTAGAAAATAAAACAAAAAATAGAAGAAAACAAACAATGGAAAGAGAGGCTTGCCAAGATAGCTGCTGAAGTGCTGAGTTGGCGCTGTACCATGGGCGTCCGTCCACGTTGTCTCTTATCTCCGTTTCCGTTTCTTGTCATCATGCCACCAACGGAACAATGGACTCGCATCTCTCTCCCTCATCTAAACGGATGGGGTCCATGTATGCTGAACAGACCATGAAGCTTTTTTTTTTAGTGTGTGTGAGAGAGAGAGAGAGAGCGAGGAGCGTTTGCCAACGTATTTGCTTTCACGGAAAACCCGCCTTCCGTTTCACCTCCTTACACACACCATGCACCGCCCCCTATCACTTTCCCCTCTCCCTGGCACGATTAGATTATAAAATTCGGGCCCTAGCAGAAAACATCTCTCTCTCTCTCTCTCTCTCTCTCTCTCTCTCTCTCTCTCTCTCGACATAGCATAGCCGCAAAGTAGCAGGTCAGTGTCGAGACCAGAGTCCGTCGTGCAGCACCCTAGGTAAGCTCTTCCCCTTCCCTCTGGCACATATGCTATCCTTGGATCCATCTTTACACCTTGATTGAGCCATCATGAATTCACTTTTTGCCTATGAACTTTTTGCTTCACATGGCATCCGTGCGTTTTTTTTTCTAAGAGTTCACTAGCGATTAAGCTTTTGGGTCGTGGGTCTATCGACATGATGACGTCCTCTAAGAAGTCCGACAGCACTGCCGCATCTGCTCACCAGCATCAGCAACAGGTAATCTATCTCAACTCCTTTATTGGCTTTCTTCGATATATGATCCTCACTAGTAGTTCCATATATAGATGATGGATCAATAGGACAAGAAAACCGGCAAATTTCAACATACTATTTGTCTATTTTCCCTGCATCTCCCATTCTTCCTCCTCTGTTGCTTTCTACTGATCCTGTTCGACAGAAGCACCCTAAAGGAAATGGAAGAGGCTCAGAAGCAATAAAAATAAGCAAGCAGTAGCATTACAAGAAAACAAGCAGGCAGCAGCACTACCCTACTAGCAATGGCACAGCGGCACAGAAGATTATCATCGATTCCCACTATAAATAGCAGCACCAGGAACTCGAAGGACCACCACTCCGAGCTGCAATCAGTTTTTGCTCTGCGTTAAGAAGACTAGCTAGGAGCTAAGCTGGTATGTATGTATGTCTCAGTCTCACCAGAGCATGAGGGCAGAAGGCACGCCTCTGCTTCCGAGGCCGAGTCCCAACACCAGGATCCAGCACACGATTGGGTGCGAGACGGCGCCGGCGGTGGAGCCGAGCATGACCGGCACGACGAGGTTCTGCGTCTGCAGGAAGCGGCGGATGTAGCGCCCGGCCTCCGCGGTGATCTCCGAGTCCTGGACGCACCAAGCGGGAATCTCGCCGGTGCAGGTCCAGAGCGCCGCCACCGGAACGCACACCAGCGCGAGCACCAGCAGATCTGCACGGGAGCTCGCCCCGTCGCCGGATCCATCCTTCCCCACCCTCAGATCTGCGCGGGGGGAGAGGGAGAGAGAGCGAGGGGGGGGGGGGGGGGGGGGGGGGGGGGGGGAGTGGACACGAAGCCGCGCGGTTGCTGGCACTGGGGCGGGCGATGCTGCGGCGGCGTGCGCGACGGGCGCAGTAGAGGAGCAGGCGGCGGCGGGGGGCGGAGGACGATTCGGGTGGGCAGTGAGCTGGAGCGAGAGAGCGGCGGACGCGAAGCCGTGTGAAATCGGATGAAATATATTTTCGGGTCCGGGTCGCAGATGATAGGCAACGGGCTACATTTATGCCCGTGACCTATATGTCCCCTCACAGGTAACGGGCAACATGAAGGCCCGTCACCTATTACTTGACCAGATTATAGGTGACGAGCAATATCTATGTCCGTCACCTATTACTTGAAGAGCTAGAGCTGGACAGACTAACAGGTGACGGGCTTTAAAGTGGCCCGTCACCCATCCCATTTCAGGTGACGGGCAACAAAGGTCCGTCACTTATTTCCCGTCACCTATAAGCACTTCTTACGTAGTGGGGGGGGGGGGGGGGGGGGGGGGGTTATAGGAAGCGGTCTCAGCAGTGGTGGGACCTGTCGAGATAGAAGAAGAAGGGCAGGTGGCGAGGGTGTTGGGGCTGGCTTAATTCGTGATGGTGGAACAACGATACAGGTCTGAACAAAAAGGTAGAAGAAGTGATGCGATCCATTTTCTACCTCATGGCTGAGATGCATTGACTATTAAAATCTTTATTCTTAGGCATCAATCATTAGTCATGCATATATTTAGTTCTCCTATGTGTTGTTTTATCCCGTATATACCTCATTGGTTTGTCACCCGAATTTAGATGACTTTTACGGTATCCATGTATAGCACTATTAGTACCGTTCCATTCAATGGGGTACCTTTTTTTAGAAATAACTTCTTTTTCCCACCATTGCGATTTTGCATGATCTAGTGAAACACCCACTGTGCCACCAGTGGGATATATGAGACTATCTTTTTTTTCTTGCAACGAAATGTCTAAAGTATGTGAGGTCCCACAAGAGTCCAAGTGTGCAACTGCGTGCGGCCCATGCGGCCTTCTATCTTTCTGGTGCCAAGTATATTATTTACCCCTCTAGAGAGTTTAAAATATCATGTCTCTCTTATATGATGTCAAATTTTACTTTTCTTCGAACTGTTTTTGTTCTGCATGACAAGACGGATAAAATACATCACACATATATACATATATCTTTAGTATAGTATGTCATATTTTTGTTTATTGGTTTGACTATAAATCAAATGGTTAGAACATACACATTCGCAGAAGGAAAAATGTTTCAAACACAAGTTTTTAGACCCCTAATATGTTTCTAGCAAACACTTATATATGTATGGTAAGCACACATACCATAATAATTCTGTTTCACATGGAGATATCTGATTATATATGAATGGTTGCATGCAGGATGCGATTGACACAATGGAGGAAGCGAGAAACGTGGAGCAGGCACAGCAGCAGCAGGTGGCGAGCGGTGATGGGGTGCAGAAGCCTCGACAGAAGCCGGAGGAGGCACTCAAGTGCCCGCGTTGTAACTCCAACAACACGAAGTTCTGCTACTACAACAACTACAACATGTCACAGGAACGCTACTTCTGCAAGGCCTGTCGTCGCTACTGGACCCAAGGTGGCACCCTCCGCAACGTACCCGTTGGCGGTGGGCGCCGCAAGAGCAAGCGTTCTTCTTCTTCGTGGTCGGCATCACCCTCCAGCTCCAACACCGTTACTAGCGCGATCAACAACAACCTGCCTACATTGTTGGCATCCACGAGCTTCCCCAATATGCTCCCCACATTTCTGTCCACAGACTTTGAGTTCTCCTTGCCCTTGGTGCCATCCCTTTCCTTGTCCAGAAGCCTGGCACCGGCACCAGCACTAGCTCCGGGAGGTTCCACGATGACAACGCCAACATTCCTGGATCTACTCAGAGGAGGGTTTCTCGACCATCAAAGCAGTGACAACTTCTATGGACCGACACATAGTGGCAGCAACGGGATAAAGGAGATGTCGATGCCGCCTTTGTTTGGATTCGGTGTCATGCAGCATGACATCATGGGTGACCACCATGGTGTGGCACCGATCAATGGTGGCGATGCAACTGCAACTACACAGCTGGGAGGGCATCATCAGTCAGCAGGGACACAACATGGGCATAACAATGATGATGGGATGCAAGGGCATGCTGACGGACAGAGAGGACGAAAATGGGTCTTCCACTAGTAGAGACAGTCACTGGAGCAATGATGGGAGTATGCGAGGCATAAGGAGAGGAGGCCTCATCTGAGCCCATATAACTGCAATTGTGGGAGACTGAGAGGCGCTAAAGCAGCATGGTTTATTGTAGTTTTTAAAGCAGCCATATGCATATGCATAGACAAGGTGGCTCTGTGGTGGTGTGCACCACACATTTTAGTTTTTCTTTAGTTTTATCTGCATGAATCGTACATGAGTCTAGCCTATGAGCACAATCATATCATATCGAAATAATGTTGTTATGCTTCATGTCCTAATGGATTTCATTAATTCTTCCCTTTTTTGTTATTTACTTTTCGCTTCACCTTTTGTTCCTTTATTATTTTTCCTGGTCTCATTAGGGATTTTTTTTCTTTGAACTTAGTTTGGATAATCATTTACTTCCAAACTAATTTTGACAACTATGATCATATGGTATGCTTATGCAAAATTAAGATCATTTATGATAGCGATTATAAGAATTTGATCAGCTCACGAACCCGATCCAACAATCAATCGACCGTCACTCTCGAAAACTCAATTTAATGCCAGCAGGTTACTGAAGGCATAGAAGTTTGAAGTATTTTAGTTTTGAGAAATTATTTCCCTGAGATGTAGCACCAATTGTTTGTTGTTAGATATTTCCTACATGACGAGAAGCACAAGTCCATGGCCGAAATGCCGGCTAGCGAGCTGCAGACCACCACCAACATGCACTGACCTTGTTATGTCCTTCAATCTCTCTCTTGGTCCCAGGGATCCCTTGGAAAAGAATGACACAATCAGTGCAGTTTCAGCATTAATGTGACCATACATCAGAGGTAATGGTTGTTCGGAATGAATGTTTCAATTCAATGTTTTTGGCTGACTACTGTAGACTCTGAAAGAAAAACATGTTTTGGAGTTTGAAGTTTGCTATTTTCCACCCGTCATAGTGATATGTATTGCACAGCAAAAGAGATGAATAAACTTTATCTTTATTAGTGAGACGTTCTACCTGGAACCAAGCCATGTGCCCCTTGGACGAAAGGAAACAAAAAGAATTGAATATCTCTGATTCCACTGGGTATATATGAGTAGGGATGTCACTGGTACATTCTCAGACCACACCGGGCCGGGTATATATGAGTAGGGATGTCATCGGTACACAGTCCGACCATCACTTGATCTTATATGCCCACCAAGCGAGGAACTACTAATGTTTTGATTATGGTGCTTCAAGCTTTACATATGTGATACTTGAATCGTAAGATTATACTTGTTTCTGGAAGTGCATAAAGGACTGTTTGCTACAGATCATTCCATCTCCATTCATGGATGTGAGAGGCATTGGGAATAGGCGGTTCTCCACAAGTACGGGTTGATTTTTTGTCAATGCCTTAGCTGAGTGGAATTTTAAAGCCTCTTCAGTTCCTCTACCAGTGGTTTTTCTGCGTCAGCTGTGCAATTGTTAGGTTCTGATAACTCGACACATCCAGCAGATGAACTCGATGATCTAGCGATGGGTGCTTATTTATATCCATATGTGATAGGCTCAAGTACAGTGAAATGTTTGTGTACGTTCCTCTAAATGAAAAACGTACAAGGTGTGTTCTCGGTAAAAGAAAAAAGAAAAATGGTGTGCATGTCTTATTTTGTCAATAGAAACATATATACGGTGAACTCGTTTCTAAAAATTATACTGTGAACTAGACTAGTGATGGTTAACTAACTACCAGCTTATATACGTACATACCCTTTATGGACTGAACGGAGACCAATCAACTCTCTTTTTTCAAAGAGCAGGAATTAAACCATAACCAACGTCTGATTATTACACCAGTACTCAGCTTTGGTGAGATGGCCAATCTCAGTCCTCGTCTCGTCTGAAAATTAATCCAAAAGATTCAAACTTGACAGGCCGTGGAAAACACAGAAACCCGAAATTCAGTCAGTTGCGCGTTCAACTACTTGATCATAGTGTCCTTGTCACTTGGATGAAAAATATTGCATCTGTGGCAGAGCCTTACGTGATCACATCCTGTTTGTTCGTGCTCTGTTTTTCTTATTCAAATCCAGCCATGATGAGCAGGGCCTATGAAGGCTATGATGACCAGTAGGTAATTAAGTTTTAACGCTCTCCGATAGCCAGGAATATACTTTGCTAGTCAACGGCTTACTGCCATCGTACTCCACGAGACAGGCTGCGCCGGCGACGAGGAGGAGATGAAGAACTCACCGCCTCCGGCGCACACCTCCGACGCCAGCCTCCCCCGGCGCAGCACACCTCTCTACCGGCCGAACCTGCCGGCCTGCGTACAGATCCGTTCCCCAAGGAAGGGACGACGATCGAGCATCGCTGCTGTCGCGGCCCGTCCGGTCCTGCTCCTGCGCCTTATGACTAGTTTGACTGCGACCGACGGCCAAATCAACTCAGCGATCTGTGCCGCACGAGTCCGATCGAACAGTTGGCAATAGTGACCACCCCTGGTCCACGTGCGGACGTCCCTCCTCTGAACGCCATGGCTCGCCGGAGCCAGCTTTGACGCGCAGCAGGCGTCGTGTCGCAAGTGCTCTTAGCAGTGGATCCTCACGCTCGCCTGTCGCTGCATCTTCGGCGGCCTGTCAAGCTTGCCTCGCCGTGGGCTCGAGTCTCTGCTGGCGCGCCATGCTTGAAGCGCCTTGAACCGCCCGAGGCCTAGGTCAACGCTCTGCCGGCAGGTCCTGTTAAGCAAGAGGCACCGGCTAAGAGGAAAAACTTGAAGTTGTCCTAACATGCTCGGTGATCACCAATCAAGGACTGACTTATGAATGAACAATGAACCCTTTAGTGGCCTAGCTCCATTGCTCGATGGAAGGGTTCCAGTTCACCAGCCATGCTCTTGGTCTCTGTCCTCTATAAGCTGCATGTGTGCACGTTAGGCTAACATCAAGAAGGTTTGTTTTGGAGTTTTCAGTTTGATGTTTTCCACCCACCATAGTGATAGGTATTGCACAGTAAAAAGATATCAGAGGTACTTTTTTTTTCTTTATTTAGTGTCCTTTTTACCCGGCACCGAGCCATGTGCCCCTTGAACGAAAGGAAATAATAAGAATTGAAAATCTCTGATCGCACCGCATATATATATGAGCAGAGATGTCACCAGCACGCAGTCGATCATCGCTTGAATTACGGAGCTTATGGGGCTCTTTATATTTATACTTGAATTGGAAGATTATACTTGTTTCTCAAAGTTTATATGGATTGCTTGTTGCTAGATCATTCCATCTCAATTCATGGGTGTGAGAGGTATTGGGAATAGGCTGTTCTCGTCCACCAGGGGCCGTTGTTTTGTATATCTCCTTGCTTGGTGGAATTTTAGAGCCTCTTCAGCTGGTGGTTTTTGATGTTCTTCTTGTTGTGTTTGTTCTTCGTCAGCTGTGTAGTTGTAAAAACCCAGCAAATTAATTAGTCAAAGATCTAGAGAATGTGCTTGTTTTTTTTAGAGTAACGGGTAGCTTTCATTAATTAACAGCGATCGTTACAAAGAGTTCGTCTAAAAGCTGATCAGCCGACCTAGCCAAAACATGAGCTACCTCATTACATTGCCTGCTAACATGGATAAAGATGAAATTAATAGAAGAAGCACTTTTCGCCCTCAAAATGTCTTGGATGATGATCCCTGTGTGTGAGCGATCTGTTGTCCTTGATTGGAGCTTATTGATAAGAGTGAGACAATCGGATGCCACTATCACCTGGTTGAAGGAGAGTTCCATAGCGAAGAAGATTGCCCGCCTGAACGCAATAGTCTCCGCCATCTCCGGGTTCGTGACCTTGTCTATTCCCTGCCTGCAAGCTGCCAAGAAACTCCCATTGTGGTCTCTGATCACAAAACCCAGTCCCATTCGGTTTGCACCCTCAAATACTGCAGCATCCACATTTATCATTACCCATCCTTCCGGTGGTGGATCCCAGTGACTTGGCTTAATAGGATCACACCTGTTGGAAGCATTTGCTTGATAGCAATGCTGCAATACCATATCGACATAAGCAACAATCTTATCTGTTACACATAGAGGATGCACTTCAGGTTCTCCATTTCTCACAGCATTTCTAGCCTCCCAGATGTGCCAAAAGGAAATGGCAATTATAGTGGCTTCTCTGTCCGTACACCTGAGCAAGAAATCAAAGAGCCACTGCCGTTCTGAATGCGGAATGTCCTGATTTATTTTCAGACCACTTCTTTTCTTCAGCTCTTTCCAGATTACAGCCACATATTGACATGATAGAAATGTGTGAGCAAGACTTTCTTCTCTGCCACAATGACAACATACCTCTGAAGCTGAAATTTTTCTATTTTTCAACTGTTCACCAGTAGGAAGACAATTGTGTGCAAACCTCCAAAGTACAATCTTCATTTTAGGTGGTGCTTTGATGTTCCAAATACGTCTCCATTCTCTTGCTGTACAGGCTTGGTCCGAGGTCTCGCCTTTCCCATTGGCACTATTCTTTAGGTGGATAAGTTCTGCTTTCGCCATGACATAAGCAGATTTTACTGTATAGAGACCTGATTTGGTTTGGGTCCATGAGACACAATCATCTACTCTATTGTAGCTCAGAGGAATGTTTAAAATCCTCTCTGCATCTGCTGGGACAAAACAGGATCTTATCAATTCTTCATTCCATTGTCTTCTGGAGGTATCAATTAGAGCAGTAACTTGTAAGTCCTCCGGGATGTAAACCTTGGGCGCTATTGGATGGCAGGGTGCATCCGGAATCTATTTGTCTCTTACAATTCTTATATTATGTCCATCTCCAACTCGCCACAGAATGCCTTTCTCCAATAACTTCTTTCCGAACATCAAGCTGCGCCATGTGAAAGAACATGATCTTGTTGGGCCCGAGTCCATGAAAGAAGCCCTTGGAAAATATCTACCTTTCAAAACTTTAGCACATAGAGAATCAGGCTCAATCACTAACCTCCAACACTGCCTGGCCAACATAGCTTGATTGAATAATTTCATATCTCTAAAACCCATGCCTCCCAAAAACTTTGGAGTTGTGAGCCACTCCCATGACCTCCAATGCATTTTCTTTTTTCCCCCTTCAAAACCCCACCAATGGTTGGACACCAACATTCTCATCTTCTGAAAAATCCCATCTGGGAGCTGAAAACAACTCATCACATATGTGGGAATAGCCTGGGCCACTGACTTTAGCATTATTTCCTTCCCTGCCCTAGACAGGGGCCTGTCACTCCACCCTTGCACCCTTTTCCACATGTTTTCCGGGAGAAAATTAAAGGCACTCATTTTTGATTGACCTACATAAGATGGCATTCCCAGATAATTTGTTTGAAGAGCTTCGTTATGTACTCCCAGCACTTCCTTCACTTTTTGTTTGACATGGCTTGGACAGCGATCTCCGAAGAACAAAGATGACTTCTGCAGATTTATTTTCTGTCCTGATCCCTCGCTGTACGTCTGCAAGACAGAATTTAAACTGTTAATACACCTCTCATCCGCCCTTGTAAAGAAAATGCTATCATCTGCAAATAATAGATGGGAAATAGCCGGCCCCGAAGCACCATTTCTCACGCCTTTCAATCGACCAGCCTGCTCCTCCTTTTTTAGTAAGCATGAGAGACCCTCTGCACAAAGTAAAAATAAGTAAGGACTGATTGGGTCCCCTTGTCTGAGACCTCTAGTTGGAATAAAAGGTTCAGACAGGTCCCCATTTACTTTAACAGAATATCGAACTGAAGTAACACATCGCATTACACTATTAATCCAGACCCGGGCAAACCCCAGCTTTTGTAAGACGCCTTCAAGATAGCTCCATTCCACCCTATCATACGCTTTCATCATGTCAATTTTCAGGGCAAAGAAAGGATTTTTGGCATGCTGGCGCCTAATTGTATGCATACACTCGTAAGCTATGAGCACATTGTCAGTGATCAACCTTCCTGGGACAAAAGCGCTTTGCTCGGGAGCTATAATATTTGGCAGCACCACCTTCAATCTATTTGCTAACACTTTGGAAGCTATTTTGTACAACACGTTACATAGACTAATTGGTCTAAAGTTTGTCAAAAGTTCAGGTTTTGATACCTTGGGGATGAGAACAATGATTGTGTCACACAAGCCTTCAGGTATATCATCTCCTCTTAAAAAGCTTCTAACTGCATGGCAAATGTCTTGCTCTAGAATGCCCCAATGTTTTTGATAAAACATAGCTGGAAAGCCATCGGGGCCTGGAGCTTTTGTTGGACCCACTTGAAAAAGAGCTTCCTTAATTTCTTCATTTGAATATGGCTTGCACAACTCCTTATTGGTTTCATTGTTTATTCTGACTGGAATTGTATCAAGCACATGGTCAGCACCAGCGTGGGTCTCTGATGAGTACAGTTGAGTATAGAAGGATCTAGCCATTGACTTTATTTCTTCTTGATCCTCACATTTTCCCCCATCTTCTTTTATCAAGTACTTTATTTTATTTGTTCTTCTCCTTGCTGTAGCTCGGGCCTGGAAAAAAGAGGTGTTACGTCCCCTGCTTGAAGCCAATCCACTCTAGAACACTGTCGAGCCATAATTTCTTCTCGTTCAAACAGTTCACATAGCCTTCGCTCGATGACTTGCTCCTCTTGGGAATCAGACCTTGTGGCGTTGGACATCCAGAGCCTCAACAGATGCTTTTCGAGTTTCCTGATTTCTTTTCGAGGGGCTCCAAATGAGTTTCTGCTCCAGGCTAAGAGGGAAGTTGCCAAGTTATTTAGATTATTCCATGTTGCTTGTAAACTCCTTTGCCACAGATCCCTCTGTCCACAGCTTTTCTACTGTTTCCTGGTAATTTTCTGCTTTACACCATGCTACCTCATATTTAAAATTATGGCACCTCCCTGCCTCACTTCTCGCTTCCACATGTTTTGATAAAGATAACATTACAGCAAAGTGGTCCGATGATGTAGTGATAATATTCTCCACTTGAGTGTCTGCAAAGAGTTGAGAGAAAGGGCCATTTGCCACAACCCTGTCCAGTCTCACCTGGACATTATCTTGTCCCCTTTGTCTATTGTTCCATGTGAACTTTGGTCCGATAAAGCCCAAATCGACTAGCTGGCAGTCTTCTAAGCACTCTCGGAATTGACGCATTTGTGCCTCTCCTCTATCATTGGCCCCCAAGTGTTCATCATTATACAACACCTCATTGAAATCTCCCATACACACCCATAGGCCCTTCCATTGAGCCTTAAGAAAGCGTAAACGATTCCAGAACACATGTCTCTTGTCCACCTTGGGTTCACCATAAACAAAAGTAACACGCCATATAGGGCCAGCATTTTCTTGGACCTTCACATCAATAAAATTTGGGCATAAAGATTGTAAACTCACCCAAACATGTGTGTGCCAAAAAAGTACTAGACCACCACTTCTTCCCTCACAATTCACTGGCAGACAACCATCATAACCCAATGACCACATAAAGCGCTTTACTTTTTCTGCCCTCATCTTGGTTTCTGATAAAAACAGGAGGGTGTGGCGGTATTGCTTCACAAACCAGCGAAGCTCCCCAACTGTCGAGTCCCGCCCCAATCCTCGACAGTTCCAACTTATTAGATTCATGGCTCCCAGCGGGGCTGACTAGCAGCCACCGCCAATCCTTCTACAATTGGAATTTTTGATTTCTTCATTCTCCTGTTAATCTCTTCGAGCTTCTCATCCAAGTCAATTTCAACGCTTGGTAGATTTCCACCAAAGGTTGGCGGGTCTGTAATCACCAAGGCCAAAGCATCTTGATTTTCTCCTTTTCTGTTGTGATCAGCGAATTCAATATGTGAGTGCGGATTTCTCGTCTGCTTGCGCTTTATACCTTGATTTTTAGAAGGGCATGGGAAGAGCTCCTTGCCCACATCCCTTGTCTTATCTTCTTCCAGCCTTGCCTTGCCTTTCCTGTTCTGTGTCTTCCTTGGTGAGGCAGCTTCCTCCTCACGAGATTCTGTACCTTTACATCCGGTCGAAGACAAACCTACCGGCTTTTCTAGACTCTCGGTATCTTGTTTGCCTCGACTCTCTGTACTTTGTTTGCCTGCACTTGAACTCCGCTGTCCTCCCGGAGTAAAGCTACCCCTAGCTGAACTGGAATATTTATCATCTGATCCCCTTTTCTGTTTATTCTCATCAGCCCTGAGGTCTCGTCCATATGGTAGTATGCCTTCCTCATCCCTTTCTGCTGGTGTTGAGCAAACAAGAGACGAGTGCCCGATTAATCCACACGAGTAGCAGTAACTTGGTAGCTTTTCATATTGAACTTCAAACTGTTGCGTTGTTTGTTTCTTCTCAGAAAAAATGGTTACACAGCGGAGTAGGGGTTTTGATAAGTCAATCTGCACTTGAGCTCGTAAATAAGGGCCCCAAGCTCTCCCCTGAGCATCCACTTCTAGCTTCATTACTGAGCCAACTTTCTTGGCTATCTCCCACCCCCATTTGTTGTTCATGAGCCCAAATGGCAAGTCTTTGATCCTAATCCATACTGCCATCTTATCAAAGGTCACCTCCGATGGCCTAAGATTGGGATCAAATTGTTGGACTAACACAGCTTTGTTGCCCACAGCCCATGGGGACCCATCGAGAACACGCTCCCAATCATATTTGGAACTGAATTCTGCAATAAACATGTTGTTCCCTACTAATTTTGCCTCCAATCCTCTTGGATTTCCCCACTGCGGCCTAAGTGCCCCCATGATTGTCTGAATACTGAGGACACTAGGCGAAAGAACCTTACCAATAATGGCCAGGTCCGAGGTCGCCAATCCCTCAAGGTCGACATCATCCACCGTCAGAGGATCACACTCCTCTGCCGTCAGCTTGAGGCGCCCCATCAGCTCTGTAACATTAGAGCTAGACCCGTCGCCCCTTTCTACTTCCATGGTTGTCGATTCAGAGACAGCAGCTCCCAATTCGCCTCCAGGAATGAGAGATTCCGCCCCCGCCCTTTAGATCCAGCTATCCGACCTCCCCTCCCCTTCCCCAATGCAGTCACAAGCCAAGGATGGGCAGCGAAGCTAGGTTCGCCCCATGGTCATCCCGAGCCACAACGCAAAAGGATAGAGGAAGAGAGTAGCAGCAGATTGCAGGGTGGAGCAGCAGAGGAAAACGAGTGCACTCCGCCGAGGGCGAGAGGCACAGGACGTCCCAGAGCCTAGGTTCGCCGGCCGCCGGACGTCAGTCGCCGGTGTGGCACGAGAGCTAGAGCACGGGAAAGTTCCTTCGTTTGTACATTTCTCTTTGTACGAATGTGCTTGTTGATGTCCCTATATGTGACAGGCTCAAGTGCAGTAAATTTTGTGTGTATGTTCCTCTACTTAATGAAAAACGTGCAAGGTGTGTTCTCGGGGAAACAAACGGCGTGTATGTCTGTGTTCTCTCTAGAAACATATTGTTAACTACACTAGTGATGGCTAACCAGCATCAGCACTAGTGATGGCTAACCAGCATCAGCATACATACACTAAAGGACAGAAAGAAGACCAATTAACTTTCTTTTTTTTTCTAACAGCAGGAAACCGTAACCAAACCGTTCTCTGCTTTGGTAAGATGGCCAATCTCAGTCCTTATCAGAACGTACTATTGGCTAGTCACTGGCATACTGCCATCGTACGCCACGAGACAGGCTGCGTGGGCGACGGCGATGATGCGGAGCGCTGAACGTCGGCGTCGATTGAATCCTTCCGCCCACCTCCCACGCACCCCGCACACACCTGGCCACACCAGGACGAGCCGTCTAGAAGGACGCAACGACGAGCTCGACTTGCCGTCGACCCCCGCCGTTCTGCGACCTCCGCCGTCGATGCCCACCGTGCTCGCCGTCCAGCATCGCCGCGCCACTCGCCAGGCTCTGCTCCATCCGGCCCAGCGCCTTATGACTTGTTTGTCTGCGACCGACGACCAACAGCCAACTCACCGATCCTGTCAAGCTTTTCTCGCCGTGGGCTCGTGTGCTCGCACGCCATGATAGAACCGACAGAGGCTTGCGTCCGGCTCATCGAAATGCCGGAGACGGTGCGGGAGATGGTGCATCCGGATGGCCGGAGACGGGACCCCTACTTGCCGCCTGACGCGTTCGATGCTCTGCTTTTTTTCTCCCCCCGCAGGCGCTTAGGCTCATGAACCTGATCCTCTGCTTGCAGCAAATCAATCGACCGTCACATTGAAAAATGGGTTTCATGCTGAGGCGTTCAGCAATAACAACCACTGACAAAAATGTGTTTCGTCTTTTGCATTCTCCTATTTACCGCTGATCACCTGAGATTAGTTATTGAACGCACAGAAGCTTGTACTATTTTCAGTTTGTGTTTTTTTTTTCCCTGTAATGTGTTACCACACATTTATGCTGGACACTACTGCTGATGAAGCGTTAGTAAATCCTTCATTTCAGTCTTGTTCTCTGAACATGTTAAATCGGACACTTTCATTTCAGTATTCTTGTATGGACATCACACATCTGTACTCTGTCCAGCATTGCAGGACAAGATGAGCCGATGAAGTCCGTGGTCAATAAGCCTGCGAGCCGCAAATCCTTCACGGAATGTGTTAAAATAGTTTGGATGTATATCAGCTAGCAACTGATCTTGCTACAAAATCGCCCAATCTTGTCGCAGTTCCATCGTGATCAGGAGGAGATGATCGATGCAGTTTCAGCATTGGTTTGTGGTTATGTCAGGGGTGGATGTTTGTTCTGCGATGAATGAAAGTTTCATTTCACTATTCTTGGCTGCAGATTCTGAATGCTGTAGGAAAAACAACAAAGTATACATACAGCCGGTAAGATTTGCGGGGCTCATGCATTCAAGAGCTCTTTCTGAGCTCAAGTTAACTCTGTTTCGAGATCATGGAGTAAGGCACCTGCTGCCGACATACTTGAACAAGCTTAGTGGATCATCATCGATCTAGGAACAACTTATGACTGAACAATGAACGCTTCGATGAGCTAGCTCCATTGCTAGACAGAAGTAAGCAGATAGCAGACTACCTCAAAAGGTTTTGCAATTCACCAGGCACACTCTTGGGCTCTGCTGACTGTTGCCCTCTTAAGGTGCATGTGGGACTACAACAAGTGGTTTGTGGCCCTTAGTTTTCAGTTTGATGCTTCCACGCACAATACAGTTTGATCACATATGGTTATTTATTTATATAATGACACGTTGTACGTGGCATTAAGTCATGCGCTCCTTGAATGAAAGGAAGTAAGAAGAATTGAAGAGTTGTACTAGCTTTACACAGTGGAGTTTCAAGAGCTTTCTATAAATGATACTTGAATTGGAAGATGAAACATATTTCTCCAAGTATGTATTGCTTACTAGATCATTCAATCTCCAGTCATGGGTATGAGAGGTATTGGTAATAGGATATTTCGTCTTAGAACTTGCAGTTGCTGTTGATAATGTCCATATGGTAGTCCTAAGCAAAGTGAAAGTTGTAAGCATGTTCATCTACTCGAATTTTTCTCTCAAATGAACAAAGACTCTGAATCTGTGGGAATTGAAGGACGGAAAGGAGGCCAATTAACTTTCTTTTTGTGAGTCTGATGTGGGGCTGGTTGTCAGCTTTGATAATATGGCCAAATCTCTATCCTTGTCTAAACATTAATCCAAGAGAGAACTCTAGGGAGAGCAACGCATCAGCTTGGCACAATGCATATGTAAGATTTCAGTTTGAGGGCTACTGCCGTGGTAGACAGAATTGCTAACTTCAGTGGTCGGCTACGCACTCAACACTCAACTAATAAATTTACCACACCTTTATAACTCGACTGAAAAATGTTGCATCCGTGCCGGAGTCCTACATTGACACTCAGTTACTTCGTTCATGCGAACTTGCCCAACATTATGTTCCTGTCCTGCTCTGTCTTTCGCATTTGAAATATAACCATAATAAGCGGAGCCAGGTTTCCAACCAACAGTAGTCTGCAGCTAGTCGCTGCCACCGTGCCCCACGAGACATGCCCATGCGGCGCTGGACTACAGACCATGTGCGGCGAGCCATTGAGGATGGACGCCACGAACAAGGTCGCCAGGTTCCTCGGCCCCCCTCCGCCCGGCGTGCCGTACCTGCGCCTCCCCACCTTGCGTTGACTAGTCCGCTTCCACCAACGAGCCCAATCCGGACCGCAAGTGTACAGTCGGACGGCCGCCAGGCAGCCAGGGTGGTCGCTATTTGGAATAGCGACCGCCCGGTCGTTATTTCGAATAGCGACCACACCTGGTTTCGCACGCCGAGTTCTCAACCTTTGTCGCCCCCTGCCATGGCCCTCCTCATCGTCCAGCAACTGCATCCGTCGTCGCGCGTGTACATCAGGCTTGCCTCGATGCGCCGCGCCGGCCATTGCGGCACAGCAACGGGCGAGATCGATGCTGGCCGGGGCGAGGCGCTCGCGCGTTAGCTCTCCTGAGACGCAACAAACGATCGCACGAGCGCGACCACATGTCGACGGCGGCGAGCGACGCGCGCGGTTGTTTTCATCCCAGAAGCCGCCATGTAGCTCGGCGTTACCTGGAGCACGGTGTCCGCCGGCGGACACGGGCATGGCGAGGCCGAAGCCGCAGGCAGATCTTGAGCCGGCCCACGAGCACGTTCCCCGGATTGAGGTCGCAGTGAAAGACGTCGCGAGCGTGGATCCGATCCTCTCGACGCCGGCGAGCAGCCGCCGCGCGTATCACGCGGCGCGCCTCGGCTTCCATGAACGCTTGGCCGCGGGGGCGGCGCCCGAACAGGACGTCGTGGAGGTCCCTGGGCCCGACGAACTCCATGAACGAGGTGCACGTCGCCTTCCGCAGCCCCACCACAGCCGGGTTGCCGTGGCACGCTGCGAGCCACGAGGCCTCACGCGACAGCTCGCCGCGCGCCGCCGTGGCGCGGGGACTTGATCGATGGCGACCACCTCGACCCCGAACGCCCCGCAGCGACGACGAGGCGCTCGTCCGAAACGGTTGCCTGTGACCGACATGAATCCATCTGCACGTCATGGTTCTCCTCGCCGGCCAGACACTGCGCTTTCGGCGGCCCATCAAGCTGAGCCGCTGGCCGGACACGCAGTGGCGAAAATTGAATTAGCTGGATGGACGGTGGTGCCAGTAACTGGGTGGTGCCATATACTCTATCATCACCCACTCTGGCGGCTCATTTCAACGACTTCCGTCTACTCTGCTGCTGGCGCATTTGGAAGCACCACTACAACATCTCTTCCGTACGGTGCATGTGGGATTACAACAAGAGGTTTGTGACCCTTAGTTTTCAGTTTGATGCTTTGACCCACTTTAGTGATTTTTGTACTGCACAATATAGTTTGATCACATATGATTTATTTATTTAATGACACATTGTACGTGGCATTCAGTCATGTGCTCCTTGAATGAAATGAAGTAAGAAGAATTGAAGAGTTGTACTTTACACAGTATACCTCTGACTATAGAGTTTCGAGAGCTCTCTATATATGATACTTGAATTGGAAGACGAAACATATTACTCCTGGTATCGATTGCTTGCCAGGTCATTCGATTTCCATTTTTGGGTATGTGAGGTACTGGGAATAGGATGCTCTCCCACTGCATCTGCGCATGTTCTGAAAATTCATCTTCAGCGAGGAGCTTTTAGTGGTTGCACCATGAATTCTCTTCTTACAACTTGCACTTGTTGGGTTCGCAGAACTGTAAGCTATTCAAGGACCTAGAGATGCTCATGATGATGCACTTGTTGGGTCGTCAAAACTATAATCACAGTGAAAGTTTTATACATGTTCCTCTACTGTGATTTTCTTTTCTCTGAAAAGAAAACAGAGTCTGAATCTGCGGGAGTTGAAGGACCAAAAGGAGGCCAGTTAACTTTCTTTCTGTGAGTATGTGGGGCTGGTTGTCAGTTTTGGTAATATGGCCAGTCTCAATCCTTGGCGCAACA
The DNA here is from genome assembly GCA_012490785.1 of Eragrostis nindensis. NCBI lineage: Eukaryota > Viridiplantae > Streptophyta > Magnoliopsida > Poales > Poaceae > Eragrostis > Eragrostis nindensis. The sequence goes on along the minus strand of JAAXCT010000518.1, from coordinate 252,227 downwards.
TTAATCCAAAAGATAACTCTTGGGAGAGCAACGCATCAGCTTGGCACAATGCACATGTGATTTCAGTTTGAGGGCTACTGCCGTGGTAGATAGAATCGTTAAATTCAATCGGATGAGCACTCAAGTAATTTATTATACCCCTTTATTTATAACTTGGATGAAAAATTATGCGTCTCTGCCAGAGTCCAACATTGGCATTCAGTTGGTTCTTGCGATGCGAAACTGCCCAGAATTCTGTTCCTGTCCTGGCTGCTGTGTCTTTCGTATTATGACGAGTTGATGACTTGATGACCAGTAAGCAGGTTTCCAACAGCCTCCAGCTAGCCTCTGGCGCCATCGTGCTCCACGAGACGTCATGCCCAGACGGCGCTGGACAGACCATGTACGGCGATCTGATCCGTTGAGGATGGACGCGACGACGAGCTCGCCGGGTTCCTCGACGCCCGGCGTGCCGTCGAGTCGAAACCCACCGCTGTGTGCCACGCTCTGCCACCATGAACGAACACTGTCGCCGGTCGACACCCCTCCCCGCAGCAGCGCCATTGCATGCGATCCACGCGGCCGGCCTAGCGCCTCGCCACCTTGCGTTGACTAGTCAACTTCCACAAACGAGTCTGATCCGTACCGCACGTGTACAGTTGGACGGCCGCGAGGCAGCCAGGGTGGTCGCCGTTTGGAACGGCGACCGCGCCTGATCGTTGTTTCCAACAGCACGCCGTGCTCGCTCGTCACCGCTGGGGCACAGGACGTCGTCCGCGTTGCTGGGGCCGAGGCCGCGCGCCACCTTCCGGAGCCCAACAACGGCCGGCCGGGTTGCCGCAGCACGTCGCGAGCAGCGAGGCCTAACGAGTGCCTTGATGGCGATCGACCACCTCGATCGGTGCCACGCCCTGCGCACGACCCGGGTCGATCGTCATAGCAGCGAGGCAGACGCGACGACGAGGCGCTCGTCCGAAACGCTCGCTGGCCGTGACCCAGATGCATCCGTCTGCACGTCATGGATCGCCGGCCAGACACTGCGCTTTCGGCGGCCCATCTAAGCTTGCTGAGCCGCTGGCCGGACACCCAGTGGCGAAGCTTCAATTAGCTGGATGGATGGTGGTGCAACACATACGAATTTATAGGCTAATATAAAAGACGTGTACCAATGACCTAAATCTAGCTGATTAGTGCTAAAATTTTTATCTGCCCTGGTGCCTGTGTCACGGAGGCGCTTTGACTCATGAATCCGATCCATACTCTCGAGGAATGGAGCTTGTCCGTCCAAAGCCAGTTGGCAGCGGTAAAAGATGTTTCTTTCATATCCTTAAGCACATGAACAGACATATATATCTTCACGCACATCCTGTCTTGTAGACAAGCCTGATGATGACCATGGTTAGAACATAAAAGCAAAGATACAGAAACAAACATGGAAAAAGAGGCTTCCAGGGGAAGCTTGTGAGTTGGCGTTGCACCCTAGACGCATGTTTACAATGTCTCTTCTGTCAGTTTCTGTTTCATGTCATCATGCCACCAGCACTCGCATCTCTCTCTCTCTCTCTCTCTCTCTCTCTCTCTCTCTCATGGGTGGGGTCCATGCATGTATGACCAGGCGAGGAGCGTGTGCCATCGTATTGCTTCCACGGGAAAACCAGCCCTTTGCTTCCATTTCACCATCTCAGACACACCATGAGTCATCCCTCGTCAATTTCCTCCTCTCCCTAGGATGATTAGATTAAAAGCCAAGCTCAGGTAAACAACATCTCTCTGCTTCCAACAACCGTCCATACTTTTGACGAATGGAGCTTGGTCGTCCAAACCCAGTTGGTAGCGAGGAAATGGTGTTTCTTTGATCCTCAAGCACATATGAACATGCATAGGTTCACTCATATCCTGTCTTTGTAGACAAGGATGATGATGACCACGGTTAGAAAAAAAAAACAAAGATAGAGAAAAAAAATAGTTTGAAGAGGGGCTTTACAGGGGAAGCTACAGGTGAGTTGGCACTACACCGTGGACGCCTGCCTACATTGTCTCTTCTATCCGTTTCTGCTTCTTGTCATCTTGCAACCAACGGAACAATGGACCGACATCTCGCTCCCTCTCTCTAAACGCATGTATGACCTGGTCACCACGCCTTTTTTAAAAGCGAGGACTATGTGCCTATATGTTTGCTTCCATGGAAAACCAGCCTACCGTTACAATTCCACCTTCTCACACACACCGTGAGTCATCTGTCGTCACTTTCTCCCAGGATGATTAGATTAAAAGTCAAGCGCTGGCAGAAAGCATCTCTCTTCTTGTAACGACCATTCATACTCTTGAGGAATGGAGCTTGGCTGTCCAAAGCTAGTAGGTTGCGGGGAAAAGGTGTTTCTTTGATCCTCAAGCACATATAAACACACATAGCTTCAGCGCATATCCTGTCTTGCAGACAAAGCTAATGATGACCACAGTTAGAAAAAAAACAAAGATACAAAAAAACAATGAAAAGAGAAGCTTCCAGGGGAAGCTGGTGAGTTGGCGCTGCACTATGGACGCATGTCTACGTTGTCTCTTCTATACGTTGCTGTTTTGTATCATCGTGCCACCAACAAAACAGTGGACTGCATCTCTCTCTCCCTCTCTCTCTCTCTCTCTCTCTATCTATCTATCTATCTAAACGGATGGGGTCCATGCATGCATGACAAGACCACCAACTTTTTTTTTGTGAGAGAGCTAGGAGCGTGTGCCAACATGTTTGCTTCTATGGAAAACCAGTTTGTCATTTCCATTTCTTCTCTCACACACCACCATGCGTCGTCTCTCATCATTTTCCCCCTCTCCCTAGCTAGGATGATTAGATTAAAAGCAAGGCTCTAGCTAGCATACAACATCTCTCTGCTTGGAACATCAATACTCTCGAGAAATGGAGCTTGACCATCCAAAGCAAGTTGGCAGCGAGGAAAAGGTGTTTCTTTGATCCTCAAACATATATGAACACACCTAGCTTCACATATATCCTTTCTTGCAGACAAGGTTGATGATGAAGATAAAAGAAAACAAACAATGGAAAGTGAAGCTTTCATGGGAAGCTTGTGAGTTGGCGGTGCATCGTGGACGCCTGACTATATTGTCTTTTTTCTCTTTTTCTGTTTCATGTCATGGTTCTACCAACGGAACAGTAGACTGGCATCTCTCTCCATCTCTAAATGAATGGGGTCCATGCATGCCATACCAGACCATCACGCCTTTTTTTCTGAGAGCGAGGAGTGTGTGCAACTTTTCTTCCCCGGAAAACAAGCCGGTCAGCCGTTTCCGTTTCACCTCCTCACGCACACCATGCACCGTCCCACATCGCTTTCCCCTCTCCCTCTAGCATGATTAGATTAAAAGCCGGGCCCCAGCAAACAACATCTCTCTCTCTCTCTCCATAGCAGCAAAGTAGTAGAGAACGTAGTGACGAGATCAGAGTCGTCGTGTGCAGCCCTCTAGGTAAGTTCTTCTCTTCACTCAGGGACATACGCTACTCCTCCAATACCATCTTTACATGATTGATTGATCCATCAGGGTATCCCTTTCTTGTCTCTGAACTTTTTTTGTGGCCGTTCTTTTTCCCATATACTAGCAAATAAAGCTTTTTGTTGGTGGACCCATAGAGATGACGAGGACCTCTAAGCAGTCCGGCAACACCGCCGCATCTGCCCACCAGCACCACCAGCAACAGGTAATCTCAACTCCTTTTTTCGCTTTCTCCGATATATGATCTTGATACTTTATTGCGCGGGGCAATTATTTAGATGATGGATCTGTGCCTCTTATATCTCCTATAGTTAGTCGCCTTCTTCCAATGGGTGTATATCATTGTTATTGTCGATCTTTTGAGCATAGTCAGGCTAAGAAGTAGGATCGATGACTAGATGCATAAGCATATAGGCATCTGTGTTCTTCATGCGTGCTTCATTACCATCTCTTGTGTATCCTAGCTAGGAATTAAATCGATCTCTCTGTTTGAGGGCTTAGAAATTAAAAGAATCTAGCCTCTTGATATATATGTATGCAAATATGTCTATGGGAGCCACCGCGATGTATTATCCATGAACTGGACCACATAGTAACGATCGGTTTATTTTCCTTTATTTCTCTACCTTTTTTAGCGCTAGTGCTAGCTAGACCTACCATATATAAATTAATTTTCACATTCTAAATAACAGGCACAAAATCTGACCATGCGAATGCGCCTCTGATTCTCTTTAGGGATTCGGGTTTTGGGGATTGGGGTTCTCTGGCGAGTCCAGGATTAGAAAAAGGGTTCAGGGGAGGTGGGCAGTGTTGGCGCGGCAGCGGCTGAGCGGCATCTGTGCAACCCCTCGGGCATAGAGGAAGGAGGGTAGGAGGGGAGGGTGTCGGGGCTGCCTTAATTCGTGCTGGAGCAATGATACATGTCTGAACCTGAACGTAGAAGATGATGTGATGCTATCCATTTTCTATCCAGAAGCCTGACAAAGAAAATCGTTACTCTTAGGCATCCTATTTGTCGTAACCCATATTTTCAGATATTCCCGAAGACTTAGTTTGGTATTTTCCGAAGACTTGTCCCGCACGAAGGGAAACTTGTAGATAGACTCCGAATCTGTTACTACAGATCGGAAGTCTTGTAGAACAAGGCAAGGACTCCTAGAGGCGGTAACAAGGACTATAAATATACATGTAACCCTCCGATGAGAGGACAGTGCATTGTACATCATACACACCACCATATTCAACAGGACATACACTGGACGTAGGGTTATTATCCTTCGGGAGGCCCGAACCAGTATAAAACTCTCTGTGCCCTAGATCGATACCTCGATTGATCGTTGTTCCCCGAACCAAATATTTGCCGTTCTCTCGATTATTCGAGCGACGACAGAGGCGCGCCAGGTAGGGGAACAGCGCTGAGGATCCATCTAGAGCTTCAGATGGCATTGGCGAACAAGATGAAGTTCCCGGCGGGCGCCGAATTCAAGTTCGGGTCTTTCACGTTCGTCGCGGACAAGGAAGGAAATCTCCACGAAAAGACGTCGTCGGTGGCGCAAGAGGCGTCCCCGGCGGCCATGAGGGCTCCGTCCTCAAACGGATCTGCTGAAAAGAGCTCGTCGGCGGCGCCACGTGTGTCGCCGGCGGCCCTATGTACTACACTCGGACTGCGAAATTCCGCGGACGAGTTCCTGATCGCTTCGCGGGTATCGGGCTCTCCGTTTGGAACCTGCCTAGAAGACGGATCCACCTTGGATCCGCCACCTAGCTCTGCCCTAGAAGCGAGAATGCAAAAGATCGCTCTCGACATCACCGAGGGGCGGTATTTTCCTGGATTCGGGCTCGGTTATCCTGATTACGAGTCCGACTTCAGCGACAATGACTGCCCTGAGATCGGAGATCCAAACCAGGGTCACAACCCGGCCAGAGAAGTCTTCATGGCGGGACGTGACGATGAGGCATCTAGCGACTTGCGCACCATTGGCTCGATCAGATCTCGATCGGTTGCGCCATCCAATGTGACGCCAAGAAATCTCAACCCCGACTTCGACGCCGTCCGGTTCCAAACCGCGCTGGATTCCCTCGCGCGTATGGCCCCTGACGGAACACCACTGGCTCCGATGGTACAACAAGTCGTAGAACTCGCCGGCCGCGTGATCTCACCGCAAGGTCAAGAGGTTGCGGTGCCGACCAGGACTCCAGTACACAGACGCCTGGGGGCTACCAACGAACAGAGAGCCGATTCATCCTCACATGAATCATCTTCCGATCACCCCAGTCGACATCGGCGTAATCTGGAGCCTTCGGATGCAAGACATCAGATAAACCAGCGGAGGAACCAAACTGGCAATCCCCCAGGGGGGGAACCAGACCAACAAACTCCAGGCGCTCCAGCTCGTAGAGGGACGCGCCCAGAGACGGCTCCTAAGCCGCCCCCGTATAGGGCTCTGGGTAGCTATCTCCGGACTGTTGAGTGGCCAGCCAAGTTTAAGGTGGGGCCTATCGACAAGTACGACGGCACCATCAACCCAGAAGAGTTCTTGTCAATCTACTCCACCACGATAGATGCCGCAGGAGGAGATGAAAGAATCAAGTGCGCCTATCTACCCACCGCCCTGACCGGAGCAGCGCGGTCGTGGTTGCTAAACCTACCAGCATACCACTTCGACTCCTGGGCAGAACTGTGCGAAGTTTTCAAGGGAAATTTCCTTGGATCGTACAATCGCAACGCGACACCAGAGCAGCTTCGAGGTGTTAAACAGAAGGCTGATGAGAATCTTCGAGACTACATCAAGCGCTTCTGCCTAATGAAGAATACAATCGCAGACATCTCTGATATCGAAGTAATCCTCGCCTTCCAAGAAGGGTGTGTGGATGTGAAGATGGTGGAAACCATAGCGGAGAACGAGCCGAAGACTACTGCAGAACTGTTCCGATTGGCAGAAATATGCGCCAAGGCTGCCGATGCTCGTGCTCGCCTCTCCGATGGCCGGGGCAAGGCTCCGAAGAAGAAGTCAGAAGACAGGGAGGTAAATGCGGTCGATCGGTCGGGATCGGATCGTAATCACTTCCGTAAGAAGCGAGGTCGTCCCGAAGGCGTGGCCAAGTGGTGTCCGATTCATCGCTCCCCAAATCACGAACTAGAAGAGTGCTTCGATTACCTCAAGCTCGAAAAGAAACGTCTAGAAGAGGGCAAGACCTCACGGACAACCAGAGAAGAGGATCGGGCCGCGAAAGCCAAGATCGGGAACACCGAGATCGGGAGCACCGAGATCGGGAGAATCAGGATCGTGGGCGCCGTGATCGAGAATACCGAGATCGGGAAACCCGGGAGCGTGATGATCGGGATGAACGCCCACGCTACAGAAGTCGCAGAGATCATGACGATGACGAGGAGGAGAGGTACCCTGAGATCAACATGATCTTCGGAGGAAGCTCCGCTCTGTCGTCCAAGAGCCAATATAAGAAGCTGCAGAGAGAGGTGGCTATGGCAGAACCCTGTTCTAGAAGACTAGAGTGGTCGGACACCCCGATCGGGTTCAATGCCGATGACCACCCGAAGACTCTGCTGAGCAACCCAGAGTTGCCCTTCGTCGCCAAAATCATTATCCACAGGAACAAGGTCGCGAAGACGTTGATCGACAATGGAAGCGGTCTCAACCTGTTGATGAAGAAGACGTACGATCAGATGGGCCTGCCGCTCAGCGCTCTCCGACCAGTTGGGGAATCATTCCATGGCATCTTGCCTGGGGTGTCTTCGCGTCCTCTTGGGAAGATAGAGTTAGCAGTGACAGTGGGCCCGAGAGAAAATAGAAGAACTGAAGTTCTGACGTTCGAGGTGGCTGACTTCGAATCTGCCTACAACTGCATCCTGGGAAGGCCGTTCCTGTTCAGGTTCATGGCGGCTGCGCACTTCGCCTACGCCATGCTCAAGATCCCAGGACCTGCGGGTATCATCACACTGTGTGCTGATCAAGACCAGGCTGTGAGATGCGACGTCAACGGGCTAATCATAGCTGGCCACTTCGATTCGAAAGATCAAGACTCACAACGCCAGACGAAAAACCCGCGGGAGGATCAAAGGCAGATAGCGGCAGTTACCGACACGAAGGCTTCAGATGCGGCATCTCCGTCGACAGCGGTCGCTCAAGCGCCAGCAAAGACTGTCGACGGGCCAAGCACGAAAGGAGATGAGCCTGCTAAAAAGGGCAGCAAGCCGATTGGCCTCAGCTTCATCGACCCCGGCAAGAAGACCAACGTCGGGGACAACCTCGACCCTAAATAGGAAGACGCGCTCGTAGCCTTCCTCCGGGAGAATATCGATGTGTTTGCATGGCAGCCATCTGATATGCCCGGGATCCCCAGGGAGGTGATCGAGCACAAATTGGGGATCGACCCGGTTTTAAGCCGATCAAGCAAAAGCAGCGAAGGTACACGCCGGACAAACGCGACGCCATACATGAGGAGGTCACTAGGCTTCTCAAAGCCGGGTTCATTAGAACGGTAGACTATCCTGAATGGCTAGCAAATCCTGTACTAGTTCCTAAGCCAGACAAGTCCTGGCGCATGTGCGTCGATTACACTAGTTTGAATAAAGCTTGTCCTAAAGACGAGTACCCTCTTCCGAGGATAGATCAGATTGTAGACTCTACATCCACTAGTGAGTTATTAAGTTTTCTTGATGCTTATTCTGGATATCACCAAATTAGCCTCAATGTCGATGATCAAGAAAGGACGGCCTTCATCACGCCGTTTGGAATATTCTGTTACATCACAATGCCCTTCGGGCTGAAGAATGCGGGGTGTACTTATCAGAAGTGTGTCAACATAGTCTTCGAAGATCAGATCGGGAAGAACGTCGAAGCTTACATTGACGACATCGTTGTCAAGACCAAGAAGTCCGATGATCTCCTGGCCGACCTGAAGCAAACCTTCGACAATCTGAGAAAGTACAAGATGAAACTCAACCCTGCCAAGTGTGTCTTCGGGGTGAAGTCTGGAAAGTTACTGGGATACATGATTTCCGAGCGAGGGATCGATGCCAACCCAGTAAAAGTTGCGGCCCTTGAAAAGCTGAAGCCTCCGAAGACCAGGCGAGAAGTCCAGAAGCTAGCAGGCATGATGGCGGCCTTGAACCGGTTCATCTCGAGATCGGGAGAACGAGGTATGCCATTCTACAAGTTATTACGCAATCAAGATGGTTCTCAGTGGGATGACCAGGCAGAAGAGGCATTCAAGGAGCTCAAAGCTTACCTCAAAAACATGCCCACCCTGAAACCCCCACAGCCCAATGAGGAACTGCTGCTGTATGTTGCTGCCACAGATTCAGTTGTCAGTGCTGCGCTGACAGTTGAACGGGAAACAGACACCGGGCCCAAACAGTTTGCTGTTTATTTCGTCAGCGAGATATTGAAAGATGCCCAGACGCGTTACCCGATGGTGCAGAAGCTATTGTACGCAGTGTTGATGACGTCCAGAAAGCTGAAGCATTACTTCCTAGCTCATCCAATCAAGGTGGTTTCGGATAGACCGCTCCAGACTGTTTTGCATTGCAAGGATGCCATCGGCAGAATTGCTCAATGGTCTGTAGAGCTTGGTCAATACCAGATCGAATATGTCCCTCGAACAGCCATCAAAGGACAAGCTCTGGCGGATTTCATAGCAGAGTGGACCGATGATGGTGATGACGACAAGAAAGATCCAGATCATTGGGTCATGTATTTCGACGGCTCTTTTACCTTGAAAGGTGCCGGCTCTGGAGTGGTTTTTATATCTCCAGCAGGAAAGTTTTGAAGTACTCCATCCAGTTGCTCTTCCAAGCTACGAACAATGTTGCAGAATACGAGGGCCTCGTGACAGGTCTCCGCATTGCCAAATCTCTCGGTATCAGCCGACTGCTCGTGAAAGGGGATTCACAGTTAGTCGCCCGGCAGGTACAGAAAGAGTATCAGTGCTCTGATCCGAAGATGGCCGATTATCTCGACGAAGTTCGGAAGCTGGAGAAAGGGTTCGATGATCTCGAAGTACGGTACGTACCACGACTGGATAATCGTGACGCTGATCATTTAGCTTGCATTGCTTCATCACGATCTCCAGTCCCAGATGATGTGTTCTTAGAAAAGCTCCACAAGCCATCGGCGGCAAGCACGCATGACGCAGTGGAAATGATGGTTATCGACACAGGAGAAGGTTCTGTCGAAGACTGGCGTATACCAATTCGCCTATTTCTCGAAAACAGTCCTATCCCAGATGATGATGCGGCCACGGAGCGGCTGGCCCGCAAGTCCAAGCATTATGTGTTGATTGACGACGTGCTCTACAGAAGAGGTCTCAATGGGATTCTGCTGAGGTGTGTTTCTGCGGAAGATGGTATTCGACTGCTACATGATATACACGGTGGGATCTGCGGTGCACATGCGGCTTATCGCACTCTCATCGGCAAAGCATTCAGGCACGGATTCTACTGGCCCACGGCAAAGCAGGACGCCATTCACCTCGTGCAGACATGTAAGTCCTGTCAATTCTTCAGTAGGCAAAGTACAAGGCATGCTCAAGAGTTGCATACAATTCCAATTACATGGCCTTTTGCTATCTGGGGGGTCGACATATTGGGACCGTTTCCTAAAGCCAAAGGAGGGTATAAATTCTTATACGTCGCCATCGACACTTTCACCAAGTGGATCGAGGCAGAGGCGGTCGTGAACATCATTGAGGTTGCTTCCGTCAAGTTCATGAGGAGTATAGTCACAAGGTTCGGAGTTCCCAGAAAGCTGATATCAGACAATGGTCGCCAGTTCATCGGTCGCCGGTTTGAAAAATTTTGTGCTGATCATGGTATAATTCACCCGACATCTTCGGTGGCTCATGCTCAAACCAATGGTGCTGTCGAGCGAGCCAACGGGATCCTTATGAAGGGGATGCGTGCACGAGTCTATGAGAAGTTAGCAGCTAAAGGCAAGAACTGGATCGAAGAGTTACCGACCGTCTTGTGGTCAGCGCGGACGTCTACCAGTCGGGCCACGAAGGAAACTCCATTCTTCCTAGTCTACGGCGCTGATGCAGTACTACCACCCGAGATTCACTTGGGGGCTCATCGGGTCACCAATTTCTATGAAGACGACCAGCAAATCTCTCGAGAGGTTGATCTACTGCTCCTCGAAGAAGAACGCAACACAGCACTCCATAATGTGGAACATTATCAGGAGGTTCTGAAGAAGCAGTACAGTCGCAAAGTGGTCGGTCGACATTTAGATGTGGGAGATCTGGTGATCAAGAAGGATATAAAAACCAAGGATAAACACAAATTGTCTTCTCCATGGGAAGGACCATACATCGTAGTTGAAGATGCTGGACTGGGGGCTTATATCTTAGCCCACGTTGATGGTGATATATTGCCCGGAACATGGAACACTGATTAGCTTAGAAAGTTTTATGTGTAATCCATTGTTTGATGAATAAAGCGTGTTCAGTTTCTTCCTCTACTGTGCAAGATCCCAAAGGCTGACCTAGATCGGTCTACTAGTTTGGCTGATGTCTTAGCCACATGAGGGTTATAAGGCATCGGTACGAACAGCCTCTTCAGGCAAGATTGGTCATAAGGCTTAGCCACACTGTGGTTCATAAGTTAATTGACCCCCGTGATGTTCTAACGAGGGACTCTTAGCCCATGAGGTTAATAAGCGGCTCTCCCTAGGCCGGTTGCACGATCAACCACCCAACAGACTGCAAGTCTTATGCCATATGGTGCTACATGATAGCTTGGCCAATGGTTCATAAGTTTCGTAAGTCTCCCCGAGTGTCTGCAGTAAGAGCCTTAGCCATCGAGTTATAAGTGCCAACTTCAGACCACGTTGCAAGATCAACACCCCCATTACTTAGCTTGAAACATAACTTGCCATGCGCAAAGTCCAATGTTATACAGCTATTATGAGTTCCAGATATGGAGCAACTTCAGAAACTTCGTTCAAACATAGCTTGTCACAGGCAAAGCTAAGCGTCACTGAATTAATACGCCTTCTTCTCTGTGATTTAGATCGTGCATATTAGTGGTAATGCTTTCCTGCATACAGTTACAACTGTATTCAAAAAAGCAGGGGGCTGGGCTGCTATGCATATCTAAATCCAATTAACAGGAGCCTGAGCTCCAATTTGCATCAAAATATTGTCTGATTACAGGGCTTTACATATAATTCAGGGCCTTTCCTCATCAGAAGGAGATACATCCAAGTTCAAGTCCATGATGAACTTGTCGGCTGATTCCATCAGACCGTCAACAAGTGCATCACGTTCACCTATACTACAAGTAAAGTCTTGCTCTACAACCTTCACATCCAATTCAGGATGACGATTCTTCAATGCAGCCAAAGCAAAGGCACAGCCATTGACTAAACTATCAGCAACCTTGTCAGCAAGTTTGGCCTTCTCTGCGGACAGGATCTTGTTGGCCTCCTTCAGCTTCTTTACCTCCGCCTGCAGAGTTTGGATCACTTGGGTCTTGGCTGTGTTCTCAGTGCGTAGGGTTTCATTTTTGGAGCTCAAATCTACAACAGAAGATATTAGATTACTTCAGGAGTATGCAGAAGGCAAAGAGTAAACAGCATATAACAGGAAGAATTACCCTCTGCTGTTTTCGATAAAGCATCTCTTTCCACACGCAGATCCTTGAGGTACTCCTTATGTTCAGCCTTTAGATCTGTGATCTCCCTGGCATGAGCTTCCTTTGCTTCGTCATGGGTTTTGTTCAAAGCGATGAGAGCCGCTTCGAGTTCTCGAATCCTATCATCTTTCCCAGATGAAGCATAGGCAGCCTCAACATCAGAAAGTTTCTTCTGAAGAGCGGCAAGTTCTCCATCCTTCTGTTTGATCCTGTCAGTGAGGCGCCTGCAAGTTCGCAAATGCCACTGCCTGGCAGCGACAACCTCCTGGCTCAGCTTGTCAAACACTAAGCTCTCCCCAACTGTCCCGGATGTGGAAACAGAAACAGTTAGGGCCTGTTCGGGCGCTGATTGTACGATCGGGGCCGGAGGGTTGACAGCAGGAGCAGGTTCAGCAGAAGAAGATGGAACACTACAGCATGATCACATATCAGAAGATCGGATGAAAATGTTTTAAACAGCAAGGGAATTTAGCAAGAATACTCACGAAGTATACCTCTTGGTGCGGAAGCGTCTTCTCTTGGCAGCAGGGCTAAAGCAGATGTCGCCTGGGAAGACAAGACTTGAGAGATTTTGGAAAATCCTTTAAAGAGACTGCCGAAAACTATTTCGATGGGTACCTGATCGCCGGTACGAGGATTGGCGACGCGAGTTGGAGGCAGTTCGGGGATATCGGGAGCAACAGCTGCTGGAGCTGATGGAGCTGCTGGAGCTGCTGAGGCTGCTGGAGCTGTTGGAGCTGCAGGAGTAGCTGTTCGGAAGCGCTTGCGAGTCGTTGTCTTTGACTTCGCCCCAGCTGGGGGCTTCGAAGACTCGACGGCAGGCGGAGGAGGACTAGTGGCTTCGACACCCACCGGAGCATTACCGGACGTGGGATCGGCAGCTGGTCCAGCCCCTTCGGCTTCTCCTGGTGCTTCAGACTGTTCGACAGCAGCAACAGCAGCCACCTTTCTCTCAAGAGAGCTGGTGACGTCATCGGCAACGGCAGTATCCTTCTCCCGATCACCGTTGTCTTCTTCATCACTGTCCCCGATGACTATATCAACATCAGGTTGGACATCGTCGGGGCCGGGTTCGTAAAGGTTCTGCAGAACACAAGATTAGTATGGCAGAAAATATATCTTCAAGTAAATCGAGGCGATCTACGATCAACATACCTCGGGAGGTGGATTTTCTGCACTGTAAGGAAGAGGCACTGTCGAAGGCTTGGCCTTCGGTCCAGTGCCCATGATATCATACACTCTCTGGAAGACATCGTCTTCGGAGAGTTCGACAGCTGTAAAGGAGAGAAAAGATGACATGCTTATCAAACAGAAATCAGATATCAAGTATATACTGATATGTTGATGAGTGATGAACATCTACCTCCAACTGGTAGCCAATTAGGTTCGCCAGGACCTGTATAATGCATAGCCAGAGGATCACGCTTTTGAAGAGGGAAGATGCGTCTTCGGATGAATTCTTCCACAACATGTTCTCCTCTCAAGCCCAATTTGATCAATTCATTGACCCTGGCTATCATTTTATTCAATCGAGGAACATAGGTCGGAAGACCCTTGTCCCACTTCTCATGGTTCGGCATTAAGCCGTCAAGCTTGATTGCATTATTCTTCTTCTCCATGTCCAAGATCAGATATCTGGTGACGTATCCGCTCCAGGAAGACTTATACTGATACGGGATGAACTCAGATTTGTTCCTCAGTACGAAGCCTACTGAAAACACCATCATCTGACCCTTGTAATACCGGGGCTGGTGATAATGGCGCCACAGATTCAAGCAGGGGGCTACGCCCAACCAACATTCACACAAGATGGCAAACATGCTGTTTAGGCAGAAAAAGTCACACAAGGAGTGCGAGTTTCTCCCTAACACTGCCCTGGGGAATGTAAAGAGAAAACGGTGCGGGCGTGCCAGTGTACCTAAGTACACGAAATAAACAAAGAGAAGGGAAACACAACTTTATTCATATTTCAATAATACAAATACAGTTTCCCAAGAATGTGCGCTCCATAGCCTGCTGGCGGCAATCTGACTTGGGCGATGTGATGTTCTTGGTTCCTAGGGCCTCGGAAAGCTCCTAGTTAATTACATTCACGAGTCGTACTCGTAGAACACCTCCGATTAAGCTGTGTGGTCGTCGTCTTCGGTCTTCGCTTCGCGTTCTCCATGCATGTGTTGATGGTGGTGTAGATGTTGGCGTCGGCGTCATCCATGGCCTCGTCGGTCCATGAGCCGTTGACAGCGCGGCCTTCACGTCGGCAGCGCCTGCCCTTGTCGTCCGGCCTCGTCAGTCACGTACGACACGGTGTGGTTGTAGTAGTAGTAGGGGAACATGCATGGTGTTCGCTTGGCTCGTCCGATACGGCGACTCGGCAACGTCGTCGAAGAGTGTACCAAAGTAGCGTCGAGGAAGTGTGCGCCGACTGGGAATGTCATCCAGAGGCACCTCCAATCTTGGATCATGTCTTCACGTAGCAGCAGGTACACAAATGTACACGTACACACATGGCTGTGTGCACTTGTACGGGGTAGTATTCTTCATGGGATTCACGTCATGCTGAGGTAGGCTTGTGTGAGTGAGTGACGGCAGCCTGGAGGCGTGCGACGTCTCTTGTATATGGCTCGTCGATAATCTCGGTAACGCCGGCTTCTTGCTCCCGTGGCATCTCATCGTAGGCCACGACAACTCCTCGGTGCAGGCGGAGGATTTGGCCAGGCAGCGGCGCCTTGTACTTGATGGCGATCTCACGGTGTCTTGGACGGCGTCACGTCAGCGTCGTCTTCGGCGGCTGGCGAGATGGCAACGACGTCGTTCCACTGTGGCTCCGTGTCTGGCATCGTCGTCCCGATGGTGGCGTCAAAGACATGACTGCCCGAGTACATGGATGGAAGGCTCCCATGTTGGTCGGCATGGACACCATCGTCGTCGTCCTCGACGGGCCCGCCTTGGCGTTCCGGCCGACGAAGCTTGGTGTAGACGTACGGCAGGGCGGCGTCGGTGTGGTGCTCGACGTGGCCGGCGGTGCTTGGTGTCGATGCGAAACTTGATCTCCTGGTGGCGGCTTGTGTGCGTATGGCGACGGCGTGGAATGAGGCGTGAGTGTCTCCACGATCAGTGGCTACAACAGGCTGAGCCAGGGTGGTGGCGATCTTCATGAGAAGCCTGGCCGCGTGGATGTCCGGTTTATGACGTCGGTCCTTGACGAAACGACCTCCTAGCTCCGGGCAGCGTGTGGCTTCTCCGGCGGATGTGACGCCGATGTAGATAGAGGACATATATAGATGGAGGACAGGGCGACGCCATGGAACCGCTCGGCGTGGCGCGCGGTGTTGCGTCGCTCGGCGTAGACGTACGAGCTCCAAGCTCCTGTCGGCATGGGCGTCAGGAAAGCGATCTGTGCGACCGTGCTAGCTTGCTCTTGTGGCCTGCAGTATACTTTGGGTGTTCGTGTAGATTGAACTACACAGATGCCTTGTGATCTGCATGTTAAGTGAGAGAGATATATATGTACAGCAGATAATCAACGCAGCAAATTAAGTAGTCAACTTCAAAATACAAGACACGCATATTTGGGTCAATTGGTCTGGTGGATACACAGCTGTTGGATAGTGTTGAGACTTGAGAGCACAGACAACAATGATCGTGCCTCCTTCTCATCGTCATCTTTTTCTTAATCTTCATGCGCGCACCTCTTCTCTGCTACATGGCGGCCAAGGTGCAGCGTCTTCTTCGTCGGCAACATCATGAGGGCCAGCGACGGGACGTCGGCTCCTTGCACCAATCTTCCTAGCGTCGAGATGGTGAAGGGCGCTGTCGTGTCTGCGAGTCTTTGGTTTATATTCGTTCCTCTCGTGGCCTTCAAGATGGAGATGGCCAATGGGCGCTTGTTCGTCGCGGCCGCCGAGACCTTGAGTTCGGAGTCCATGGCTCCTCCACGATGGGAAGCCAGGTCTCCGAGATGGTGCCGCATCGTGGATGTAACGATGTCTTGATCTTCATGGGCGCCGGGGCGTGGCAGCTGCCGGACGTCGGTGTAGTCTTGATCTTGTGTTAACGGCGACGCCAGGCGGTTGTTGATGAAGGAAGGCGCCGGTACGTTGTGGCAGCCATGCATGGCTTCTCCGTCGTCGGCCGCCATGGCTTCATGGCACACCTCCTGGCAGAGTGCGGTGCTACTGCATCGTGGCCGCCGGAGGGTAAGTCTGGCTGCCTCCTGGAGAAGCCAATCGCTCATGCTCTTCCTGCTGCACGCTAGATGAAAGAAAGAGAGAAAGTAGGCAGATATATACAATAGCAATAGCAATGCGGCAATAATCAATAATACGATTTTATTTAGATAAGATGGATATGTGGATCACGATCAGATATATACAATAGCAATGCGGCAATAATCAATAATACGATTTTGTTTAGATAAGATGGATATGTGGATCACTGATCGTGATCCCGGCACGGTGGGCGCGACACCGACGAGTGCATCCGCCGGCTGCTCCTCCATCGTGTGCGACGTCGCCTTTACTCAGCACATCACACGTGCGGCCGCGGGGGGCGTCGAGCTAGCTTATCTGGATCATCGGGCGACGTGGTGTCGCGGCCGCCGTGCTCCTCGCCGGTGAGGTTTTCATGCTTCATCTCTCTGGAATACGGCGCCACTACATCGTGGCCGCCGGACGTCGGTCTGGCCTTCTTGCCAACGAGCAGATGGATTGGTGTTTATGTGTGGGAGAGAATGGTTCCAGCCCCCGGTCGTCGAAGGGTTAGGTCCCTTTTATAGGCTGCTGCTAGGTCAAGGGAAAGGATAAGCGCGTCATGCATGCGCCGCCACTTTGCCGTTCAGCTCACGAGATGCGCGGAGGCCGTTCGGCAATTCTGTTGGATGAAGACGTCGCTGGGAACGGATAAGCTTGCTGGTGTCCAGCTTGTTACTCGTTCAATCGGGCTACAACATCCACCGAGTTGTGGGGCCTGCGTAATTACAGCCCACTAATCAGCTTGATTAGTCGATGGAGAAGCAGGAGGCGCTGAGCAATCCATGTACGATGAATCGATAGGCTCGGCAGCTTCTAGATGTTTATCTCGTCTCTTCGGCATGCCGCTGCTGGCTGATTTGTGGACCAAGAGAACTCAGGTGCCGGCCTTCCTTGCCGCACGTACGTATACACGTACGTATTTGGGAGAAGGGATAAGTCAGCGAGCAAATGCACTTGTACGCACACTAGCTTGGCACGTGTACATGCTGCAATTGCTTATGCAACAGCTCAGCTACTTCACGCTATTTTCTCCTTGAAAATATATATCAGAATCTGAGAATATGAAGGACAAAAACCCATGCAAATTGTTCAATTAGTGACAAAATATCGTCAAACAAATGCCCCCCACCAAGTGGAGTGGGAATGCGAAGCAAATTCACACTCAACTTGGTGGAAGTAATTTGACAAATACGGCGCATTAGCATTGCTGCCTTTGAAACTTGCTAGCTGAACGCTTGAACTCGTATCTCTATCAGTTAAGTAGCTTTTCCTTCATTCACGTACCAGGACATCTTCTTGACGTTCCACAGCATAAAAATATATCGCACCATGATTACCACGGCGCCGCTGTAGTATAATGAATCCCGCATTATTGAACTAATAACGCAGTGGTTCATGTCGGGGTAGAGAGGCTGCTGACGTGCTCGTCGAGGTTGACGCGGCGCCGTCACCATGTATGTCTGGCCATCATAGGATCCTGATCGTTGCCGTGGCGCTCATGCGACACCACTGGGAGGTTGCCGGAGCAGCGAACAGCCGCACACCTGGCCGGAAAGGACAGTGATCGAGCTGCCGCGGCGGCGATGAAGAAGTTGGGCTCCCGTTGTGGGGCACATGCTGAGGTTGCCGAGCCAGCCGGCGTCGTTGTATTTTAGTCGCCGGCATTCCGTTGCCGAGGCAGCGGGCACCAGTGGCGCCCCTGCCCGTCCAGCCGTCTTGAACGCCATGCAAGTGACTGCGCCATTGAGAATTCCCGTCTGTTCTCGCTTTGCCATACGAGTAACCTGCAGGCTGCATTAAAATTAAAGAAAATGTATCCATGATAATACAAATGTCAGCTGCCGTCGTAGCTTTTTGAAGCACTTATCCAAGTCACAACTGTTTAGTTGGACTGTTGCTGCACTTATCGACGCCAAGGTTAAGGCAGCCAAATTTCCGCCACGACATGCTGGAATTTATCGTGCCACAGACGAAGTCCGTCGTGACGCTCATGAGATAAGCGAGCAGGCACTACCATTTTGCTGGCGCGCGAGGACAACCAGCTGACTGAGTAACGGCTGCTGGCACCGCCTGTGCCAGCAGGGTCGTCTCGAGACGACATGGTGACGCGTGTTGAAGCAGCCAGCTCGCCATCGTTCTTGTTCCGGATGAGCTCGTTGTCTGTTGTGTGCCGTGGATGGTATGTCACCACCACCGCCGCGTACATCGAGGCAGCCGGACTGCTGCCGTGGCGCTCATTGAGGTCAGGCCGCCGCACGTTTGCAGGGCTTGTCGACTGGTGTTGGGGAGCTGCCACTGGAACATGCGCCGATCGAGTAGCTTGACCGCTCTAGGCATTTAGGACTCCAGTTGTTGAAGTAACGCGCACTGGACAATGAGGAAGACGACTGCTGTAGTGGCGCATGCCGCAGTCACCAGGGGCCATCGTTGCCGCTACTGCCTTGTTTGTTAATGTCGTTGGGTCGCGGCCAGGACATGACGATGATGCCATGATTTGGCTACCGCGTGCCCATTGGCTCGTCACCGTAGCATACAAGGACGCATGCATGCATAATGAGGCACGTAATTGCTGGCGTAGCAAGGGCTGCCGCTGGTACAGCTGAGCTATCGGCATCGTCGTGTAGCCGAGGCATCCAGGGAGCCGTCGTTGTACTTGTTGAGGCCGTCGGATGACTGCGCGTCCAACCGTCCATCGCACCGTCGGGATGGCTGGACTCGCATCGTGGCAACGGCCCCAGTGTTGATGTAGAGGTACCGAGTCGCCGTCGTGTCGCATGCCGAAGCAGCCGGATCGCCTCCGCTCTTATTTGTCAGGACGAGCTTGCCGTCGTCGTCGTCCTGCCGAGGCACCCGGGCTGCCACCGTAGTGCTTGTCGAGCCCGTCGACGACCACGCGTCCGACAGCCAGCGCGTCTCAGGGACGGCTAGACTCCTATCGCGCGGCGCACACCAGGGGCGCTGGTGGTCTCCATGTAGACGTAGAGGCGTCGAGTTGACGTGGAGTATTACATGCCGTCGAGGTGACCGGATCCGGCCATAGCGCCTACCACAGCCACCGAAGAGTCACTACGTGATGTGTAGCAACTATCATGCATCTTGCTTGTACATGTGGCCATCAGGTGTTGTGAGGCCCCTTCGTATTATGCCATCCCTACAGAGAATGAGACGTAGGGGAAAGAGAAAAAGAAAGAGAAAAAACAAATAAAAAGGGCCTTGGTAATTGTACTGTATTTCCAAGGTATTGAGGCGAATGTCCATGCCATCAGGGTTGCTGGGGCCGTGTAGCTGCTACGGCATTAGCCAACAAACATCCTTATGTCATCTTCAACTTGTGGCGAAGAGGCCATGCCACTTGGTGAAGGAGTTTATCAATCTGGGCGCGACCGCGTAGCTGTTGCAGTGCCCGCCGCCTAGACCGAAGGGTTTCACAGCTTGACGCCGTCCCGCACTGGCGCGCCAACACCGCTCCCAAAAAATGCAAAGCAAATGTCCTGCAATGCTAGATAAGAGTATATGGTTGTATGTATGTGTTAGGCAAACCATAAAGTAGTTTGAGTACCAAAACATTGAAAACATGTTTGTTTGTTTTTATTTTGGAAAATGTTGGCTTTCCCACTGAGCGTTCGCTATAGAAGCGGCTTGGGAAAGGACTGCCGAAAGACCTGGCTGTAGAGTATCGCCGAATGTCATAGCGATATATATGGTGAACTTGTTGATTTAAATGAGTGTATGAGGACGACATGCTTCTGCGGCCCCATCAAGTGACGAAGGGAATTTTGCTCTAGCCTTCTTTGCATTGAGTTGCACCACAGCCCGCTTGCACCACCCAACGGGGACATAGGTGGGGTTTAGTTGGTGTGGATGGTTTTGGGAGAAACGGGTAAGGGGATTTGCCATTGCTTTTGCCGAGGGTGGCGAACCGACCATCACAGCCTTCCGTTGCTTGAGGTGGAAAATAGGGTCATCTTCATGGAGACCCATTGATCTTGAAGTTTTGTACTTTGCCCATTTGATGTTGGGGTTGCTTGATACTTGAATTCAGGCATCGTCTTTTGACTTCTTGATGCTTGACTTGTTGGACTTCTTCTGGAATTTGGAAGATAGCCGGTTCGCCTTGGTGTAGCTAAGGAGAACCCTCGCAGGCATCTTTTCTTCTTTTGGTCCCTTGTTGCCACACTCACAGGGATGGCAAGAGGCTGCACACTGAACGACGACTTGTGTCGTGCCAGGTAGCCCTTGCTTGCTCTTCTTCTATAGTCTTCCCTAGAGCGTGTTGTCCAATCCTAGAAAGCACAAGGGGCATGGTGACCTCGCTGCTTAGAGGTGACTCGAGCTCTTCTTCCCACTGCCTCTAGCGGGGACCGCTTGGCATGTATCTTGTGCGATGTGTGATGTGTGCATCCGGTCAATGCCTCGTTCAGCCAGATCCTAGGGCAACCGAATCTTGCACCGCAGCTTAGCTCTTCATGAAAAAGCCTTTTGCTATGAGACGTTTGAGTCAAAAAAAAAAAGGCAAAAAAAAAAAAGCAACTATTTTTAAGATCTGCCCATTGATTGGAGGCATCGGCTGGGATCCATGTTGGTCGACCAGCTGATAAGCCCTCTTGTCGTGAACATGCTCGATGCCATAAGTCCTTCCCACGTAAGCGGGAACTTGCTCTTCATCTTGTACATGGCGACGATGGGATGTCGCAACACCAGCACCTAGTCGCCCTTCTTGAAGACCCACTCCTTGACCAGCTTGTTGTAGGCTCTCGCCATGTTCTGGCGACAAAACTCCAAATCTTGGAGGGCGTTGAGGCGCCCCTCTTCGAGGTTGTCGAGCTCCAGTAGATGAGAGAGTATGGAGTGGCTTGGGGTACGAACGTGGTACGCCCATAGAGCTTCAAAGAGGAGATCATTCCAATCCCTCTTGTACTTGTGCACCATCTCCTTGATGGTATTGTTGCACGCCTCGATCGCCCCATTTGCTTGAGGGTAGTTGCCGGTGGAGTAGTTCCATTTGATCTTGTACTTTTCTATGGACGTGTGCATCTTCTTGTTGGACTTGAACACCATGCCATTGTTGGAGGCGATGCGATGTGACACTTTGAAGCTCCAAGAAGTTGATGGCAAGGATGAATGAAGCTATTACCCCATCGTTGCCGATGTAGTTGGTGTCGTCGGGATACCATCGATGGTAAAGGAGTATGAGGGGAATGCTGCCCCCAGTGCTTGTGGTGGATGACGCCGGAATACCATCAGCGGTGTTGTTGATGAATTGAGAGGCTATTGCCCCGTTGATGTTGATGTAGTAGGGGTCGTCGGGGTACCATCGACAACGATGAAGAGAGTAGGGTGTTACCCATTGTGATGTGTTGATGATGAATGTTATCGATGTAGTAGGAGGTGTTGCCGGAATGCCATCGGCGATGAAAAGGACTGAGGATGGTGTTGCCCCCAGCATTGTTGGTGTAGTTTTGCCGGAAGACCGTCAGCAACGGAGAAGGTTGAGGGGCATGTGTTGCCCCCATTGTTGACGATGTAGGAGAAGCTGTTGCTGGAAAGCCATCAGTGTCGGAGAATACCAAGGGGTATGCTGCCCCCGGTGTTGTCGGTGTTGTAGAAGTGTTGCCGGAAGACCATCGGCACCGGATAAGACCGAGGGGTATGCTGCCCCTAATGTTGTCGATGTGTGTGATGCTGGGAGACCATCAGTAGTCATAGGAGACCGAGGAGGATGTTGCCCCCAGTGTTGTTGTTGTAGTAGAAGATGTTGCCAGAAGACCATCAGCATAGGTGAAGACTGGGGAGTATGCTGCCCCTGAAGTTGTTGATGTAGTAGCTAGAGGGCGTGGACGAAAGACCATCAGCACTGAAGAAGACCGTGGGGTATGCTGTCCCCGGTGTTGTTGATGTAGTAGAGGATGTTGCCGGAAGACCATCAGCACGCGAAGAAGACCGAGGAGAGTGCCCCCCGGTGTCGTTGTAGTAGTGGAAGGTGCTGCCAAAAGACCATCAACATAGTAGAAGACCGGGGAGTATGCTGTCCCCGGTGTAGTCGGTATAGTAGAAGCGTTGCTGGAAGACCATCAGCATCGTCGGAGAAGACCGGGAAGTATGCTGCCCCCGGTGTTGTTGTAGTAGTGGAAGACGACGTCAAGCGTGCTGGTGATGCAGCGATGACGATGATGCTCTCACTATCATGTTGAGAAGCGGGCACGTGAGCTTGGTGAAGTCGAAGCATGACTTGGGGATTAGCCACCACAAGCTGCTTGTAGTAGTCGTCGTACTCCACCAACTTGTCTTCATGGACACCATGGAGTATGGATATCCTGGTGCTTAACATTGAGACTAGCCACTTGCAAAGGGTAGCAACTTTCATGTTAATGGCATCGGGCTGTTGTTGCAAAAGGATCTTCTTGCTTGATGTGGATCCTTGAAATCAGCACCACGCCAAGGATTATCTTGCACCATCTTGTTAGTTGGATACGAAGTAGACGAAGACCAATTCGACGACCATTGATGCGCAGCAAAGATGGGAGGAGAACCATGTCCCACTGGGCGTGCCAATTTGTTTAGGCAGAAAAAGTCACACAAGGAGTGCGAGTTTCTCCCTAACACTGCCCTGGGGAATGTAAAGAGAAAACGGTGCGGGCGTGCCAGTGTACCTAAGTACACGAAATAAACAAAGAGAAGGGAAACACAACTTTATTCATATTTCAATAATACAAATACAGTTTCCCAAGAATGTGCGCTCCATAGCCTGCTGGCGGCAATCTGACTTGGGCGATGTGATGTTCTTGGTTCCTAGGGCCTCGGAAAGCTCCTAGTTAATTACATTCACGAGTCGTACTCGTAGAACACCTCCGATTAAGCTGTGTGGTCGTCGTCTTCGGTCTTCGCTTCGCGTTCTCCATGCATGTGTTGATGGTGGTGTAGATGTTGGCGTCGGCGTCATCCATGGCCTCGTCGGTCCATGAGCCGTTGACAGCGCGGCCTTCACGTCGGCAGCGCCTGCCCTTGTCGTCCGGCCTCGTCAGTCACGTACGACACGGTGTGGTTGTAGTAGTAGTAGGGGAACATGCATGGTGTTCGCTTGGCTCGTCCGATACGGCGACTCGGCAACGTCGTCGAAGAGTGTACCAAAGTAGCGTCGAGGAAGTGTGCGCCGACTGGGAATGTCATCCAGAGGCACCTCCAATCTTGGATCATGTCTTCACGTAGCAGCAGGTACACAAATGTACACGTACACACATGGCTGTGTGCACTTGTACGGGGTAGTATTCTTCATGGGATTCACGTCATGCTGAGGTAGGCTTGTGTGAGTGAGTGACGGCAGCCTGGAGGCGTGCGACGTCTCTTGTATATGGCTCGTCGATAATCTCGGTAACGCCGGCTTCTTGCTCCCGTGGCATCTCATCGTAGGCCACGACAACTCCTCGGTGCAGGCGGAGGATTTGGCCAGGCAGCGGCGCCTTGTACTTGATGGCGATCTCACGGTGTCTTGGACGGCGTCACGTCAGCGTCGTCTTCGGCGGCTGGCGAGATGGCAACGACGTCGTTCCACTGTGGCTCCGTGTCTGGCATCGTCGTCCCGATGGTGGCGTCAAAGACATGACTGCCCGAGTACATGGATGGAAGGCTCCCATGTTGGTCGGCATGGACACCATCGTCGTCGTCCTCGACGGGCCCGCCTTGGCGTTCCGGCCGACGAAGCTTGGTGTAGACGTACGGCAGGGCGGCGTCGGTGTGGTGCTCGACGTGGCCGGCGGTGCTTGGTGTCGATGCGAAACTTGATCTCCTGGTGGCGGCTTGTGTGCGTATGGCGACGGCGTGGAATGAGGCGTGAGTGTCTCCACGATCAGTGGCTACAACAGGCTGAGCCAGGGTGGTGGCGATCTTCATGAGAAGCCTGGCCGCGTGGATGTCCGGTTTATGACGTCGGTCCTTGACGAAACGACCTCCTAGCTCCGGGCAGCGTGTGGCTTCTCCGGCGGATGTGACGCCGATGTAGATAGAGGACATATATAGATGGAGGACAGGGCGACGCCATGGAACCGCTCGGCGTGGCGCGCGGTGTTGCGTCGCTCGGCGTAGACGTACGAGCTCCAAGCTCCTGTCGGCATGGGCGTCAGGAAAGCGATCTGTGCGACCGTGCTAGCTTGCTCTTGTGGCCTGCAGTATACTTTGGGTGTTCGTGTAGATTGAACTACACAGATGCCTTGTGATCTGCATGTTAAGTGAGAGAGATATATATGTACAGCAGATAATCAACGCAGCAAATTAAGTAGTCAACTTCAAAATACAAGACACGCATATTTGGGTCAATTGGTCTGGTGGATACACAGCTGTTGGATAGTGTTGAGACTTGAGAGCACAGACAACAATGATCGTGCCTCCTTCTCATCGTCATCTTTTTCTTAATCTTCATGCGCGCACCTCTTCTCTGCTACATGGCGGCCAAGGTGCAGCGTCTTCTTCGTCGGCAACATCATGAGGGCCAGCGACGGGACGTCGGCTCCTTGCACCAATCTTCCTAGCGTCGAGATGGTGAAGGGCGCTGTCGTGTCTGCGAGTCTTTGGTTTATATTCGTTCCTCTCGTGGCCTTCAAGATGGAGATGGCCAATGGGCGCTTGTTCGTCGCGGCCGCCGAGACCTTGAGTTCGGAGTCCATGGCTCCTCCACGATGGGAAGCCAGGTCTCCGAGATGGTGCCGCATCGTGGATGTAACGATGTCTTGATCTTCATGGGCGCCGGGGCGTGGCAGCTGCCGGACGTCGGTGTAGTCTTGATCTTGTGTTAACGGCGACGCCAGGCGGTTGTTGATGAAGGAAGGCGCCGGTACGTTGTGGCAGCCATGCATGGCTTCTCCGTCGTCGGCCGCCATGGCTTCATGGCACACCTCCTGGCAGAGTGCGGTGCTACTGCATCGTGGCCGCCGGAGGGTAAGTCTGGCTGCCTCCTGGAGAAGCCAATCGCTCATGCTCTTCCTGCTGCACGCTAGATGAAAGAAAGAGAGAAAGTAGGCAGATATATACAATAGCAATAGCAATGCGGCAATAATCAATAATACGATTTTATTTAGATAAGATGGATATGTGGATCACGATCAGATATATACAATAGCAATGCGGCAATAATCAATAATACGATTTTGTTTAGATAAGATGGATATGTGGATCACTGATCGTGATCCCGGCACGGTGGGCGCGACACCGACGAGTGCATCCGCCGGCTGCTCCTCCATCGTGTGCGACGTCGCCTTTACTCAGCACATCACACGTGCGGCCGCGGGGGGGGCGTCGAGCTAGCTTATCTGGATCATCGGGCGACGTGGTGTCGCGGCCGCCGTGCTCCTCGCCGGTGAGGTTTTCATGCTTCATCTCTCTGGAATACGGCGCCACTACATCGTGGCCGCCGGACGTCGGTCTGGCCTTCTTGCCAACGAGCAGATGGATTGGTGTTTATGTGTGGGAGAGAATGGTTCCAGCCCCCCCGTCGTCGAAGGGTTAGGTCCCTTTTATAGGCTGCTGCTAGGTCACGGGAAAGGATAAGCGCGTCATGCATGCGCCGCCACTTTGCCGTTCAGCTCACGAGATGCGCGGAGGCCGTTCGGCAATTCTGTTGGATGAAGACGTCGCTGGGAACGGATAAGCTTGCTGGTGTCCAGCTTGTTACTCGTTCAATCGGGCTACAACATCCACCGAGTTGTGGGGCCTGCGTAATTACAGCCCACTAATCAGCTTGATTAGTCGATGGAGAAGCAGGAGGCGCTGAGCAATCCATGTACGATGAATCGATAGGCTCGGCAGCTTCTAGATGTTTATCTCGTCTCTTCGGCATGCCGCTGCTGGCTGATTTGTGGACCAAGAGAACTCAGGTGCCGGCCTTCCTTGCCGCACGTACGTATACACGTACGTATTTGGGAGAAGGGATAAGTCAGCGAGCAAATGCACTTGTACGCACACTAGCTTGGCACGTGTACATGCTGCAATTGCTTATGCAACAGCTCAGCTACTTCACGCTATTTTCTCCTTGAAAATATATATCAGAATCTGAGAATATGAAGGACAAAAACCCATGCAAATTGTTCAATTAGTGACAAAATATCGTCAAACACATGCTAAGCATCATCACAGCATTGGGTTTGAGTTGAACCATCTCGATATGGTAAAACCTACAGATTTGCTCAAGAAACTTAGAAGGCGGAAGGTTGAAACCACACATGAGATGAGCCTCAAATACCGGGATTTCCGTAGTGTTGCAATGATGATACTCTCTTCGCCGGGGTGTTCCGACGAGTCAAGAAAGCCGAGATCATCCCCCTTTTCTCCAGTTCATCCAAATACTCCAGGGAAAGAGAGGATTTCTTCCAGTACTCCTGGAGATTCGGGATTTCTCCCTTCTTCATCTTCTGCTGCGCCTGGGTGAGAGAAATGTTGGAGTCGTGGGAGTCGGAGGATCGATTCTCGTTGGGATTGCCGGAGATTGTGGCGGACGAGGATGCGGCGGCCATGTGAAATGTTTAGGGTTTGAGGAAATGGAAAAGAGTGCAGACTAAAGGATGGAGAAAAAGAATACGGCGTGAAGGGCTTAAGTAAAACCCGGCGTGACGGTTCGCCTCCCCATAAATGCGGGATTTCCCTTCCTTGGGTTACGTGCGGAATATACCGAGGTGATGCTCTTTTCTGTTATTAAAATAATGCGTTTGGATTTGCGCTCGGTTCTTGGAAGGATAACTACCTGGTTGTGAGGTAAGAAGTTGGAGTATTTTTCGGGATCAATTGCTCCGAATAATTAACAATGTACGATTAACATCTGGATCGGAAAGAGCCTTCGGTGCGTGAAAAACGTGTTGAGTACTACTCCCGAAGAGTTCTCGACCAAGTGATCTGTTAGTTGCTACGAAGACTCGTTTCATCGAGACACATCGGAGAAGCTAAGCTCAGTTATTTCGAAGACCCATGCAAGGTCCATTGTCAAGAGAAAAAGAGAAGCCAACATCACAGATACAATATCATTCAGAAACTATAATCTTGGATTGAAGGCAGCCCTTGATGTGTCCAAGGACGCGTCCCAGGACAACCTCAAGAAGGCCTACCGGGAGGTAGCCAAAAGATATTACAAGCAAGACATGCAGAAAACTATCTAGGTTCTGCTCTCCGACCTGCTTGACAGAAGAATAAAACAGGAGAAGAAGAAAAAACAAGAAAACCGAGACTACTGCTAAGAGGATGGCATGATAGCCATCCCCTTATCCCTAGTTCCGCTGATCATCAGCGTCCTCAGGAGCTGCAACAGCAGCATCAGCATCAACCTCGTCCTCCTCATATGTGATGAGGGGAGAGGAGGCTTCGGCAGCAGCAGCGGCAGAGCCTGCACCTACGCCGCCCTCACCATAAGTGATGAGCGGGAGGGGCACCTCGGTGGTGGAGAGGGTAGAACCCTCGTTCAATGCCATGACCGGGTTGATGACCCCGGTAGGAAGGAGAGGATTTTCTGCGGCGACGGGAATGGAACCACCAGCCTGACTGGATCCGGCTTGAGCGCTCGTCCAGGGAGCCCAGCCAGGATTGTACAGGACCATGGCTTTCTTCTTGGCCGGCTCGTCGTCGTCGCTGTTGTCGTCGTTGTCGTCGCCGTCGTCGCTTTCGGAGTCATCGAGGAGGATGGGTTTGGCGTCCGCCGGAATCCCGCGTGGCCCCTTGTTCAGGGCGACGTGGAGGCGGCGCGCGAACTCTTCATCTCCCGCCGTGTCCGCCTCTAGGTCTACGACCTGAGTTGGATCTGGAGGAGGACTCGGGGGAGGGAGCCCGTAATCTTCCGCGGAGAGTGGAGGAGGAGCAGCAACAACCGGCGGTGGAGCGCCGGCGGGATGCGCGGAGGAGGATCCCGACCCTCCGGCGAGCTCGTCGTCGAACCACTTCATGAACTGAGGAGTGGTGGGTCTTTTCTTGCCCATGGTGGATGGTGGATGCGAAAGTGATACTTGGGGGCTCCGCCGTCCTAATCATTTATAGCCAAAAGGTGGCCTTTTGGAAACTGAAAGGTCAAGTGCAGATTGGATTTTTTATGTTTCTTCCTGGGAAACCGCGCGGCGACGCGGGGAGTCCAGGGGGAACCTTGGTGGGCCTAACTTGAAGAATAAAGACAAGAAGTTGAAGGGTCACGTCAAGGTCTTTTCATACTCTGAAGCAGAATCAATGCCATGGCTGGACCAAGAAAAAGGGATAAGGATGGGAATTGTTTACTATTTTCTCTGAACTCCCTGGATTGACGGTCCTCTTAAAGACCAGGTGTTGGTAAATTTATTTAAAGGAAAGGTTATTCCGATCACTCAATGCGGTTGCTGTGGTTCCGAAGACTCGGTTCTCTCAGTTGCCCCGAAGACTCGGTTCTCTCGGTCGCTCCGAAGACTCGGTTGAGTCAGTTCCCCCGAAGACCTGTGCGTTCAGTTATTCCGAAGACCAGGTTCGGTGAACTGTTCCGATAACTCAAGGTTTGAAGACAAGAATATCTGAAGTATGTGTGCTCAGTGAAGAACATATCCCTTGCCAGAAGTTCGCATGAAGACAGGATTTCTTCGTATCAAAGACGAATCGGCCAAGGGACATGTTCGGGGGCTTATGTCGTAACCCATATTTTCAGATATTCCCGAAGACTTAGTTTGGTATTTTCCGAAGACTTGTCCCGCACGAAGGGAAACTTGTAGATAGACTCCGAATCTGTTACTACAGATCGGAAGTCTTGTAGAACAAGGCAAGGACTCCTAGAGGCGGTAACAAGGACTATAAATATACATGTAACCCTCCGATGAGAGGACAGTGCATTGTACATCATACACACCACCATATTCAACAGGACATACACTGGACGTAGGGTTATTATCCTTCGGGAGGCCCGAACCAGTATAAAAACTCTCTGTGCCCTAGATCGATACCTCGATTGATCGTTGTTCCCCGAACCAAATATTTGCCGTTCTCTCGATTATTCGAGCGACGACACTATTCATTAGTCAAGCACATATTAATGTTTTCTATGTGTTGTTTTGTTCTGTATACATTATTAGTTTTTCACCAAATTTTAATGACTTTTACGGAATTGATGTATAGCTCTAGCAGTAGCATTCAATAGGGTATATTGTTTAGAAGTAATTTCTTTTGACCACGATTGCAATTTTGCATGATCCTGTATATGCCATTGGCGGGAACGCCGCCGGTGCTACCAATGGGATAGACAAGACTGACAATTTTTTTTCTTGGAACAAGAAAGTCTATAGCGTGTGATGTTGCGCCAGAGTACAAGAGCGCAACTACATGCGGCCCATATGGCCTTCTATCTGTCTGGCGTGAAGCGTATTATCCACCCCCTCTAGAAAGTATAAATAGCATGCCTCTCTTATATGATATTGACTTTTTCTTTTGTTTGCAGTCTTTTTGTTCTATACGAATAGAGCAATAAAATATATCCTACATACATATATTTTAAGTTTTCATATATATTCTTGTTTATTGGTTTGACTATAAATCAAATATATTGAAACACAAGCAGAATTATTATGTCATCTGTGCTTCACATAGAGATTTCTAAATATATTTCAATTATTGCATGCAGGATGCAATTGGCACAACAGAGGAAGCGACTAACATGAACCATGCACGGCAAGAGCAGGTGGCGAGTGGTGGCGGGGTGCAGATGCCTCGACCGCAGTTGGAGGAGGCGCTCAAGTGCCCGCGCTGTGACTCCAGCAACACCAAGTTTTGCTACTACAACAACTACAGCATGTCACAGCCGCGCTACTTCTGCAAGGCCTGTCGTCGCTACTGGACCCAAGGCGGCTCCCTCCGCAATGTACCCGTTGGCGGCGGTGGGTGCCGCAAGAACAAGCGTTCTTCTTCGTCGGCAGTGGCATCGCCCTCCAGCACCAGCACCACAACTAGGGTGATTAACAACAACCTTGCTATGTTATTGCCAGCATCGACGAGCTTCCCCAATGTGCTCCCCACATTTATGTCCACCGGCTTTGAGTTCTCCCTGCCTTTAGCACCAACATTGTCATTGCCCAGCAACCTGGAACCGGCACCAGCAGTGGCTCCCGGAGATGCCTCAATGACAACGCCATCATTCCTCGACCTACTCAGAGGAGGGTTTCTTGACCATCAGGGCAATGGCGGCACGTACGGTTCAACACCTAGTGGTGGCAATGGGATGGAGATGCCGCTGCCACCTTTGTATGGATTTGGTGTCATGCAGCATGGCGTCGTCGGTGACCACCATGGCGCGGCACAGATCAGTGGTGCCGATGCAACTACAGCTACATATCTGAGAGGGCATCATCAGTGGGTGGGGACATCGCATGGGCATAACACCAGTTATGCAAGTGCAGCAGGTGGGCTGCAGCAGGTTGGTACAGATCAACAGCAGAAGGGTGTACTGACGAACAGAGACAACGCTGATCAGTCCCACTAGTTTCGCTCGGTTATAGTTTACATGTATTCAGCATGCATCGTATATGAGTCTAGCCTGCGAGCACAATTATATCATATTGTAATAATCTACTTATGCTTCATGTCCTAGTGAATTTCATTAATCCTTCCCATTTTGTTAATTACTTTTTAGCTTCATCTCTTGTTCCTTAATTATTTTTTCTGGTCTCATTAGGATTTTTATTCTTCTTAGTTAGGATAATCATTTTGTTCCGAATTTTGACAACTAGGATCATAGGGTGCACTTAAAAAAACTAATATCATTGATGACCGTGATTATAGATTAATTTTTCAGTCCTTCAATGTGATAAATTTTGGGTGGGAAGGATAAAGTTGCGCAAGAGTGTGCACAATGGATGACTAGATTGCGTAGTAGTCAGGTTTTCCTTGCATTAGCTCTATTATTTCAGTTTGGAGTGCTCCCTCTGTTTTTAAATATTTGACTTTTTTTAAAAAAAATAACTTTTACTAACATTATATGTCAAGTAACTAGTTCTCTAGAGTGAAATATCCGACGGTCGGTAAGATGACCGAATATTCCCATAAAAGATGACCAAGTAAAAACCATATGCTGATCTGGATTTCAACAACATTTTCGGACTGATTCTTTAGGGCACGGCATATCTTGCATGTTTAGAAGTGTGTGTGGATTTGTTAAGGTTGATGCGCCTATATGTGGTAATATGTGGTTTCTGGAACTCTTTGTTTGAAGACATCACCAACTTGGGCCGAAAGTGGCGTTACTTTTTTTTTATTAAAATAGATCCTTGAGACCCAGTGAAGGCCTTGGTGAGAGCCCGGAATCGACCCCTGGCTCCCACGAGCCGCGTTAAACGCCTGCTCCAGGAGCAGGGCTCATGAAGTGGTGGTACATCTCAAAAAAAAATGAAGTGGTGTTACATGTTACGGGAAAGTACAATCGATTTTTACTTTGCATTGAGTGGTTCAATATCGATATAAGGAGCTATATGATTCAAAAATTGTGTAAGTTCTGATCTTATTTTGGAAGTGACGTTCGTGGCCCGACTCGGCAACGGTCAAGATTCATCTTGACACTGAGTTCTAAAACGATAGATCTTACGGCTTTCAACAACATTTGGCGTCTCTCATCAATGATTGGAGGTAATATGGCTCCGATTAGTTCATGCTCTTCGGTGTCTTCAATTGAAAAATTGATGTCAAAGATGAATAAAATACTTCGGCCCTGTTTGGATACAAAGTATTTTTAGAGTTTTGTAAGAATACTATAGTTACTTTGGTTTTGATAGGTATTGGTGGTGTTTGTATGCCATAATTTTTGCAGTTTTGAAAACTATGGTATTGTTAAAAGTACGATTATTTTGGAGTTTTAGAAATTCCATTCATGATTTTATTTTCTAAACTATGGTTTTGCTTGGCCCCAACTTTTAAAACCA
This sequence comes from Eragrostis nindensis, assembly GCA_012490785.1. Taxonomy (NCBI): domain Eukaryota; kingdom Viridiplantae; phylum Streptophyta; class Magnoliopsida; order Poales; family Poaceae; genus Eragrostis; species Eragrostis nindensis. The sequence goes on along the minus strand of JAAXCT010000518.1, from coordinate 219,957 downwards.
TAATTTCTTAATATTTGGTTTTGAAAAACAACATCCAAACATAGCCTTAGATGTTTTCTGTGTATTTTTGTCTTTTAGAGTTTTGATGTAAAAGATCTGTATTTTTTCATATTTTAATACAATATTTTTAAAAAAAAGTTTGACACTTGCAAAATTCACGAGAGAGGAAAAGGAGTAATAAAGACGCGTCTGAACCCTTCTCGTCGGTTTGGCTGGTTAGTTAGCGCGGTTCGGACCCTTCCCTCCCGCGCGTTTCTCTCTCTACCTCCTCTCCTTCTCCACGCATCTCTCTCCCCCCTTCTTTCTCTCTCCTCATCCCCTTCTCTCCCGCCCCCGACCCGATCGACCCCGAGAACCTGCCGATTTCGCCGGTTCTTGGCTCGATCTCCCTCTTCCCCTCTCTCTCTCTCCATTGCCGTGGCATCGACCAGCTCCTCCTCCCTCCTCCCTCCTCCATTGCAGAGGACGTGGAAGCAATTTGTTGGCGCCCTGGATCAATCGGCCAGCACGTCCGGATTATTCAGACTCTTCGTACGCGCTGGATTCTTATGTTCGTGATCACAGTCAGGAATCGGATCGTTCGTGAACAGAATACAGCATTTGGTTTTGAAAAGGGCGAGTTGTTTGGTTCGGCTGTTCTCCGGAATAATGGGGAGGGTGAAGCTGAAAATCAAGAAGCTGGAGAACAGCAGCGGGCGGCAGATCACCTACTCGAAGCGGCGGTCGGGGATCCTCAAAAAGGCCAAGGAGCTCTCCATACTCTGCGACATCGACCTCATCCTCCTCATGTTCTCGCCCACTGACAAGCCCACCATATGCATCGGCGAAAAGAGGTACTTAATCTTGCTATTCTCTTCCATTTTTTGTTTCATTCAGGCAAACGAGTTCTTTTGATTTCGCAAAACCAGATATGCATGCTCACTTTTTTTTAAAGAATTTTTTTGTTTTGATTTATTAGTGTGATCATCAAATGGGAACAATTGTGACAGGGCAAATGATTCTTGGACGTGTTTTCCTTTGTCCTAACTTAATTCAGGCTGCTAAAAGTTTCTGACTGAGGAAGTGCCTCTTTATGTTGTTGGATTTTGGATTGCTCTGTTCTGCTCATTCTTGCAATAGTACTCTAGTTCGATGTTTTGCCAAGGCATTATGCTTTCATATAGCAATTTGTAAGTGACACCACAATCCAGGAGACCAGAGTTCGATCAGAATTTAATCGACACATTATTGTAATCGCAGCACAATTGAGGAAGTCATAGCAAAATATGCGCAGCTAACTCCTCAAGAAAGGGCTAAAAGGTAGTTCTTATTCTACTTATCCTCTTTGTACCGTGGATTATACTAATGTACTAATTGGCATGCTTCCTTCCTTTGAACAGGAAACTGGAGAGCTTGGAAGTAAGTTACCTCTGATGCATTTCTCAGTGCATTTTTCCTTTCGACGTATAACATTTTTTGGGTATAACATTTTGGGACTGACCTGACTGTACGTCTTTTCTCTTCTCAAAAGGCCCTAAAGAAAACATTCAAGAAGCTCGATCATGATGTCAATATTCAGGACTTCTTGGGCTCTGGGTAATTCTGCAATTTTAAATATAGAATCATCATGGTGGCCGAGATGCCATAGTTGTAAAGACTGTCACTCACACCCTGTTTTTTTGAATCTGCTGCAGGGGTCAGACAGTCGAGGTAGACTTTAACGAATCGACAACTATGACGAGCAAGTTATGTAATTTTGTTGCTTCTTTCTTCCTGTCTCTAATGTTGTTGGACTGAATAATTTTACAGGAGTTATCAAGCCATCTCGGTTCGTTGCAATGTCAAATGGCAGACGTCCAAAAGCGTCTCAGGTCAACAGCCTTAACTCGCTTGAGTACTGTCACACATTGCCTTCATTTTCTTATAAAATGCTATTATTGTGCATATCTGTTCCAATATAATCACTCAGTGCTGGCTCGATCTTCTTTTTCATGACACATGATCCTGTAAAAAATGCCCCCTCTAGACATATTGCATTGATGACAAAATTCATTGTAGCATATCACAAATAAATTGGCGGAAAAGATTGTAACAGCAGGGCCTGTTGTTCTTCAGTTATTGGAGCGATCCCGAGAAGGTTGAGAATATCGACCATATAAGAGCAATGGAGCAATCTCTCCAAGAATCCCTTAATCGCATCCGAATGCAGAAGGTATATATCCCTAACCTTCAAATAACTTCGGCTGATCCCAATGTTTATGTGCAAAGTCCAGCATCATTATATGATATCTGAAGTATAAATGTCAAGTCTGACAGTGCCATATTGAAGCATAAATTACAGTAATATCGGTGTTTTTACTAAAGATAATTTCTAATCTTGTAATGATTTGTATCTGAGTAGGAGAACTTTGCAAAGCAGCATCTGATCGGCCTACATTGTGCTGCTGCTCAGGTAACAACACTCAATTCAGTCCTTCGGTATCATCCTGAATCTGAGAATTCTCTTCAGGCGCATACGATACGTTTCAGGTTCAGACATCTGATCGACATGTCAATCCTGGCCCTTTTTTTCAGTTCCACAACGACATGCAGTTGCCTCTAGGACTGACCGGCGACCCGAACGCTTCGTCGTGGTTCCACAATGGCGGCGCCGACGTGCAGCAACCGATGATGCTACCCGACGACCCCAGCTTGCTCCATCAGAGGTGAGCTCAAGCTGAAGCAAAAATATGCAGAGTGCTCTGAAGTCTGAACACTGACAAGCAGGCTCTCATCAACTGAACTGAACTTTGTTGTCTGACAAATGCAGGGACATTGGTTGCTCGACGAGCACGTCGCTGCAGAGCTACCCGGGTTACTTCAGCATGAGCAAACATTCGACCGAAACCGGTGGCGGCAGCGAGCACGGGCAGCCGTCGTCGGTGCAGCAGCCGCCGCCGGATTTCGGGCAGTCCGAGTGCCTGAAGTCTGAACTTTACCTGGGCGCGCAGTTCCCGTACACGCCCTTCGATCATACCAGCCTCCTGAACGAGCGGATGTTCAGACCTGACGGCGTTGAGCTGCACGACGGCGGCGCCGGCATGGACTTCGGCGGTGGGCACTTCGACCTGCCCAGGCCCGGCGACGAGGCAAGCTTCCAGAACTGGGCGACGGCGGCCTGCGGCACGGCCATGTTCGACCACCACCAACATCAGCAGCAGCAGCAACAGCATCACCAGCAACAACAACAGCCTTCATCAGCTCAAGTGAGTTCTATGTCCGAATTCATGCAAGCGCTGATACATAACAAGCTCAAGTATCGATCACAACTCCTTTAAATTCATTCTTACTGTCATTTATAAATTGTGATAATCTTTACCTGATTTCGTGGGCATTTCTTTCGTTTATGAACTTTTTCTTGTCCATCCACCATCACAACTCTGTCAAACAGTCAACTTTTTTTTCCCCTCATCTTAAAACAACGTGGTACTTAAGAATAGCATGTTGGATCATCAAACCTGACACTGTCAATTCTTTTTCGCCAGAAATAACAGCCATGAACTCCTCTGTCAAGTATGCATCATACATTGAAATTATGAAACTGCAAGACTTCTAGTTTCTTTCTGCATTGATTTTTATTTGGACCTCTTGTTCAGAATCATGACTGAATCTCTGACCATCAGCTCCCTGCAGCAACAACTCTAGCAGCCGCCCCGTTCGATCATGCCGTTGTTTATCCCAGTCCATCTCAGCACCAGCAAGTCATGATCTGACAATTTTGCTCCCTCAAAAGGCGCTACCATATTCATATCTGAAGTTTTTAGCAGTGAAAAATTGTGCAGAAAATATTGATGTATAGGGAAAACTGCCAATGTAAAGTATATATTGATTGTAGCCAATTCTAACTTGTAAGTACGGATTCATGTCTCTTGTAAACTATGGTATAGCTTGCCATAAAAGAGTTGGGCACTTGACTAACTTCCAGGCATACGCATCATTGTGCAAAACTAGGTCAATAATAAAAGGATAAAAAATATGGTTTATTTTGTAAAAGAAAATGGTAAAACCAACTAAAGTCCACGTCATAATTAACAAAATATTTCTGAATTTTATAATGGCCGGGATGGTGGTTGACGGGGAGCTAGATGAAGACAAACAAAGAAGGCAACCAAGTTCAACGGACCTGGACTAGTCGTTGGTTCAGCTAAACCATCGATGGGGGTGCCCGTTAGTCGAGTCCTTGTTTGTGAGTATTTATGTATTGCCTCATATATATATAAAAAAAACTATTGCTGAAGTTTATGCACACTCATGTCCATACATAGGTCCGCTCCTGATGCAGCCCAACAGATACAGAATAAATATTCAACACCCCATTGTGTAATCAATATAGAGTATATTCCTCCAAGATATCAAATAAGGTCATGAAGACTAGCTCAACATCAACACCAGCTCAACTTATTTATCAGTTGTCCGCCAACTATCCTAAAACTTATTTATCAGTTGTCCACCAGCTCTCCTTAAACTTATCAGTTGTGTCCAGCAGCAGGTGTCAGTTGAAGCGTGTACAATTGGCAACCTAACATGCGCTCGCTGAAGCAACACATAACAACAAGGCCAAGCTCATATAATGCCCCAGAGAGGACAAAGGGTGCAATCAACAACAGCCTTAACAACCCAGATGACAACAAAATATTTATTTTATACATTCATGGACAGCCTGTAAAATTAAGATGATATATGATGCCTTGCCACCAGAATGATGCTCAAAAGGGAGATGGAATATACACAGATAAATTTAATCATGATGTGATAATTTATAATCAAATGACAAATAGTATGACCCACTGTTGTGAACTCAACACCTACGAAAAATAAAAAAAACTTCTTACAGATTGAATAAAGAAATGCAGCTGTACAGGCAAGCATCTAGCTGTCCACGACCCCACCTGATTCTTCCTCCTTGAGATCATTATGCAACTTATAATCCGAGCCTTGGGCAATGAGGAGGGGAAACGACGAGGTTCATTTTCGATGAATTCTCGCGAAAGAATGTGGAAAGATGACAGGCTCAATGTAGCTGGATTTTACAAGGAATGAAAGAAGGGAAGGGGGAGTGAATATGGTACTCTATATGTGATTATGCTACTGCAAGGGCACTGTAACTAGACAGGGAGAAGCAAATGGAAGAACTTGAGGACGAATTACGAAGTTCTGAACAAGGTTCCGGAAAGACTGCTTCAGAGTATCCAGAAACGTTGGAACAAGACCAGGAACTTGAAGGAGCTGAATCAGCCATTGAAAAATTGAGATTTGAAAGGCATATGGCTGTAAACGGGTCACTGTCTATCCCTGATAAAACTCCAGCAATTGATAAGTTTGTGGCGACCATGTTCTTCAAGGTGATGTGTTTAATCTTTGGGAGCTCAGATGGATCAAAATGCTCGTCCGGGTGGGTCGAACAGTTACCGGTGAACTCAATTCCGACCTCAACATCATGCATCTGTACATCAGATATGACCACTTCCTCAATGTAAGCTCCACGGCCCGGCGAAGTCTTAAAGGAGATGCCCTTAAAGGAATCATGGATATGCAGAAGGTTAGCATGAATATCTGAAATCCCACCAGACATTTCACTGCCAAATGCAAGGGCAGCACCGGAAGATGATTGCAAATCCACTCTGCTTATATGAATGTCCGTTGTTGGTCTTCCAAAGGAAATGCCATACTTGTCCCACCCACTTTTCAATGCAATGGCTTCATGACTGACACTAATTGTACTGTCTTCGATGCAAACATTTGAACATGAATCTGAGATAAAAATAAACCATTAAAAAAGAGGTTACAATTGGAGCAGTAATACAAGGACTGAAATAAGATATCATGCTGTTATGGTCGGCATCTCTCACGCGCCCTGACACATGCTATCTGAAAACCATAAACATAAGCAATGCATCGAGACAAGAAACAATCATACCTGGAACTATGCCATCAGTGAGCAGAGCATCTGGTGCAGTATGAATTGTCACATTATGGATCTTTACATTGCTGGGCAAACAAAAACAATACTCATCAGTACAAATGCAACTATATTCCCGAAAAAGAAAAAGAATCACAAACACATGCAGAGAGAAAAAGAGGGAGAGGCTAAAGCAACAATGAAGCACCTGCAATACACTGGATGTATGCTCCAGGCTGGTGAATTTAAGAACGTCAAGTTTGAGACCACAATTTCTTCCGAATGCAAAAATTCTACAAGATGAGGACGACTATGGTTCAGTTCATGGGAGCGAACCCAATCCCACCATACTGATCCCTGGCCATCAATAACTCCATTGTTCCCTAAAACAAATGGATGAGCCATGCAAGGGTCACAAACAGAGAAAAAACAAATGCAAATAGAGCAACATGTATGTGTAGTTACCTGTAATAACAACATCAGTTAAATTGTATCCATTTATTAAGCTGTGATGTCTAGGACCAGGAAGGTCCAGTCCTTGGCCATAAGATGGCAAAGGTTCCACAATCGGCCATTGCGATGAATCCTACAATGAGAAGAACAACATATATTAATAACACAGGAACCGAAGTGAAGAACATAGCATTTTTTCTACAAGACTACAACCCAAAATATATGTATACAAAATCAGAATTGTCAAAAATGGATTCTGAAGAACACAACAAAATGGGGCATGACATGCAATAAATTCATGAATAACGACAAAGACATGAACCCAATCCACGTGGCTGGCACCTCAGCAGCACAACGTATCATTTTCCGGCACATGGTTAAAGGGCTCATTAACTTGAAAACAATGTAAAGGGAAATTGTCTCTTCTTAACTGCCTCCCCTACACCAACAGCCATGTTTCATCTTCCAGATACCCCTTTCTACAAGGAAAAAAACAGAGAGAACTACAAGCCTAGGCATGAACGAACTTGTCGATATCTGCAAAGGATTTTCTTTGCCATTCAAAGCAACAACACATAGCCTAACAACAAAAAGGTATCGCGTCCGAATCCATGCCCTGTGACTTCACAATACACATGTCAAAATCGATGCTTCATCACGCACAAGCCGACCAAACGTATCCAAACAAACTGAGATCATCTGATCAGTGATACCAATCCTAACCACTAACGATTCAGTAAAGTGAAGCTTGAAAAGGATAGGTGTCGTGAAATACATGCAACCAGAACCCAATCCATCGAACATACACCAACAGTACCAATCCAATGAAAGCAGAGTATCTTAACTACTTCCTTAAAAACCCGTGACAATAAACGAAATTGCAACAAAGTAATACCATCGCCATTACCTTTGTGCCAATGATGACGGCGCCTTTCTCCAGGTAGAGGGTAAGGTGGCTGGTGAGGTTGAAGCTGCCGGTGAGCCACCGGCCCTTGGGCACATACAGCTGCGCGCCGCCCTTGTCGGCGAAGGAGCGGGCATAGAAGACGGCGTTTTGGAAGGGCAACGTGTTCAGGGTCTTGCCGTCCCCGACGGCGCCGAACTCTGTGATGGTGACGCTGTGCGGCCGCGACCCCGGCGGCGCCTGGAAGCGTAGCCGCAGCTCATCGCCGCAGACAGAGCCGAGAGAGGCGGCGAGCACCAATGCCAGGACAACCTGAAGAACGCCGTTGCCATGCCCGCAACATGAATTAGCGACAAACACAAAAATTCCAATCTACTCGAACTGAAGCACCACACAATTCTGCTAAAACAAAACACAGAGCTGGCACATACTCACGTCGCAAACATCAAGTACCGCGAGAAATTGCATCTTCGTTCATAAGATCTCAAAAGGGAGCAATCAGGGGGGGCAATAAAAGGACACGACATTCACTGACCAAGATCCCAAATTGGGCATGGATCGCCCGGGAGGCCACTCGACAGCCACAGCAAAGTCATAGTGAGCAACAAAGAGAAGCCCGAGCGAGAAAGTCACCACGCACGCCATTCAATCTAATCACGGAAGAAAACATACTTACTAGCCTCTTCATAAGTCCTCCCCACTTCGCCGCGAGAGAGGGGAGATGGAGATGAACCAGCAGCAATAGATCCCAAGCGCCGCCGCAGAACGCTGCCACAGGCAGATGAACAGGCGGCGGAAAAGATTCTTTTTCCCCTGTTTCGTTGGATTTCGAGGGAACGGTGGAGGGAGGAGGGGAGCAGCCGGCTGCCGCCGCTGCCGCAGCAAGGGGAGGAGAAGCTGCAGAGTTTGCAGCTGCAGGGGCAGGCTGGTTAAAGTCTCCGTTTCTTTTTTTATTTCTGTATTCTCTGTTGTGTAATCATAAAACGAGAAACAAATAAAAGGAAAAAAGAAATGGAAAGAAGTGAAACAAAACATTTTGTACATGGTTGTGTACAACTATCTTGCCTCATATGTCTGGATTAAAATTGAGTTGGCAATGTTAAGATTGATTGACTCATTCATGAGGAAGACAAATATTTTAAGGAAAGATAAATCAATAAGCATTTAAAGATTGAAACGAAATTGATGGAAATATTTTCATGATATAAAATTTTATGTACCATTGATGATTTGGCAAGGGTATGACAGCAAGCAAAAAAGAACAAGAGCATACAACTTTATAAAATGTTGATACTTGTGTGGTGTTTATCTCTTTACCTTATTATGTTGAGGTCCATTATCAGATATATTATTGAGATTACAGACTATGACAAGGATTAAGGCACTGTTTAGTTCATGACTAATAATTAACAAATAAAAATTAGTCAGCTAACAATTAGTCGGTTGCCTGTTTGAACTCCTGACGAATTGTTAGCCAAAACTACAGAGAAAAGTTTGTTTTGCATATTGGTGGAGGATTAGTCCACATTAGCAGGGTTTCCCTGACTAGTATTACTATTAGTCTCCTGATTGGCTAAATTAGTCTCCCATTCGTCTCCCTTGGATCCTCCGGGGACTAAAATAGATCAATTAATAAGTCATATGTATAATTGCAATATAATAAAGAAAATTAAACATCAAAATATATAAAGGAAATGTTAAGAGGTGGAGCTAATTGTACTAATGTTAGTATAGATTTTAGTTAAATACTACATTTCTTCATATCTCGTCCTATCATTTGGGTGACCGTAAAAAGAAAAAGAATTTAAAAAATATCTACATAATTTATATTTGTTGATCAAAACGATAAACATTCAAAGCTAATAGAAATTTTAGATGTTTATAAATACTGAAAAGCAAGAAATACAGGGATGGCGAGTTATGTACATAATGGGCAGTAACAAAGTAGCTTATTTTCCTCACTTCATTGCGAAGATGATGAGTTTATTCGTCATCATTGCTAACATTATATGGTAAATTAGAGTATGCAAAGAAAATTAAAATAAATAAAATAAGAATATGGCCTGTAGATAATTTGTAGGCATTCTATGTTAGACCCCAGAGAAGGTTAAAAATTGTCACTTTAATTTATGAGAATGCGGTGCCGCTTCTATTTTAATACAAGATGAAGAAATGTATAATGAAGAAAACAAAGTGGTTTTACTTTTATTGCGAGGAAATGTGTGGAGAGAGAGGGAGAGCGCATTTTTCTATATGATTTATGCATAGCTCTAAGTGTTTTCGTGCTCCTAGAATGAAAAATGAATTAGATGAGCGTCGAACCATACTCAATGGTACCACTGACTATAAATTTTAGCACTGCTCTGATCCAATGAGAGACATTTGTATAGCATAGCATTGCAGCTTAAATTTGGTTATTACTTTAGCCTACTACTAGCACTTAGGCCCTGTTTGGATCCTCTAGCCGGCTAAACTTAGTCAACTAAAACATTAGCCAGCTAATTTTTTAGCCAACTAATTTTAGGAGGTACTTGTTTGGATCCTTGACTAATGTTTCTGGTTTTAGACTTTCCTTGCCTTTTTAATGTGTTTCTTGCTTTTTTATATGTTTAGTCGATTTTAGTAGCTTTGAGGTGACTAGAGGCTAAAAGTTTAGGAGTGGGTGGGCTAAAAGTTTAGAAGATTTTAGGAGGTTATGTTTGGATCCCAACTGACTAAAATTAGCCAGCTAAAAGTTTAGGAGGTTGATCCAAACAGGGCCTTAAGTATTGCTGAGATCAACAAGGCCCAGGTAGAACCTAATTCAGGTCAGATACTGCCATGTAAGCTTTGGATGGATCCACAAGGCAGGGAAGCCAATCGTGTTGAAGTGGGCTATGGGACACCAACAATTCCTGGATGATTTGGAGTATGGAATGACATCATGTCAGCTTAATCTAACTAACATTCCATTTCTCATATAGTAACACACTCATGTCGAGAATGTACCATACATCCATTTACTCTCAAAAACAGAATTTGTCATGCTCTCTTCGTTCACTATCCATAACCAAATACCAGTGGTCAATTAGAACATGAATTTAGGTTGGATTTTGATAAGATTAAACTTATTGATGCCCCATAACTGTGATTAATGTCAGGTTGCAAAGCACCAATGGGCATCAACCTATGTTGAACTTTGTTATGGGAGAAAATACTCCTGCATTTATTGGTTTGGAAGAGACAGGGGTGATCCATATTCATATCCAGCTCAAGCTTGATCCAGCTATGCATGCATGACCACCGAAACTTGGATCATACGGTGTGATGAGTATAGTTGGTGAGCTATAATTGTAGCAAAGAATGTTGCTTGATGAGGGCCGGATGTGTTGCAGGTACATATACTGCACAAAATGAGAGCCTTCCAAACATTAGTTGCCCAATGGATGCGACTTCGAATTTGTACTAGTATATAGATAGTGCAATAACAATTCTACACATTTTTGTGTTTCTTCTTTATTTTTGTTTCGAAAGATAGCTGCAGTGCTCTTTTTGTGTTGTTACATGAGCTATTGTTATAGAATTATGAGCCGGATGTCTTTGTTGCCTTTCAAAATGGTTTGTTTTCAATTCTGTTCTTTAGGGAGACACGCTTAAATTAATACTACCACCTCTGATCCTTAAAACAAGTCCAGTTTTTTTTTCCAAATCAAACATATATATTTCTGGCCACCCAATAGCTTAAAACCTATATTGATTCATTACTTTTTTTTTTGGCATAACAGGACACGCTCTGGAATTTCATTACTTTTTTTTTGAGGAATTCGGAGGGAGAGCATCCTCACCTTTTCATTTCATTCAAACTGCATATATGAGCAGGCTGTTACATGTTGTTTTAAATGTTTACAGCAGAGATACAATTTCATTACTTTTAGTAACGAAATCACACCGAGCCTCGCATCAAAGCGTTCCGGCAAAAGTATAACGGTGCTGCTGAAAGTAAATCTACTTATTTACTAGTCCTTTAGCTATTGATTCATAACAAAAGGTTGATGTCATTTGATTCGTTGCGGAAAGAATTTTAATTTTATAGGCATGTTCAGTAAACTTGTTGCACTGTAGACGTGCCACTATCTCACGGGTTTAACTCAGTTTCGAGTTTACTGAACGAAAATAGCAAGGAGGTTATTTAAGCTCGTCGACAACGCGGAGATATGTTCCGGCGCGTGGACGACGAAGTCATTCAAAGTGATGAGCATTCGGAGCGACGAGCTAACATATAGTGCTCCGGTTATGCTTATGATCTTGCTGCCTGGCCGGTCTGGTATCCCGGGTACATTTGGCCGACCGTGGCCAAAAAAGATCTGTCCCGGTTGGTCTAGTAGCATTAGATTAGCTTCCTAAAGCTTCACTCTTTTCCGTAGAGCTGTGCCAGCATTTCGTTTTATTTTAAGAAAAAAACATTGGCTGCAAGGAGTGTTTGCTCAGGGCCTTTTGGAGTATAGTAGTATAATACAGCAAGCCAGTACGATTCACTCTCCTGAAAAAAGGAGTTGCATTGTACGATTTACTATCCTACAAACAATGCATGGTGCGGCCAGCTCTTTAATTAATTAATTGTTAAATGAGACCACGTACAGGATCATGTACATCCGAGTTTGATGAAATCATGGAGACGATCCCGGCACGAGCTTTTACAGAGAAGAACAGGGAGCGAGAGAAGAAGAGACGAAGAGGAAGCAAAGCAGAGCAAAAACAGAGGGTTGCGGGGTGGGCGAGATCTGAGCCGAGGTGGGCCAGCCAGGCTAGGTCGCAAGCGGCGACCATGATTGACACCCCGACCGACCCACATGCGACGTACGCCGCCACGGGGACCCACACGTCTCCCGCACTCGCGTAGCCCCTGGTCACCGACACTCGGACCCACCGGGCGGCGGGCCGCAGGTGCGTCCCGACCCCACGTGTCGGTTCGCGGGGTGGCATGCGAGCCGTGACTCGTGAGCGAGGCCGCTAGTACGTGCTCCTCCGGTGCGTGTGTTGACGCGTGGAGGGAGGCGTCGGGCCCTTTCTTCTCCGACGTGTTCCTGGCCAGGTCCGCCACCGCCAGCCACCTCGGACGTAGAGTAGTTAGACTGTCCGCACTCGTCGTACTCTAAATTCATTCTCTAAAAGGAATATTCCGTCCTAGTCAGCAAGATTATCTCCTCTATATCTAGTTTTCCCGCACCCGTTCATACTCTATATCCATCCTCTATATCTACTACCCAATATTTTATTCAACCATCTCCAACTACCATCAGTGGGGCTCACTTGTAATTTTATGTAAATATATCCATGTGAGATCTTGTTTTGAAGGATTTATTGAAACGAATTTAATGGTGTAATCGGAATTTGATTTGAGTTTTTGGTTTGTGAGTTATAACATTTTTTAGTTCGTTGAACTAGTGGGGCCCGCCACCGCTCACCCTCTCTCTGCTGGTTCTCTCCCACGCGACGTGCGCTGCTGCGATTTAGCGGACGCGGAGCCGTTCGCCAGGTTTAGCGGACGCGGAGCCGTCCGGCAAGATAGCGCTCGTGCTAGCGTACGCCGTTGCGGAGCTTTTCCCGCTAAACGCGTCCTGCAGGATCCCGATAGCGGACCCAGTGCAGTCAGTCTTAGGTCTGCCTCGTGGCTCGTGGTCTGCGTCCGCGTGGGCCCGGGCCCCGCGCACGTGCCGTTCGAGCTGGCTGGGTGGGCCGCTTTGCCAGTTGGGCTCGAGCTAGCTGTAGCTGTGTGTGTCGTCGTCGTCTCGTCATGTGATGTGAACGAACGAGAAGAGGACAGCAAAGCGAGTGACCCAGACGGCGATCGGCGAGGTCTGTCTGACCACCGCGGCGGCCGCCAAAAGTCTCGCTCTTTGACCGGAGCTACTTACCTACCGCTACCGGTGCATGGGCATGGAAATGGCAAGCTAAGCTAGAAGCTACCTCGTGATTCGTGCACGGCTACTGCTACTGCCACACCATATCCATCTGGTACGTCGGATCACCGATGGAATCACATGGGTTTTAAGTACGGCGTCCGCGCCCACCACGTTCAACGACAAATGAAATCATATGGTCATCAACAGTACGTGCCGCTGTCCTCGCAAAAAAAAAAAAAAAAAAACAGTACGTGCTGCCACGCGGGGAGTTGCACTCTCACGTACGTGAGCCCGACGATTGAGACTCGATCCAGTAGTTTGATGGACACAGCAACGGAAGTATTAAACACGTCACCAACCCCGAAACTGGTAAGTGGCGGCTAGCGCGCGTGTAGTTTCCACGCATTGTTTTAGGATTTTAATTCACGATTGAATTTGGTTACGACCACGACAGATGGTTTTGAAACTGTTGTGTGTAGCCTGCAGAGTCTTTTTTTTTTTTGGGGTGGCTAATGCCTTGCATTCACGAGTCACTTGATCTTTTAGCCAGAGCACGGGCAAAGGAAGAAGGTGGGCCGAGACAGAAAGTGCCCAAAAGTTCAGTTTCAGGCCCACGATTTCGGTACTGACGAGAGGAGCGGCGCTAGGCTTGTCACTCGACAAACATCAGGTGGTGTTTGGCAAATGGGAAATGAGAGGTGGGTTTGGGATTGAGAAATGATCTTTGAGAGAATGAAAGGTTGAGATTTAATATAAGAGGTAAATAAAGGGTTGAGATTTTCCATCACATTTCCTTTTCCCAATCCCAATCCCTATTTCCCAATATCCAAACATCACCTCAGTGTATTTCCTTTTTTGCCAAAACCAAAGTCGGCTCAAAAACTTCTATTACTCAGTGGTAATTTGTTCTTATTTTCTTTAAAACTTTGTACTCTATATATGGTTCGGAGTTTCAGCATCAGCATGCGGGGTAAAAAAAACAAATACTCGTTTAACAATGTATATCTATTCTCTTAATGAAATACTTGAATTCACATTCTCCAAGAAAATTTGTTTTTAAAAAAAAACACACAACAAGATAGTGTAGTACAACATTCTACTAATTTATTTTGGACTTTTGTCTCTGCGTTGATCGTCTTGCAAGCGGCCAACAGCATCTCTTTCAAAAAACAAAAACAATAAAGGTAGATAGCATCGCATCAGGTATATCTCCAAATGCCGATGAAATCGACTCGCATCATGTCCCTGTTCCGAAACTGTAGTGCGGTTCAAGCTGCTACACGTCCGGCCGCTGTGTCCAACTGCTGTTTACGACTGCATCAGGACGGGAAAAACATCAACGGATAACAAAATGGCGTGAGCGCAGCTAATGCAGGGATCGCATGTGGTCGTACACAATAATAGTACGTACTCCCAGATCATTTTCGTTGTTTCGATTATTAAAAGCTTCCTTTTATCTGGGTCCAGAGACGGTAAGCCACAAAAGCAAGCTGAAACTTTTTAAATAGCGACCCACGTGTGCGCCAAGAAAATCATCCGAAACTGTTTCCAATTTGAGATGGATCCGTAACTGGTGGTGTGGCCGGTGAAGCGATCGAGCGGCGTCGCTGATCATGCGCGGCACAAATAGGCAGCAAGGGTATCTTCCGGCTTGCACCAGTGGAATATCCAAAAACACAAGCATAGCCTTCGCATAATGCTGCAGCGATACCCTGCCATGGGACTCCCGAAAATGCCCTTTACTGTAAAGGGTAGCGTGTTGTGAGGCTGGCAAAGTTTCCTGTACAAAATGGACGCCATGGTCTCCATGCGTTTGGTACCAATTGATACTTTTAAAGTTTGAGTGAAGTTTAAAATCGAGAAACTCAATTAATAGTAAGTAAGGATGTGGTTTTCATTTTGCTATTTCCGGTTATCATCGTATATGCGTGCTGGCTACCCATTTTTTTTCCCGAAAATGTTGGGTTTCGGTTTCTTACAGTCGAAGATGAGGATGGCAGTGATAGATGGTGAGATGACTGTGTACGTTCATATTAGAGTTTTTATCCGTGGCATATCCGTCTGTAACGGTCTAGATGGTGGAATTTGTAGCTCTGTTAAAATTTCTTGTCTCTCATCAATGAAGTTAAGGCTTTTTTTGAGTTGCTTATGCAATCAGATAATGTAGTATGCTTGAATATCAATGAAATTTCTTTTTCGCAAAAAAATATATACAAATAAACATCACACATTCTATTTTGTGTTCCAAATAAAAGATGAGAGACTTAAAAAAATATAAAGAATGACTTAATACTAACTCATATTTTGTAGCGAAAAAAATAGTCTATCAAAAGCTTTAGACCGTAAAGAACTCTAATAAAACAGAGACTCGAAAAAAGAAAAAAAACAGAGACTCGGGCTAAAGGGAAACACAAGCTAAATCAAAGTTTAGCCTCTCTCCCAAGAAACTTAAGCAACAGGGGGCAATTTTGTCCACCTTGCTTAAACCCGTCCTCCCACTTTTAGGCGCCCACGCCTCGGACAGCGCGCTTGCGCCGCTTGCTCTGGCCTCTCTGCCTCGTTGCCGTCGATCGCAGGATGGGGACGAAGAGGGTGGTGTCGGCGGCCGGGCCGGCGGCTCTGGTCTACCTCGTGCTCTCGGGGCGGTTCTCCTCGCCGTCCGTCGAAGGCGCGGTGTCCGAGTCGGAGTGGGCGAGGCGGCGGCGGAGGCGGGGTGCAGAGGAGGCCAAGAAGGGGGAGGAGAGGTGGCCGGAGCGGGCGCCGGAGAGCTGGAGGGAGGCCGCGGCGGTGGCGGCGAGGACGGCGGGGTTCCTGTACGCGGAGACGCTGGGCAAGTGGCCGCTCGGAGACATCGCCTTCGGCATCAACCATTACATGCGCATCCAGGTGATCACGGCGTGCGTTCTTGCTCGAATTTTCGTGCTGCATCTACTAGCTTACTGGTTATAAGCAGGAAGGGAAAAAAAAAACTAATCTTCGTGTGTAGAGTGCTTAATTGGTAATGCAAATTCGTAATTGCTAATGGAGAGCAAAAGGTCGACCTATTTGTCATAGTTCTGAATTTAGGATACAATGGAGTGGCAGATGTTTTCATCTTGGCCTGTCCTGCTGCATTTCTATCTGGTTTTACGGGCGCTTACACTATTGAATTGGTTGAAAAAAAATCCAGGAATCTGTTTGGTGAATTACGTTACAATACTTTTTGGTTAATTTTATTAGAATACTATGGCCTATGGGGATTTGATTAATTCATGCCGGTTAAACGGGAGCCTGGGGATTGGGAATATTTTTGGTTGACAGAACAAATTGTCATTCTGAAAGGTTCGTTGTTGAGGGGTTATGTTCCTTATTTCTGTAGGATTGATCAATGCATGCTGGATTAATGCAAGTTGCTTACTTTATGACTGAAAAGTTCGTTAATATGCTTTTTCAGCAACGTTTTTCGTTAACAGCTCTGAAGAACTGAAGATAATTAGATTCCCTTGTGAGCATTTCAAATTACTGAACTACATTTTCTTTCACGAATGATTATTTTCAGGGCAATCTGCAGCATGAGTTTACTGGCAGCAATTGTGTACCCCTGGAAGGTCCTGGAGTGAGGCAAGAACTAATTGGACTTCTCAGGTACCTGAGACTCTGCATGTTCTTCTCAAAGAAGCCATATGAGGTGTTTCTAGAGTTTGGTGGATATGGCCAGAGTGACATTCTCTTAAGGAATTCTAAGCCAGGGGTGGGTATTACCTTTAATCAATTTGATGCTTCTTCAGCACAGATTGCAAGTACCTTAATATAATTTTGTGCTTACATTCAGGTTATGAAGCCTTCGTTCGCAATTGTCCGTGATGAAAGTACCAAATGCTTCCTGCTTTTTATTAGGGGTGCGATCAGTACTAAGGAACGCATAACGGCAGCAACTGCTGCAGAGGTTCCATTTCATCATTCGGTGCTACAAGATGGCCGTAAATCCAACTTGGTGGCTGGACATGTGCATTGTGGAATGGTTGCAGCGGCTCGTTGGATAGCAGATCAGGCCATTCCTTGCCTCAGTAAAGCAGTCGAGCAATTCCCAGATTATAGAATTAAGGTAGTTTAGCAATCTGTTTTGACTCACTCAAAGTCCCATGTCTCCGGAACTTTCTGCAGAATTCGAGACCTTGTTATAATAGTATCTGGTCCAAAGGAAACACTCAGATGGTTTATTTTACAAGAACATGATAATCTAGTAGAGTGATAATTTGTCTATTTTCCATCTTAATTATTCAGTAGATGAAAAATCATCAAAGTAACTGATGCAACTCTAGAGCTATGCTTGAATAATTCGTTGCACCTTTTTTGGCTAACTATATTGTGATATCTTTATTTCGTTTTAGATCATCGGGCATTCAATGGGGGCTAGTATCGCAGCAATCTTAACATATATGCTACGTGAGAACAAGGACCTCTCTTCGTCCTCATGTATTGCCTTTGGACCAGGTACTGTATTAAAGAATCTAACTTTTGATTATTGAGCACTTTCTTCTTAATACAAAGATACGCAGCTCTCCTTCGTATTCGAGAAAAAAAGGTTATTGAGCACATTAATATAATAAAAACATATTAATTTACTACTAATGATGATACACTTCACAGTCACACCGATATAGTTTTCAAGTATTGTAAGTAGAAGACTAATACAAACACTACCCCAAGAGATTCTTTCTTCTATTTGGTAGAAAAGCATACATTTATGTGACAAAGCAATGAGCCCTTCTTCTTCTTTTTTTTTTTTTTTTTTTTTTGGTAAGATGTGCCATATAGTTACCTGTGGTGAGATGTATATAGATAGTGATATACTAACACTTTGAACTGCTGCTGTCTAGCTGCTTGCATGACATGGAACTTGGCTGAGGCGGGTAAAGATTTTGTTACCACTGTTGTCAACAAAACCGATGTTGTGCCATCTTTTGGTAAAGCTTCAGCTGCCATCCTTCGCACAGAGGTATCCAATGGCTAGCTATAGTTAAACTGTCTAGTGATGATGTTTAGAACCATGGACCAGGGCTGTCGGCCTGGTGGCAAGACGTGCGGTTCGCACCTTGCTGGTCGGGGGTTCCATCCCCGGCCCCCGCAAACACTGTTGCGCGCGCGGTACTGTAGCGCACAGTGCGCAGCACTGTTGCTGCAGTCGGTACTGCTGCGCGCACAGTGGTAAAAAAATCCCCTCGCCTTTCCCAGGTCAAAGCACATGGTTAAAGACTCGCGCCGAAGCTCACAAAGGCCAGCTGAGTCTATGTGTAGGATCGGAAAGAGGGTTCGGGGGTTTTCTCGGCCTGCGTGAGAGGCTCTTCTCCTTAGCAAATGCCGTCGGGGGCGGTCTTACCCCCGGCAGTTCGAGTTTTTTTTTTATGATGTTTAGAACTATGAGACTACTTCTTTTCTGCTTAGTAGTCTCAGATTTTTCAATCCTCATCAAATCTTTTGCAGGTTATGGCATCATCATGGGCTTCAGACCTCCAGGAACAAATTCAAAGGACAAGAATCTTGGGATTTGTAAATCGCTCTATGAGTTTCATGCAATCCCACATACCTTTCGTATCCGACCCAAGGTCCAAGGTTGCAGATGCCAACACATTGCAGCCTCACACTCCTATGGTACGACAAACATAATTCGTTCAGTCACATATTCTTTGAACAAATATTGTATCATTGATGCAGCTAGATACCATAAATCATAATATGATTGATGTAATTTTTCATTTGCTGAGTGTGTTCCTGTTGCGTACCAGGATGAGTTGAAGCTTTCAGCTGATATGCGTGCCGCTGTGAATAAATACTCTGCACTGTCCTGCTGGTCATTTGTTGAAGTATACAGGCAAACTCTGGACCCTTTTGTCAACCCCACTCAGGGCACTGCAGCACTGAGGTTCACCTATGTGGGAGCTGATGGAAAGTCTGAGAAGCTAGATGCAGGAGAACCAGCCTTATGCTTTACAGAAGAACCTGACCAGGAAAGTAAAGCAACAGACCAAGAACACCTGGATCAGCTTTTGAGATTGTTGCGATTATCGCCAATCGCCTCTCGGGAGCCTCACCAACTATACCCTCCTGGAAGAATCATGCACATGGTTGCGTTGCCAGCACCTGAAGAGCCAAGCACCAGTGAGCAGGACCTCCAGGATGAGGTAATCGCCATCTACGAGACCCCTCGCTGCATGTACAGCAAAGTCCGTTTGGCGAAATCGATGATTAGGGACCATTACATGCCGAGGTACATTGAGACGATGGAAATGCTGATCGAGAAGCTTGCAGAGGGTGGCAACAATGATACTGATGACCAGGTCAGCTAATTGAACAGAAAAAAAGGAAGATTGGTAGTGGTAGGCTGTGTTAAGGGTATAGGAGTCGTATTCCCATAACTTGAAGGAATAAGACTCCTATACGACTCCAGGCAGCACTGTTGTTGTAGGGATCTAAATAGATGGTTTATAACTTGAGACTAGAAACCAAATTAATTAGCTGTATAGTGTAGTGGTAACAAATACTAGTAGAGTTCCAATAGGAGCATTCCTTGCTGAGACTTGCAGCAATGACTGGTGATGTGTCTGTGTGTGAACTGTGTACTTTACAATGAGGTAGGCTAACCTAGTAAATGACAGTCTTCTCTGAATGTTGAGTCTACTTTTAAGAAAGGATTATATATTAATAAAATGATTCCTGAACTACTTGTAATTGGTTATGTTCCAGAATTGTGAAGCTGCAAAAGATGTGTTTTTACAAAGGCCGAAGGTATTTCTCTGATGGTAATTATTCCACTTGAGAGAGAACCCTAGAAATGAAACCAGCTTGTCGATTTGTCGGCATGATTTATCTGGATTGAAATTGATGAAGGAAAAAAAAAACTCTGAAAACTGAAAGGGCCGGATGTGTAAAACTGATGTTTCTTTTGCAACAGCATATAAATTTAACATATAGAACACAAGATGGTTCCTTCACTTGAGATTTATTTGAACTGAAATTGTTTGGGAAAAAATAATCTGAAAATTGAAAGAGGCACTGCATACATACAGGATCAATGATCATGTTCATCAGGTTGCTTGCAGCAGTAATCATCCCTTGCTCTGCCTCGTCATTGCCCTCGCCAGGTCGCCTGCGAGCGCAGGAGCAAGAGCATACACCCTGACAGCGGGCACGCTCGTCGCCGGCGGAAGGCAGCAGCGTGTCAGCAAGCGGCCGGTACCGCCACACACACCGCCATGAACTCAACGGCGTCGAAGAGTGACAAGCGTCCCACTGTTGCTGAAGGCTTCGACTTCGTCGCGTTCACTTATGGGTGAGGAGACGAAGGCACGGTGCGGCGGCCAAACAAGCCGCCATGCCCGGCCGGTGCGAGCTCCGTCGCCCGGCTCCGACGCGGCAAGCGGCGCGCTCCTCCAGCGACTGGTCGCTTGTGACAGGATGCCGCGGTGGGAGCAGCTGAGTGCAGACACTGCAGAGAGTTTTCGAGGATTGGTGGGCCAGGTTGTACTCTGCACTGCCGGAGACGGGGGCGGAGAAGACGGCGCCGGCGCCGCCGTCCACCGACGGGAGCAGGGAGGCTGATCTGAAACAAGGGGGCTTTTTGCATATATTTGGATCGCGATTATTAATCGCGATCCAGATATTTACAGATATACCGCTGATTTGGATCGCGATTAATAGTCGCGATATGCCCCATTTTGAAAACTTCCAGGCCGGCGACATGGCACCCGGCGACGCCGCGCCGCCGCCGGCGACCCCCGACGGCTCCACCACCAGGCATCCCGCTTTCTCCTCCACCCCTTCAAAGATTCAACCGACGTCGCGGTCCCCCTCGCGCAGTGCCAAAGCCCCAGAAACGCTACCGCGGCGGCGCGGTGGCCATGGGCGGCGGCGGTTGCGCCTGCGCTCGCGGCTCCACTCGCCGTTCCTCGTCATATTTCGCTCAAGGCACTACTCCGGCGTGTACGTGTGCACGCGATTCAAGGACCAGAGATCACGCCCGAGCAGAGAACCGCGGCGAGACCTGTGTCGCCATTGCTCGGACCTGGAGAAGAAGCATTTGGCGCCGCCGTTGCCGTTGCTCGGACCTGATGACCAAGCATCCGAGCCACATCGGACGAGACAATCGGCAACAAAGCTGATGGTACAAACCTTAAGTCCAAGCTCCATGCCTGGGAAATGATGTGCACCAGCAAGAACAGAGCATTGCTCTGTACCCTGTTTTCTAGAACAGAGCATTGCTTTCTTGCTCGTTGCGAAGTTGGAACTGAAAATACACCAGGGTTTGCCATTCAGAAGAAAACTGAAGGCGGGAGAAATAATTTCGTGCTAATGACTGCAAACGTTTTCATTGCGTTGCACGCCAATGCAAGCAATATGACACACTGCTAGAGGAAACCACGAGTTCCCAAAAGGTTCAAACTTTGCATTCAGCTGCAGATGGCCGTACAATGTTTGGCAACAAATGCTCAGCTAAATTTGTAAGTTATTTCTCTCCCGTTCGTCATAATTTTATGCATCACATTACATCACAAGTATATAGTCAGCCGAGAACACTAAAGCCTGAGCATGAAAGAAGCCGGCTCCCGGTCCTGACCTTTCTTCGACCTGAATAACAATGTCAGCTTTTTTACCTTAAGGTACGAGTTCAAAGAAAAAAAAAAGGTACGAATTCATCCCTAGTAGACGAGAGGCTTGTCGATCCACCGGACACGGCAGCCACAAGCCTTCAGCATCTGGAGCAGCTCCGGGGAGAGCACGGACCGCAGCCCACCTAGCATCTTCACCTTCTTCAGCTTACCGCACGCGACTCGCAGCGCCACCTCAAACCCTTCAATGGAAACCCAGGAGAGGTGGACCATCTTCAAGTCCTGAAGGCACCTCAGGGAGCTCAGCAGATGGCACAGGCCCAAGCCTGTGATTTGGCAGTAGGATATGTCAAGCTGCAAGGCGACCAAAACAAGCAAAGAGGATGTCAGATTCCCGCGGCGGAATGTCAGAAGCGACACGGAGAAGCCGAAAGTCGCTGGGTGCTTCACCTGTCTGAGGTTTTGAGAGTATCTTGCAACAGCCCAGATGCTAGCGTCGTCCACAGAATAACAGCGCTTCAAGTCCAGTTCCACAAGGTTAGTGCAGCCACTGGCAATGGAGGCGATTCCAATGCCTGTGATACGAGCCAGACATCTCATCTCAAGGTTTGTGAGTTCTTCCAGTGAGCTTAAATGCTTCAAACCAGCATCTGTGATTTGGTCGCAATAGCGTAGGTTCAGGACCCTGATCTTCTTGCAGCCACCAGCTAAAGCTGCCAGGCCATCGTCAGTAACAGCACTGCAACTGTGAGAAGATAAAAATTTGCACTTTATTTTCTATATATCAAGGGTTATCGAAAAGAATCTATGAGATCATAGGGTCATATATAAACATCCTTACCGATATAAATCAAGTTCCATCAGCTTTCCACAGTTTGAACTGATATAAGCAAGGCCTTTGTCGGAAATACTTGAGCAGAGGCCAAGCTTCAAGGTTAGCAGCTCTGAGCACCTTGACAAGTACTGCAATGCTAAAAACATGGGATTTTATGGACAATCAATCTCACTTGTAAAAATGAACAGCTTTGAGAACAATAACAGAAGATATTGGTATATTCCAACTACCTGTATCATCAATACGGCAGTCAGTAAGATCAATCTCCTTAAGATGGGAGCAAAGGGTTCCTATTTGCTCTAAGCCCTTCTCACTTACAGAAGGGCAGGACTCCAGCCGGATGCATTCAAGCTTTCTGCAGTTCTCGGCGATTGTAGCAAGAGCATCATCGGTAAGGAGGTTGCAGCATGTGAGGTCAATGGTCCTTAGGCACTTGCAGTGATTGACAAGCGAAGCAATACCAGCATCTGTAACGCTGCTGCATTTACTAAGCCCAATCTCAACCAAATTCTTGCAGCTATCACCAATTGCCTGCAGACTCGAGGAAAATACTTCGAGGCCATCGAGTCTCAGTACAGTCAAAGTATCCCTTATCGTCGATAACTTGGATAGAAAGCAAGTATCTATCTCCTGTAATTATAAAGCAGAGGTAAATAACCACCTAAATCAAATAGGATAGTTTAATCTTTTGCTGACATAGGCAAGAGTAGAGGAACTTCACTTACAAGCAAACTGTCTGCAGCATTTATTTGTTGGATAAAATTGTTACCAGCTATGAGTGAAGCTAAGCCCTGGGAAGTCACATGATCACATCTCGACACATCGATACTCTGGAACAGATGGTTTGTACATTTCATAAGTACCAGAGCTTCGAAACATAATGAATGCTTACATAATATGCATCCTTGCAACCTGATTACCTTCAGTGAGTTGCCTCCAGTACTTAGTAGTTCTAGGCCATCATCATCTATGAACGAGCAGCTGACCATTGCTAGGTGCTCTAGGTTCTCGAGAGTGGAAAGCGATCTGAGGGATTCATTGCTCACCTAAAAACAAGATGAAAAAAAATTTAAAGATACCTTTTCAGGTTTACGGTGGCAATAATCAGAAAACTAAACGCAACCAGGTACATTTTAAACTTGATAGCAGGAAGCAGTGAACAAAAACTTGGCCGCCGACGACTCGAGGGCGGCTCCCCTCCCCTCCGGCGGCCTCTCCGGCGCCGGTAGGTGGGGGGAGCGGGCCTCCCGCGCCGGGACGAGTTCCATGCCGTGGAGCGATGGGGTCGTCCCCCCTCTCCCCATGGCTAGGGTTAGGGTTCCTCCAAAATTGGAGGATTTGGTGTCGAGTCGGCGATGACGAAGTGGAGGCGACATCGCCGACGAATTTGAATAAGGTACTTCGGCTCTTACTCCATGGCGTGGAGGTCAGGTATGGCCGAGACGCAGGGCTAGTGAGGTTAGGTCTAGGCAGAGTCCTAGGTTAGGTACATTTTAAACTTGATAGCAGGAAGCAGTGAACAAAGACTTGGCCGCCGGCGACTCGAGGGCGGCTCCCGTCCCCTCCGTCGTCCTCTCCGGCGCCGGTAGGTGGGGGGAGCGGGCCTCCCGTGCGTCCGGGACGAGTTCCCTGCCGTGGAGCGATGGGGTCGTCCCCCCTCTCCCCATGGCTAGGGTTAGGGTTCCTCCAAAATTGAAGGATTTGGTGTCGAGTCGGTGATGACGAAGTGGAGGCGACATCGCCGACGAATTTGAATAAGGTACTTCGGCTCTTACTCCATGGCGTGGAGGTCAGGTATGGCCGAGACGCAGGGCTAGTGAGGTTAGGTCTAGGCAGAGTCCTAGGTTGGTTCAGTGTTTGGGTCCGAGTCTGGTTTGGTAGGTTTAAGGTTCTTCGTTCCTCGATGGTTCGATTGGTCTCCTTTGTTCTTCTACTCCTGTTCGCTGGTGTGCATGTCGGATGCGATGAAGATTACCTGTCCCTCCATGGCTTGAAGCAAGGCGACGGCCCAAGTACTTTCAGATCGAATATTAGTTCGTGTTCAATCCGTTTTGGACATAGTTTCAAGATGGTGCCCGTTACGGCTTTTTCAAAGTTTGTTCCCTTGGCTCTCGGTGGAGGAATTGATGATCGACATCGGATTCGGATGTTCCTGGCTGATTCATGGAGTGGTGGCGAAGGATTTTTTTTGGTTCAAACTGAGGAAGAAGATGAATAGTGGTAATGCCTGGTTTGTAGGTTCTTGTTTCTGCAAGGTCCTGGTTGTAGTAGGGGATGTAATCTGTTTCAAACCTTAATATATATCCCCGTTCGCAAAAAAAAAAAAAAAGGGCAAGTGAGTGGTAAGTGTAGCAAGTGGCTCTCTGGTGCTGGATATATTCATATCGTAGAGAACAGAAGTAAATCCACAGAAGTACAGCTGATTCTAGAAAACACCAAGCAAGCATCAAGATGCTATGCGTTTCAAGTTACAGAATGTTGTGACCACATTCTCCCAAGCTAAAGCATTATTGTGGGGCTTCGTTTTTGTACGAAACATCCACAGTACACAACATACATCAACAGTGCAACATTTCCCACTCACTCAGAACAACGACTTCACCAAAAGCTAATGTCAAAATTCGATTGGAGCATATATCAATATCTTTCCTATTCCTGTTCCGGTTGCTGACCACAGAGCAAAAAACATTTGAGACTTGAGATGGTACCTTGAGGTAGGAGATGTCGAGGCTGCGGAGGTGGCGGCACTTCTTGGCGAGCAGGTCGACGCCGATGTCGGAGATCTCGCGGCACCACTTGAGGCTGAGCCGCTCCAGCCGCGGGCACCCCACGGCCACCTTGGCGAGCCCGACGTCGGTGACGGCGAGGCACTTGTCGAGCTCGAGCTCCCTGAGCCCGCCCGCCGCCGCGGCCAGAGCCGCCACCTCCCGGTCCCCGGCGGCCACGCAGTGGGACAGGTCGACGGCCTCGAGCCGCGGGCCGCACGCCGCCGCCACCGCCTCCAGCCCGCGCCACCCGACCCCGCTCGCCCGCGCGAGGCAAACCCGTCGGATGGTGAGGGGAAGGGCGTTCCCGGTGGCGGTGGCGGAGGAGAGGGCGGCGGCGAGGGCGGCGTCGTCGAGCCCCGCGCACGCGGAGAGGTCGAGGGATGTGAGGGACGGGAAGAGGCGGAGCACGCGCGGGAGGGCCTCGCGCCGGAGCGGCCGGGCCGAGCGGCGCGAGGCGGACTCGGCGAGGGCGAAGGCGCGAGAGGCAAGCCGGCACGACTTGCGGTCGCGTGGGTCCGTTACAGCGGAGAGCGCGTGCGCCAGCAGGTCCAGCGACAGCGCGTTCACGGTCGTGCCTGAGCCGACGCCGCCGTTACCGGAGTCGTGCTGCTGGCTCATGTCGACTCAGCGGGGATGAGAGAGATCCCGATCCCGTCGGCCGGGCGGGCACGGGCACGCGCGGCGCGGCGCGGGGGGCTGGCTGGCTGGCTCCGGCTGTTGGGCTGGCCGGGGCAAGGCGGTGCGCGTGGGTTAGGTGGGGGACGACGAAGAGGACGGAGGGCGTCACGGCGACGAGGCGGCGGCGGCGGTCGTTGGCGCAGTAGTGCTCCTACGGAGTACGGACCGCCGGTGTGGGAGCACCGCGGTGGAGTTGTTGTTTAATGGTGGCGCGGTCTTCGGTGGCCTGGAAAGCTGGGGAGTGAGGTGTGTCACTGGCAGGTGGGTCCAGGTCAGCGGACAAAGAGATCCGTTCATTTGCCGGTAGGCCCCCTGGATACTAGCGTTATTCTGGCAACTGGTAGAGGATCAGAGTTAGTTGAGCCGGAAGTACTGGGACAACTCCTTATCCGTAGGACGCTTTTTATTGAGGGCCTGGAAAGCGAAAATCACCAAAGATTACAAGCGAGATCCCTCCCGTTGGCCAGCAGCGCCGCCCAAGCGGAGCACCCACCGCGTGGACCGGCGGCCGGCACGTTCCGTACGACAGGTAGCGGCGTGGCCGCCCGTACCGCCGGTGACGTGGAGGGTACCACCTGCCGCGCCGCCGGCGGATCCACAACCTGCTGCATGCCGCTGGCGTTCTAGATCGCGACGCCGTGGTCAACTCTGGCGTTCTACACGGTTTGTTTTTAATATGTTGTGACTGTCTATCTGGTGCAGTTAAAGAAGTTGCCAAACCCTACTCAAGTGCCCTGCATTTTGTTTTGCCAAAAAGGGTACAGAGAGATGGCCATCTATGGCAACCCGTTGACTCATCGGGATTCTTCGCTGAGTTACTCCAGCTCATGGTTCTTCACGTGGATCGTACACCACTGAATTTTTTTAATATTTTAACCCTTTTTTAATTAATATTTTAATAATAACCCGTCCGAAACTAAATTTGCAAATCTAGCCCATTTAGTCGCGCCAAACTAGTTGGCGTGACTAAAAGTACACTCGCGCCAAACTGACTGGCGCGACTAAATGCCACGTCGGCGTGGACTGCCATGTAGGAATGTGGGAGGATCTGAGCAGCTTTGAGTCGCGCCAAACTCTTTGGCGCGACAGTGGTTTATGTCGCGCCACTCTGGTCGGCGCGACCAGAACTTCTGCTGCAGCAACAGCGACGGGCACGCGCGCCGAGGAAAAGAGAGCAAGCGGGCCGAGAGAAAAAGGAGAGATGCAGGTGGAGGCTACTGCACGACGCTGCGTTACCATCAGCTGGCCTTGGGAACCGAGGAACGGTGTCAGTTGCATGTGTGCTGATGAACGTCAACGAGAACCAAATCCTACCACGTTGGCTGGTATTTTTTTCTTGAAGGATGTTGGCTGTGCTATTGAAGCCGGCCTCCAAAGTCTAAACATAAATACAATAGCTGATGAAAAAGGGAAATGTATATTTTAGATGGTAAATAAGGAAGTAATGATTACGTTAACCAAAAATATTTTAATTCTATATTTTTCTACTCCCAACAAGATTTTTATTTTTAATAAATAAGATACCACATAGACAAAGATGATGAAGTAGCATGAGATTTAAGAAGAAAGAGCAGAAAATGGTTTGATCTAAATGAAACAAGTGTTTCTTTATTTCCAAAATTTAAAACCTATTGAAATCACCATTGAAGTCATTGATTTTCATTTCATGAGTTTTTCATCTAATTTTAATGCAAGAATTAAATACCATGACTGGCCTATGAAAGAAAAAAATAAATTTATCATTAAAATGAGTTGTTTATTTGATAATTTTAAATTATTTTAAATAATGTGGCATGTTAGAGCAGGGCTAATGAAGTTGTCGGACGCCGCCGGCGATTCACCATCTCCATGTCACTCTCGGAAACGCTCCCATGTGTAGCCTGCCATAACGTAGTACTTCCTCTGTCCACAAATATAAGGATTTGTTGACTTTCAGGCCACTCGTTTGACCATTCGTCTTATTCAAAAAAATTATGCAAATATTATTTATTTTATTATGACTTGTTTTATGACCAAATATACTTTAAAGATGACTTCTCTATTTTTGTATTTTCATAATTTTTCTGAATAAGACGAGTGGTCAAACGAGTTGGCTGAAAGTCAACAAATTCTTATATTTGTGGACGTACTTTAAGTACATTTGCTTCAGCGCACGGTGACCGGCCGAAAGCAAGCAGCTTTCTCGAGCGCGGTGCCTCAGCTGGCGACGAGATAGCACGAGTAGTACTAGTAGCAGACATGGGAGTAAAAGCAAGCAGCTCTCTCTCTCTCTCTTTACTCTCCGGTCACACCTCAACACCACACACCTCAACACATGTGCTCTCTATCACATCACATCACTCCCATGTGTGCTCACTCCAATCCACTTTGACTTGCAGGCAGCAGATGAGCGGGTCCACTTTGGTGAAAATTTCAACGCAGTATCCCCACCTGCATCTCTCCTTCTCTCGGCCGTCTCGCTCTCTTCCTCGGCGAGCGTGCCACGTAGAGTAACCCGATGCGTCCGGTGGTGCATAGTGTGAAGTCTGGTCGCGCCGACCAGGATGGCGCGACAGAAAGCTCTGTCGTGCCAAATACTTTGGCGCGACTCAAAGCTGCTCAGATCCTTCACGTTCCTACGTGGCAGTCCACGCCGACGTGGCATTTAGTCGCGCCAGTCAGTTTGGCGCGACTGTACTTTTAGTCACGTCAACTAGTTTGGCGCGACCAAATGGGCTAGATTTGCAAATTTAGTTTCGGACGAGTTATTATTAAAATATTAATTTAAAAAGGGTTAAAATATTAAAAAAATTCTACACCACTACACCTGAACCAGCTGGTCTCTTGCGATGGACCGCGATCTGATGGTGGATGGAGCCAGTGCATGGTGGAAGCTCGATCGAGGCAGTCCGCTCTCTCACTCGCTTACACATGCGGCGACGGTCGTGTATATATAGTGGTCAACATGACGGTAATTACCCTCGCCAAAAAAAAAAAAAACCATGACGGTAATCACATGATGAACTCATGAATGTGTACGTATAAGCGTATGTCCATGCATCTCATCTCAAGCTGTCATGGAAAGGCTCCAGAAGACGTAGGACTGCAAAATGTTACTCCCAAAACTATTCTTTTACAGCGAGTACGAGTAGTAGTATATAGGGTGATTTATAGTGAACGCAATAACATCAAAATATATTCTTTTCCGCAAATTTAGAGCTCTACTTTTTATTTGAGGACATTTAGAGCTCTACTCGAGTTGTGGGATATGCTACGAAGTCGTGTATATCGACTTGGGCCCCATTGGTTGGGCCGAATTAGTAGAACAAGGTTAAGGGCCAATGTCCTATGCCGGCACATGCACGAGAAAGGTATAATAATAACTATAGGAAGCGGCGGACACTAGTATAACGTTATTGGTTGGGTTAGTTTTGTAGTTGGGCAATCTGTTCAATCAGATTGTTAGGGCCTGTTTGGCAGGGCTTCGGATTATGCGAAAAATAGATTCTGCACTGAATTATTAGGTCAAACAGATTCTCTAGCATATTTCGGATTCTCTGTCAAAACAGCTTATCTAGTCAAGGCGTATGGCAAAACAGCTTATCCTGATTTTATTAAAATGGATTATACATGTCAAATGATTACAGCGCAGCGGTGTCAAATGATTACAATACCATATTGAAATGAAAATGATTACAAATAATAAGTTAAATATTAAATAGATTATTACTAATAAGATTAAGTTCGAGTTTTTTTAAAAAAATTGCAAAATATAGTCAAGTGTGGGCTAGTTTCGAAGATCTCGCTACAACGATCTCAATGGTGTAATTAGTTTGTAATTTGAACATTCCAATTATAGTCTATAGATTTTTTAAACATTGTTTCAAATAATAGTGGGCCCCGCCTGTGAGAGAGGTGAGTCGGGGAGGCTGGTGAGGGAATGAGCTGCGCGCGTTGGTGGTGGGACCTGGCTCTGCTGCAGAATCCAGAAGAAGCTCGAAATATCAGCTTGTGCTTCTACGGTGAAAGTTGAAACGGATTCTCCGATTGTTTTGGGCAGAAGCTGTTTTAGGGGTGAAGTGTTTGGCACTTTTTCTCCATAAGCAGAAGCAGAATCTGCTGTATAAGCTGTGCCAAAGAGGCCCTTAGTCTTCTGCATGCAGTCCTAAACTTACAAAGGCTCTATTTGGATCCTCTAGTCGGCTAAAATTAGGCCCTGTTTGTATCCACCTCGTAAACTTTTAGCTGGCTAATTTTAGTCAATTGGGATCCAAACATAACCTCCTAAAATCTCCTAAACTTTTAGCCCACCCTCTCCTAAACTTTTGCCCCTAGTCACCTCAAAGCTACTAAAATCGACTAAACATATAAAAAAGGCAAGAACCATATTAAAAAAGGTAAGGAAAGTCTAAAACCAGAAACATTAGTCAAGGATCCAAACAAGTACCTCCTAAAATTAGTTGCCTAAAAAATTTTTTAGGCAACTAATTTTAGGAGGACGTGGTTGGTTATTTCGCCTGCTGATCAGTAAACCCCATAATGCTTGCTCTGATGGTGGATGGAGCCAGGGCATGGGTGGAAGCTCGAGGCAGTCCGCTCTCTCACTCGCTTACACATGCGGCGACGGTCGTATATAGTGGTCAACATGACGGTAATTACATGATGAACTCATGAATGCGTATAAGCGTACGTATGTCCATGCATGCATGTCATCTCAAGCATGGAAAGGTTCGAGAAAACGTAGGACTGCAAAATTTTACTCCCAAAACTATTCTTTTTTAGCAAGTACGAGTAGAACTATATAGAGTGATTTATAGTGGTGAAAGGGGTCTTGGCCTAGTGGTTAAGACATCCGAGTAACACCTCTCAGATCCTGGGTTCGACTCCCCGTGGAAGCGAATTTTCAAGGATTTAACGGCATTTGTGCTTTCAGTGGTAGGCGACGCTCTCGTCGACAGCGAGGCGCCAGTGGTGACTTCGTATCTCTAGATTTGCCGGCTCAGTCTTCGAAGATGCTCATAGGGGTAGGGTTTGCGTACGTGTGTTCATAGGGGTGAGTGTGCGTGCGTTGTGAGTGTCTGCGTTGTACTGTATAATCTCAAAAAAAAAAAGAGTGATTTATAGTGAATGCAATGACACTAAAATATTTTCTTTTCCACAAATCTAGAGCTTTTTTTTTTTGAGATAAACAAATCTAGAGCTATCAGTCGTGTATATCGATCGAGTTGGGCCCTATCGGCTGGGCCGAATTAGTAGCCCAAGGTTAAGGTATAAAACATTCATAGAAGCTATAATAAGTACTCCTACCACCGCGTAGAAACTCGGGTGCCACCACACTGATGTCTTTATTATGGTAGTAGCACGCGAATATTACAACCATTCAATGGCTTACTCTAGTTGTCTAAAAAAGATTGACTGTAGTAACCATTTAGTAGCCGAGACTTGGAGGGTTGGCCTATAATATAAATACCACAAGCAAGAGGCTGCATTTGTTTCCTTCAAAAAAGAGGTTGCATTTGTTTTGTCACAAAGCATGTTCTCATTCCACATCTTAACATGTTATCCCATAGTAGAAATGGAAGGCATCAAGAAGTTTCTGGTTCACAATTTCACTAGGACCCACTCGGCTGCTCAACAAGACAGCCATGGCGATATCGAAGTTGCTACTGGCTCTCTTTTCGAGACAGTTACTGTATAATAATGTTCCTTGGCCTTGTAGAAGCTTTGCTATATGTGTGCACTAGTCATGAGCACTGTTACGGTGCATTATAGGAAGCGGACACTAGTATAGTATGATCGAACCGTATCGTCGTTGATTGGTTGGGTCAGTTTTGTAGTGGGGCAATCTGTACTGTACAATATAATTGTTAGTCTTCTGCATGCATGCATGGCCTTCATTTTCTTAATGTATTCGAAAGACAACGTCCGCATGGATCCGCGTCATCTCCGGCACCGCCGTACGTACCTTGATGTTCCAAGCTCACAACGACTTCGAAAAACCACGTCGACGCGAGCCTCCTCAAATCAAATGACGTGACCATCATCAGCATGCAGCTGAAGGAGGTTCACGCCTCCGCCGTCCTTGCAGAGAGCCCCTTCGTCGACAAGCTATTTGCATATAAGAAACGTTGTTCCATACATATCATAGACATGGAAGGCATCAAGAATTTTATGGTTCACACTTTCACTACGACCCACTAGCTCGTACAACACAATAGCCACGGTGGTACTGATGTCGCTACTGGCATTGAGCTCATTAGCTGTCTCCCAGCCACCGAGAGCAAGAATAATGTTCCTCAGCCTTCTAGAAAGCTTTGCCATTTGGATGCTAGTCTTAACCATTATAGTGCATTATACTACTGGCTAGGAAGCCGACACTAGTATGGATCAAATTGTACTCCTGATGGTTGGCTTACTGTTTTGTGTGTAGTTGGCCAATTTGTTAAGGACATGCTACCGAGGATGACCCATTCGGTCTTTTGTTCAATCGAATTTTGCATCAGCTGTAGGACAAATCCTGCCGCCGAGTAGGTTCCCTCTCCCCATCCTTCAGGCCTCCGGCACCCTTGCAGAGGGTCCCTTCGTCAATGTCCTTATTTCAGCGCATGCGTGTGTACCTGCACACGAAAGGTCCATCAATTGCTGAGTTGTTTTGGGAAAAAAAAGTGTTGAGTTGCAGCGTGCGTGCGTGTACATACGAGTCATGTATATTGACTTGGGCCCTATTGTTTGGGCTGAATTATCAGCCCAAGGTTAGGGGCTCAGAGTTATATTCTGGCCCATGCATGCATGGCAAAGGTGAAGGCGAGGTGTACCACGTAGAAATAACATTTGTAAGCTAATAATAAGACTCCTACTTGACTCCAGTGATCTACCCAACTTGATTGGAAACTCAGGCGCCACCACACTGACATCTTTATGATGATAGTGGCACATATATCACAATCATTCATTGATTTACTCTACTTAACTCCAGTATTTTTTTGGGGGTCTAAAAAACTGACGGCAGTAACCATTTTGTAGCCCAAGACTTGAAGCCTTGGCCTATAAATACAACAAGACAGAGGCCACATTTTTTTTTTCTTTCTCAAAAACATGTTCTCATTTACATCTTCACAGGTTGTTTCATCCTAGCTAGACATGGAAGGCATCAAGAAGTTTATAGTTCACACTTCCACTGCGACCCGCTGGCTGGCACGATGCAATGGCCACAGGGATATTGAGGCTGCAACAGGCTTCACGCTTACTAGCTATCGCTTCTCCATGCCCAGCTAGAATAATGTTCCACTTCGACGCGAGCTTTCTCGGGGTTGCCATCATCACCAGCTGAATGAGGTTCAGGCAAATCAAAGCTGCAGGCCCTCGCGTCGTCTCCCTCGGGGCGACTCGAGGGCGACCGCGAAACTCCACCAACCCAGCCCGCCGGCAGCGCAACAGCGGCCGCCGCCGCCGTCGCAAGGGCAACCGTCGGCGGCGGCGGCCAGCGGCGGAGCCGCACAACCGGTTCCGTCTGCATTTTTCTTCTAATTTTGGCTTTTCCCCTTCCCTCCTCTCACCCTCTCGTCGAACTACACTGTTGAAGGAGCTGCAGCCATGGCCGGACCTCTGCTCACCGGATCTGGGCTCTCTCATGCCGGATCTGGTGTTTCCCCTTCGATTTGGGGGCTCTGGCGTCAAGCTCACGATGGGCCTCATCCTTCGGGCGCGACGGCTGGCGTCCCAACGCTGCCGGCGCCTGATCTACGCCGGGCAACGGCGACACGCCTGGGCAAGGTCTGTGTGGCTTCGAGGTCGCCGTGCTCGTGACGGCATGGCGGCGTGGTGTCGCGTGCGTGTCGATGATGAGTCGGCACGGCGGCGCCACACTGCTGATGCGGGGCGAGCTCGTGTTGGCAGCGTGCCGGCACGACGATGCTTCGCGACGACGCGGTCTTGTGGCTCCTTGTTGTGGCTGGTGGTGGCGCGGCGGTGCTGCTGCCGTGGTCTGGGCACTCAGCTCTCCAGATCTGTACGGCTCTGCATCGACATGAGAGGGGGGTGAGGAGTGCCGGGCGAAAGCCTATCTCGGCTGTGTGCCGGGCTGGCAACGACGACATCCTCGGACGCCGTTTCCTCGTTGGAGGCGTTGCTGTGGTGCTCTAATCCACCCTCCTCAAGACCATGCTGGACTTTGGGGATCCCGTGCAGCGAAAGTGTCGTGCGTGGTGCGCGAGGAGGTGCTTCACCTCCGCACGGCCCCTCCCGGTGAGCTTCATCGGTGTCGTCCAGCAACCATCATGCTCCGGTGAATGTCTGTGTGTTCCTCCGTCTCTCTTTGTTTGGGCTGCAGTCTTGGCCTTGTTGTTGGCTATCATTGTGGCTCGGCGGGTGTCTTGCTGCCGGCGCCTCTACTTTGTCGCCGGACTCTTTGTTGATGGAGTCATCAAATCATATGCCGTGTGCGTCCACGCTTGCTGACCCTCCCTCCTTTGCGGATTCCTCCCCACAAAGGGCGTCGGATGGTGGCTTGTGGAGACCGGATGAGCCGGGAACGGTGTTTTCATCAGCTTCAAGGGAGGTCGACGTTTCCGGCAAAGCAATGGTTGGCATACTGCCCTCACTCTAAGTCCCCATTCTGTTGGGCGGTCCCTCGGTCCTTCAAGGCTTCCTCCCCTTGTTGGAAGGTGGAGGGCGGCAACAGAGCGGCGTAGCTACGAGGGGTGCTGTGGCGGCACAATGACTTTTGTGAAGCTGGCAAGTATGTTGTTCGGTGGTGTCGCTTTGTCGACGATCGGTGGTTTGCTGTGCAGCTCGTGTTTGAGGCTAGGGCTTGTTTGTTTGTGTTGTGCTTTGTGTTGTACTCTGTAATTCTTGGTGTTTCTATTGCTTAATCCCTGCTGTAACACTTTCGGGCCGGTTTTGGCCACCATTAAAATTAATGGAAATTCAGGTGGGGATTCTCTCCCCCCCGTTGACATTCAAAAAAAAATGAGGTTCAGGCCTCCGGTGCGCTTGTTGATTGTCTTTGTCAACGTTCTTCATCCTCTCTTGTGCAATCGTTAATATCAGTATGAGAAGTGAAGTTCCTTATTTCAGCGTATACGTACAAAAGGTCGAGCAGTCCTCATTTCTGCATCAGATCAAATTAACATTGCTCGTCCTTCTACCGTATCAAATATGACAGTACTTTAAATTGTCTCAACTGATTTCAGTGTCGTGTCCTGCATCACGACTGAAGCAGATGCATGAAAAGTCGAGAAGGGCATGCCTTCCTGGGCATATGCTTTTGGCTTTGTACTTCCCGTGGCCACAGCATCCCGGACTCGAAGGCTTGCATGGCCTATAAATATCATAAGCAAGAGGCCACATTTTTATTTTGTCACAAATATGTTCTCATTCTGCATCTTAACACGTCGTTCCATATGTCCTAGACATGGAAGGCATCAAGAAGCTTGTGGTTCATCACACATTTGCTACGACCCACAAGGTTGCACAACTCGATGGTACTCAGGTCCCTGTTGGCTGGCCAACCAGGGCTTATACATGCTCTTATGGATTGAATGGTTCTGTCGATTGGTTAGGTTGGTTTTGTAGGTGGCCAATAATATGTTAAATGATCTGCCACAGAGCGAGATCATTTCGCTTTATTTTTGTGCCGTCAAATTGTTAGTCATTGATGCTTTAATTTTTTCCCCCGAATGACTTAATGTTACCCGTCGGGGGCCGGCAACGGAGTAGCTGTAGGTCACCTGAGCTCGGGGCTACCAGGTGACACAACCAAACCCACGTCGACGCGAGCCTCCACGAAGCCGCTCCATCAGCAGCAGCTTCAACACGAGGTTCAGGCCTACGGCGCCCTTTTGCAGAGTCCCTTCGATCGTCAGCTCTGACTCGCTTACATATACGGCAACGGTCATGGTCAAGTACATGACGTACGGTTACATGAACTCATGGATGTGCATAAACGTATGTCCATCTTATGCATGGAAATGTTCGGAAAAGGCGTAGGATTACGTGCTCAAAGAAAAATAACATTTATACGCCATATATAGTAGTATGTGCTCAAATAACATTTTTACGCCATAGGATTATGTGCTCAAAAAAAAAAACTAATACGTACTATAACCAGCGCATGGTAACACTGGCACCACTACTACCACTGACTTCATGATGGTAGTAGCATAGTACTATGTCACAATCATTCAATATGATTTACTTTAATTGACTAGTGTTTTTCTCCCTAAAAAAGTTGACCGCTGTAATAACCATTAAGTCGCCAAGACGCCCATGCAAGGACATTGCTATTATGTTTATCTTTAATAAAAATGTTGTAGGAACGCTTGGCCTACAAATACCACAAGCAAGAGGCCACATTTGTTTGTCACAAACATGTTCTCATTCTATGTTTTGACATAATGTTCCAATGTAGAAATGGAAGGCATCAAGAAGTTTCTGGTTCAAAATTTAACTACGACCCACTAAGTTCTACGGGGCCATAGCCACGAGGATGTTGAGGTTGCTACCTGCACCGGACTTACAAGTTGCCTCTACAGGACAGATAGCTACTGTAGAACAATTTTCATCGGCCTTCAAGAAGATTTGCCGTGTGGGCGCTACTCTTGGCAACCCTGATGGTGCATTATACTACTAGGAAGCCGAAACTAGTATGGATCAAACCGTACAGTTGATTGGCTAGGTCAATACTCTAGTTGTCCGCCCATACATGGCACCACACCAGCGCCCCTTCTCCTAGTTGCTGAATGGCATGCGGCAAGCACGCTCAGCAATCTACAAACAGAATCAAAATATTCTAGTTGTCCAATATGTTAGAGATGTTGCATGATCTGCCACCGAAGGCCAATTTGACCTCAGTTCAATCAAATTGTTGCTCTTTGCATGGCTTTCATTTTCAAACCACGTCGACGCGAGCCTCCTCAAATCATGGTATACAGCCATGGCCACGGTGATACTGAAGTCTCTATTTGCTTAAGGACTTTTCGCTGTATATGTACCACAATTAGCCAGCTTAATGTTCCTCGGCCTTCTAGAAGCTTTGCAATGTGTGGGCATTGAGCTTAAGAATTAGTATGGTGCATTACACTACTAGGAAGTTGAAACTAGTATGGATCATACATATCGTTGCTTGGTTTGGGTTTAATTTGTTACATGATCTGCCACCGAGGACAACATTGTTCTTTGTTCAATCAAATTGTTAGTGTTTGTGTGGCCTTTACTTTTTTTTTCTCGAATGACTTGTTAGCAATGGAGCAGCCGTAGGTCAAATCCTGCCTCCGAGTAGGTTCCCCTCGACAACCTTTCAGGCCTCCGGCGCCCTTGCAAGGGTCCCTTCATCAGCATTCTTCTTTATGCAGGCGTTGTTCTCGTGTGAGAATTGAAGTTCCTGATTCAGCTTATGCATGCACACATACATACAAAAGGACCCTTGACAACAATGCCGGCCGCACTGTTTGGGCCGAATTAGCAGTCCAAGCTAGGTAGCGGGCCAGAGTCCTATGCCGGCCTATGCATAGAAACTCGTACATAGTCTGTAATTCGCTCAAAAAAAAAAAAAAAGAAGAAGCAGGTAGTCTGTAATTTAACCTCAAAAAAAAAAAAAGCCGGTAGTCTGTAATTGACTCCAGTGATGTTTTTTCTCCAAAAAAAGCTGAGTGCAGTAAGGTACTGCCAGTAACCTTGAGTAGCTGAGACATGGTGGTGCCCATGCAAGGACATGGCTATTACGTTTCTTTCTAACAAAGTTATTGGAATGCTTGGCCTATATATAAATACCACAAGCAAGGAGGCCGCATTTGTCTTGTCACAAACATGTTCCCATTTACATGTTGTTCCATCGTAGACATGGGAGGCATCAAGAAGTTTATGGTTCACGGTGATACAGAGGTTTCTACGACGAATGCGTCTGGGTGAGAGACATGTTCGAATTCCAGTTGCATACATGTGTTCACTTCATCTACTCTACTCTCTGTCACCAATTAATCCACAACGGACCTCTTTTATCGCATCCTGAATGTGTATCCCGAGCGAGAATCCTTTTTGTTGAGTCTTTTTTCTTTTGCGAAAAGAAAAGAAACTGTCGTCGAGTCAGCGACGATGTCGCGCCACCATAAAAACGGGGTCCAAATTAAAGAATGCATGCTCGGTGAAAAGGTTATGACACGTCGATCGGGCCCGAGACCCGCCGGGTGGGCGGGTGGCCAGCACCGAAAAGTTTCGGGCAGCCCACCAGCGTTCGAACCCCGGGCGAGCTGCTGGTGCTCCGGGTGAGTGTGGTGTGCGTGCGTTTCCCGGGGGTGGGGGCTGTAGTGGTCCGGTCTTTCTACTAAAGACCGAGGGTGGGCCCGTCCTCTTCTAAAAAAAAAAAAACGTCGATCGGGCCCAGGTGAGCGTCCAATATTGAGACGAGGCAAGGCCTTGCCACGTTGGTGCAGACAGCCGGGGCCTGCTTGTCCTCGTGATACACATACGTGTCGATTTGAGCTGGTGGCCGTGTAGCCAGGTCAGGTGACCCATGGAATGGAGGTCACATTCGCACAGCTGCCCCATCGTGTCCGCAGTGCAGTACGAAAAGTTTGGCGTTGCACACCAACTGCATCGCCGTGCCGATCGATTTCCGACCTGTTGCCATGGATGGTACGGTGGTCCACCGGCAGCTCCACCTGTCCGTCCCGGCCGATCGAGAGGCAACGAACCAAGAGCATTGTTTTTCCCATAGATGTTTCTCCATCGACATGGCATTAATTATCGACTAATTTGTACGGGATCCCTCTTATATAAGCTTTTGCCCTATCTAGTCATTATTGTTCACGCATTGTTTTCCCACTGTTAGTACGAGGCGTACGTTTGTCCAAAATGCATGGTTGAGTGCTGTGCTGGTGAAGCAGCAGCAGCAGCTGCAGTGCGCAGCAAGAAGGACAACGCCGCCTCAAATCATAAGCGCGCAAATCCACCATGCAGTTCCTTAGCTTCCTCGACACTGTCTTACGGTACTCGGAATGTAATATGATGACCGGACTTTGTTAAGAGTTTGTTGATTAGTAAGCCACAGCACATATGCAGGCACAATCGATCTCATATATACGCCGGGAAACGACAAGCTGTTGATGGGCTGGGAGTCCTCTGGATCGTCCTCGTGAAGGAGTTGAGGAGGAGTAGTACATGCGTGGAGGCTGCGGAGCAACAGAGCCTACCTCACGCACTGCAGCTGCCTTAGAGGTTGTCCTTGATGTGAGATCGATAGAGAGAGGGTGAGGCTCGCACGGACGCACAGTCATCCATCGGTGATAGTTGCAGTGCTCCTCTCACTGTTTGCCTCTGAAGAGATTGCAGAGCGGCTTTTGGAGTAGCCGATGAGGTCGGCGGGCATGCGTGTCGTGCGTGCCCAATGGCGGACCAACACCGCGGGAAAGCGATCGAGTAATGGGGGACGACGAACTGAAAGCGAGATCATTGATGGCGACGAGGGTGCTCTAATGACTAATTAAACTTTAGCTTAACTAAGAAATCTATTATCTTAGTATTTGAAGGTCCAAAGGAGCCACCACGTTCGCTCTCAAGGCCACGAAATTACCACGTTAATCAGAGAAAAAACAAAGATGTGAACCGTTGGATTTTATAAAGATCTAACGCTTTAGATTAATTGTCAAATAAGCATTAATTCAGAATAAAAAATAAAGAAACCAGAAGTCCATGTCAAAACACAAGAGCTAACATTTGGTAAAAAAAATAAACAACTAAATAATAAAATTTGGATTTGATCTGTGACGAGTTCAACAAGAGTCCTGTGCACCTACAGCTCCTTAAGAAACTTGAGATCCTTCACTGTATGTTTTCTTTTTGCGAACTTCTATATATACTATATCTTTGAGTCATAAGGGAAACAAAACAATCAATACAAGATCAGATGAGATGGCCATCGGTCGGTCATGTGGAAAACAAAACGAAACTGAGGTATAGATGAAAAGCAATCGCCGATGATATCTGCAAATTTGGGTTTTGCACATCAGGAGGGCAGGCGATGTGATGCAAGAAAAAACAAATCGCCGGTGGTGCCAAACGAGATGCGACCAGGTCTAGCAGACGCCAATGCCAAACCTTTGATACGCCACCACAGAGCCGTCCTTCTTGCTCACTGTGCCCCATCATCATCTGCAGTAGCACAAAGCTCTCGACCTGGCCCCTTTTAACGAGGTTGGGGAGAAGAGCTCCAGCACAGTACAGCTCAGGAGCGCGAGACAAGAAGGAGAGGAAACTACATCGTTTGCCAGGGAAAACGACATGATGCTCCGTCAAGAGACCAGCGGCATCCACGGGCTGCCCGTTTGTGAGGCCAGATCAAATCGATACAGCGCCGCCTAAATGCCCAAACCACCGACGACTCGCGCCAGACCTAACTACCGCCGCCCACGCAATCCTCTCCGCGCAGGCCCCATGATCGCCTATTTGATCGCCTCAAGGCTCACTGCCGGTCGCGCATGGTGGCATGGTGCGCGATTGCTAGCTGGCGCCATCAGGTTCAGGTAATTTGTCGCCGCCTTGCAAATTGCAATTGTTCAGTGCACAAATTGCAACTCTGAATGAACTGAAAATGCATGGTAATACACGCAGGTATTGATCAATGCAGTCACTTTATCTCCTGAAGAATACATACATTATTACCAACACACTTTATTCTTGATCAAGCAGGTGTGAAACTATCTACTCTTAGTATTTGAACGTCAAAAGAAGTCACAACGTTCGCTTTAAAATCCACAAAATTATCACGTTAATCAAGAAAAAACAAAATATTAACCATTGGATTTTACGATGAATCAACGGCCAAGATTTAATGAAGTGTCCACTATAAAAACAACTTCTACAGATCAAACGAATCTGTGTCAAACTCAATGATTTGTGAAGTTCGGAATATAAAATACACAAATTACCAAATTAGTTTCCAGCCGTTGAATATGATATGTCCAAACTCTAAACTACAACGGCTTGATTTGTCAAAGGGGCTTGATCAAAAGAGCCCCATCTATCTGCGTCAGTGCAACGAAGGAGAGAGTCCTCTGGAAGGAAATAGTCCTCTGTACATCAAAGAAAGAAAATATTCCATCCTACGTTATGCACCCGGAGTTTAATTTGAGAACCAAAAATCATTCACGGCACTTCCTTTATTCTCGACAGATAATTCTATCCTACGACGTTATGCACCTGGAGCTTAATTTGAGAACCAAAAATCCTTCACGGCACTTAATTTCTTTTTTGCGAGTGACTTCCTTAATTTATTCACGGTAGAGACGCAGGAAACAAATCATCCACATCATACCGGGCGAAGAACCAAGCAGTGTGGTGGCTTATAGGTCACGTCAACAACATCATGCGGACCTCAAATCAATGGAAGGTCGTGTTGCTCATAGAGTCGATGGTTGGGTTCCACATGGATCC
This sequence comes from Eragrostis nindensis, assembly GCA_012490785.1. Lineage (NCBI taxonomy): Eukaryota > Viridiplantae > Streptophyta > Magnoliopsida > Poales > Poaceae > Eragrostis > Eragrostis nindensis. The sequence continues at coordinate 178,530 of JAAXCT010000518.1, read as the reverse complement.
AGAACAGGTGGCGATATGGTGGAGCGGCTCGCCCAGGCGGGGGTCGCAAGTTTGGCTTGAATTGAGAACCAGGTGACATGGTAATATTTTTTTTTTTGAGATTACACAGTACAACTCAGACACTCACAACGCACGCATTAATGATTGGATGTAGACCAGAGTCATCGATCTATCGCATGTAGACCAGAGGCACGCATGGCATCGCAGCATGGGACAGATGCAGGATGACTACGCCTTCGATCGGAGAGACCAATGATGATTTAGCCACGAAAAATTTATGCCGTGACCCCCGGCTGGCCCTGACCATGAAGGCATTAAGAGCATACAGTATTTATGTCCCTAGGAGATTTAAGCAGTGGATTCCAAATTCCTAATGGAAAAGAGTTTGTGAATGCAGCGGTAAAGGGCAATCACATGAGTTTTGAGTAGTTTTATTTGTCTAAATAAATATGCATCTCATCGCAAAAGAAAATACGTCTACGACTATATGCATAATAAAATTAATTGTATGTAGGACAATAAATAAGGGACTAATACGGAGTGATATATAAGGGCCAACATTGCAGCTCAGCGTCCAAGAACAACAGAAATGATGCCATGGATCACAGCAGAAAATAATGCATGGATCAAAATGGTTGGGTAAGCTTTAGTTTCGGCCACTAAATCAACAATTGAGCAAGTGAATGGTTGAGTTTATTTGAGCAGCCAACCAACCAAACAAACAATATATATTGTTATTTTAAAAAACAATAATATAATATTAGTCTTCTACTATATAAATATGTGAATTTCTATGTATTTGAAAATCTCTTTGCACAAAGAAAATTAAAAAAATCAAGATTAGCCTGAAACTTTCTTAATTAGATAGTGCCCAATAATTTGTCATGAATTTATTTCTTTAGTTCTCATATTTCCAGTTTAATTATGGCTATAAAATAATACAATATCCTAGCTGCCGCGCAATCTGTGCGGGCCACCTCCTAGTCTGTCCTAATTAACGGGCCCCTCGTGTCTATGACAGTGGAAGAAAGATCATTTTTTAGAGTTCTAGGAAGAAAGATCATATATAGCCTCAGCTGCCAGTAAGCTCGTAATTAACCTCTGCTGCTCATCACTTGGGCAACCATCACACGTACTCCTCCTCCAACCTGTTGGCTTGTTATAAGCGCACCACCAAGGCACCAACCGTAGAGGTCCAGAAAACACACACACGCAAACGCACCGCAGTGCGTCCGCGTGTTACTCAGACCATAGCATATGCCGGCAGCTCCATGGCCGGCCTAAGCGTGCTCCTAGAGACGACGGCGACGACGGCGAAGCAGCAGCAGCTGCCGTACGCAGCAAGAAGGACAACAGAGCCTCAAATCATAAGCAAAGCCACCCTCCTGAACGCCACCACCTCCAAGAGCAGCGCTAGCGGCGCCCCCTCCCCGCCCGCTTCTACCATGGCGCTGCCGCCGCCGGCGACCTGCTCGTTCCTGCACCGGTGCTTCCTCTGCCGCCGGGAGCTCGCCGACGGCGTGGACATATACATCTACAGGTCAGTATATATCTGTCACGCTCCACGGACTTGGATGTTTTCTAATTCGATCGTCATGTCCTTATGGCTGACTATCGATCGACGGACGTGCAGAGGCGACAGGGCGTTCTGCAGCGAAGAGTGCCGGTGCCGCCACATCCTGATCGAGGACGACGACGGCGCCATCGACTGCGCCAGGAATCGCCGCCGCGGACCGGTCTCGGTGTCGTCGTCGGCAGGCCGCCGCCGGCGCTTTTGCGTTCTAAGCGGACAGGCTGATGCGTCGAGAAACAGAAGCTTGTGCAAGAACAAGAAAGACATCGTCTAGTAGCAGAGGGAGCGTTAGCTTAGCTCTTGGATTGGGTTCGACGGCTCAGACTAACTCTCGGAATACGGGGATCTCGATTGAGAGGGCCTTCCTTCGTTTGGAGGGGTTCTGTTTGTTTTTGGATGAATTTCTTGTTCTTTTTTTTTCAGAGCTCTTCATGTTTCAGTGTATATGTAATATATTATATCTTTTTTGTTTGGTTGGTTGGTGATGAATATCTTTATTTGGATGTGATTTTGTTAAGTTAGTACCAGGAACTGGAGCTAAGGCCAAACTTAATTTGTATTGAAAATGCAACACTGATCCAACTGAAGAAACAACTTTGTCAAAATGGCGTTATCTACATACTGCTCCCCTGTTCTGACTCCAGGTGTCAATAAAGATCATAGTACATTTGTTCCTCCCTCTGTTTGTTTGGCCATGGTTGAGGTCTTGCTGATGTGATTTGCCTCTGAAAATAGTTTTCAGTTCATTTTACGCCTGTGAAAATAGCTTGCCACCTACATCTATAAATACTTTTCATAGTTGTGTAGTATATATTCCTTTCCATTTTTTATTTATACAACTAAAAATATTTTTTGTAGTTGTGTATATTTGTTTCCTTTTTTTGTAGTTGTGCATGCATAATAATGCCAAGTAAGTACATTGCCTTTGGGAGTAGGCAAAGAGTTCATGTCAATTGATCAACTGTTCTGAATGACACAACAAATCCGGCAACAGCACGGCTATCATCTCTTTTGAATGACTGGCTAAATCATGCATTCCAGATTCATGAGGCGAGTGAAAGTGAAGTGAACAACATATCGATCTCTGATTCATTGACAGTTTAAATATAAACCGTGGCCTGCACCTCACAATTTCGATCCATACAGAACATGCATTCATGGCCAATAATAGGTGATACCCTGAATTGAAGGCAATTCCTGAATTCTCTGAGGTATTGGAGATGAACACATTGCTACGACGGGGATGGAGCTGCATCAATTGTTTTCATAGCAGCAGAACCCTGGCATATGACAGGACACTTGAAATTGCAGATGAGGACTTCAGTTAAATTGAGGTCAAATACATATTGAAAGGGTGCGTCTTTGTTGAATGGAGGCTATTTTCAAGCAGCCATATCTCTTTAAATGCACCATGGATCCTTCATTAGTACCTCATCCATCAAGAAAAACAAAGAGTTGTCCTTTGGATCGAAAAACTATTACAGGCTTATTAGTTTATTCAGTAACTGTGACCTTCAATGAAACAATGTAAGCAAGACATAGATAGGTCATGTGACATGTTAGGGGTGTGAAATATGCGACACTGAATAAGCTCTCTACCACCCCCGCTCCAATTGCAAGGCTGCAGGCTCTTTCAGACATGGATTTAACTTATCAGAAAGTACGTTACATTCAAAACTGAACAGAGGCGCCGCAGAATAAACAGTTTGGATGGCAAGGGATTTCAATGTCCGACTGAATAATGCATCCCAATTTTGCGAGGTTCCTTTCGATCATCCTTGAGTTTAGCATGTCAAACAATGCGATGAAACGTTTCAAATGGCATCAGACATAGAGTTGGTCACCACTAATCTGCTGCTCTGAACGATTTCATGCATCACAATCTTGCAAGCTGAAAAAAACAAAACTAAATCTCTACTTCGCCAGCAAAAGCGTGTAAATGTCCTTGCACTTCTTCCATCTTCCATGGATATCAAAGAATGCTTGTCTCGTGAATTGGCACAACAGTTCCACTCCATCACTTAGGTTTCCACTCTGTTCGATATCCAAGATGAACAAATTACCACGACAAGTATACATTATGTCCTGACGACTGATGTGTTCACGTCGATCGAGAGACTCAACATGGTACAACAGAGGCCTGCGCTGCAAGTTCGGATGACTGGCAAAACCATGCATCTCTATTTTGTGAGTTTGCTTTCGATAAGCCATGAGTTCTGCATGCGTATCGTTGCGAAGCCAAGTTGATCAGCTTTCCCGAATGACAAAAACCAAATCATGCATGCATCTCAGTGGTCTGAGGGAAACTAAACATTTTTGTACTGTTGAGAGTCCTTAAATAGTAAGTACCCCTGTTGTTTTGCCTCCTTTCATGGGGAGAATGCGTTTCCGCAGGCCGATAGGGCGGCTTGACATTCCAGTGACTGGGAAATTGGAGACAAACAAACAACAGCCATAGCAATGGGCTTCCCTTGCTTTGGACTGGGTGCCTGGCGAGGAACTGAAGATGCTCAGGAGGCCGGTCGGCACCGGCGATTCCAATTGCCAATTACTGCGGCGACGTTAACGTACACCTCCATGCCAAGGGAAATTGGTACGGCAACGAATCTCGGGGCAGTCAGGCAGTGTCTGCCAAGCAAAGCAGCACCAAGCCTGGCAATTGGCGTATACGGGGGCGCGTCCCCAGATGGGCCACATGGAGTCGCCGCATCACCCTATGCAGCAGCCGCCGCCGCCATTGATGGCCATGTCTGCTCCCCTTTTGCAATGCTATAATGACGACGGGGTTCAGTATGTATGATATCCGTCACTTCGGGCGCAGGAAAATCAAAGAAGAAACTCCAGATCAGAAGCAGCAGCAAGATCTTCCACTGACGGGCTGGCGGGCTGCAAAATCACTTCGTGCCCAGATCGAGTATCACTTCAGCGCAACCATTCCGAGGATGGACACATACGTGAGGAGCAGAATGGACTAGGAGCACACGTACTCTGATTCACCTGTAATCTTCGGTTAATTCACTTGTATCTTCGGTTAATTCACTTGTATCCTGCTTACAATATAATAGTTAACATTTTTTCTTATGAACTAGCGTATGTAATACTTACAATTCTTTATCCAATCAGTTATATTTCAGCTGTTCATTGCAACGAGTTTACAATGCACACGTTTTTTTTTTTTGGGTGCACTGTACACTAAGTTGAGCTCTCCACAAGTTCTTTTTCACAAAAGATTATATATAGAGTATTTACAAAGAACTCTCCTCAAAATTACATTGAGGTTTATAATTTTGTTCAAATAATAATATACTGTATTTCTGACCACTGAATTTTGAACAAGCGATCAAAGATTCAACAATAAAAAAGTAGTGGGAATTTGATTAACAGTTAACACTTGACTGGCTAAACCGTGGATCTCTATTTCGTGTGATATTCCTTCAGACAAACCATGAGGTCTGCGTGGGCGCCGTTGTGAAGTAAAGGCATCACACATTTTTTTCTTTTTTGAGATTACACAGTACAACTCAGACACTCACAACGCACGCACACTCACCCCTATGAACACACGTACGCAAACCCTACCCCTATGAGCATCTTCGAAGACTGAGCCGGCAAATCTAGAGATACGAAGTCACTACTGGCGCCTCGCTGTCGACGGGAGCATCGCCTACCACTGAAAGCACAAATGCCGTTAAATCCTTGAAAATTCGCTCCAACGGGGAGTCGAACCCAGGACTTGAGAGGTGTTACTCGGATGTCTTAACCACTAGGCCAAGACCCCTTTCACAAAGGCATCACACATTGGTAGCAGGAAACTAGTTGACGCCAAATTGATCAGCTTTCTTGAATGACTGAAACAGAATTGTGGTGTGAGCGAAACTACACCTCTTTTCACCTAGTGATAGTGTTAAATACTCCTGTTGTTTGCGCCGCCACTGACATCTTCATGATTGTAGTAGCATATATGTATATCACAATCATTCAATGATTTGCTCTAATTGACTCCCTTGATTTTTTTTTCTCTCTACAAAAAATTGACAGCAATAACCATTACTAAATAGCCGAGACTTGAAGACTTGGCTTATAAATACCACAACCAAGAGGCTCCATTTGTTTGTCACAAACATGTTCTCGATCATTCTGCATCATAACATGTTGTTCCATATATCATTATACATGGAAGGCATCAAGAAGTTTATGGTTCTCGGTTTCACTACGACCCACTAGATGGCACAGCACAAAGGCGACGCCGATACTAATGTTGCTACCCGCTCTGATCTTGCTAGCTGTCTCTCAGCCACGTTCAGCTAGAATAATGTTCCACTTCGACAAGAGCCTCCTCAAAGCATGTTGCCATCATTAACAGCTGAACGGGGTTAAGACCTCCGGCGCGCTTGCTTGGTGCCTCTGTCAACGTTCTTGAAGATTTCATCTTCTCTTTGCAATCGTTCATCTCAGTCTGAGAACTGAAGTTCCTTATTACCGTGTATGCATGCATATACGTAAAAAGGTCCAGCAAAGTCCTCAGTTCTGCATGAGATCAAATTTAAATTACTCATCCTTTTTCCATATCAGATGTGAAAGCATTCAATATTTACTTTAGATTGTTTCGACTGATTTCAGTGCCGTGTTCTGCATCGCAACTGAAGCAGATGCATGAAAAGTCGAGAAGTGCATCTACCCATGACCAGGATTAACTGTAGCTTTCCAGCTGCATGCATGTTTTCATATACTCTGTCACTACTCGCTACTGGCCTCTTTGGCTCTTTGTGACATTGTTTTTCAGTACGAGGCTCAACAGTACAGTTCAACGACAAAAGCTATACATCCTGACTGATGTGTTTCGAGCGAGAATCGTTTCTGATTGCACTAGTAGTAGCACAAGAACAGTCTTCTTCGCTTTCAAAAAAAGAAAAGGAAATAAGAAGAAAAAAGAGCACTGTCGTCGAGTCAGGGTATGGTGTCCACAAATGGGGTCGCAAAAAAGTTGTGTCAGTCTTCGCGTACATGGTCCCACCTATGCCGTCACATGCACAGATGTTCCGAGTGACTGAGGGGGTGTTCGTTTCTCTAGGCCTAATTTTAGGCCTGCTAGAATCTTGTCATTTAGAAGTATTAAATAAAGTCTAATTAAAAAACTAACTGCAGAACCTTGTACTAATTCGCGAGACAAATCTAATAAGGGTAATTAAGACGTGGTTAGACGATGGTTACTGTAGCATCACTGTAGCAAAGCATAGATTAATTAGGCTCATTAGATTCGTCTCGCAAATTAACGCACATCTGTAAAAAGATTTTGTAATTAGACTTATTTAATACACTTAAATAACAAAATTAGTTTTGATATGACCTTTAGACCTAAAGAAAGGAACACCCCCTGACTCACGTGTCTGTGGACGCAAGGCAAATATTATACGCATATTCTATCTGAAATACTGGCATGTCTCCCTAAGTAGGTGAATTTCATTTTACTCTAACCAGCCAACTTAAATGCACGGGCTAGCCATTTTAGTTTACTATTCTATAGCTCATATTGTAGGGAGAGTATTGTTATTCTTCAATATTCGTAAACCTGTATTACCATTTTCATTTGGTTGCAGTTTTTGGTCAAAGAAAACACATGTTTTAGAGATAATTGTTGCGTAATTAGCCTATCATCCTTGAATACCAAAAATTGGAGGTACATAATGCACATTTTGCATAAAGTTTATATTGCCTCGTTATCTTTGAAGGTCTTCTTAAATTGTCAAATTTTTTTTGCACCATTTACTTCAGAGAGTCTTCTGTTACTATTTTGTGAAAAATGGCCATCGACATATATTCATATCTAAAAATTTACGTTTTTGTACCAATTATGTTCCATTTACTTTTTATTGTTACTTTTAGTTGTACGAGAATATTCCATCACGGGACTCAATTAAAATACTTCAACTGTTTATCAAAGTATTATAAAAAATTGGATGCTCCTCATTCTTTTTAACAGTAGAACTTTTTATTATACATCATGGATCACATAATTCACTACCGAAAATATAAAAAATTATGTGTGTAACTGTGCGGTTAACACTAGCCTTAACGCTATGACGCTGCGAGCAACCAGCAATGCACATGCCTAGCCGCCTTTTCCACCTCCTCCATAGCGTGCATGATGCTTATTCGATTTCACGTTGTTTTATGAACCTACCAGCAGCCACCAGGTCTTCATGATGCATACGGGAGCCTGTACAGCTTCTGAACTGAAAGCTTTGTCTACTCTACTGGCCGGACTTGCGAAGTAGACGCAGTGTGCATGCATCTGAGCATGGTGTAAGTGCTAGTTTCCTGCCTCCACGCCTCTCCAAATAGTTCTTCCTCTGTCCTCATGGATCACAACCTTCCACGAAAAACCTAGTGATTTGGAAATTGGAGTCAGGATGGAAAGCTAATGTTGTCGAAGTCAACATGATGAAGAAAGGGGACTTCAATGATTTTACAGATCAGTCTTCTCAGAGATGAAGCACAGGAACCTGAATGATGTTACCAGATCGATCTGTTGTGCGGCCTCAGCCTCACCCCAGGGTCTTGCCGGTGGCTATAATCATGGACATTCAGAAAGAACCTCGTCTTGGGCTCGTCGGCTGCGGCAATAGAGCTTTTTCGTGTTGGTGGCCGCATAGCTCGATGACGTGGAGCGCGTGACAAGGACCAATCGAAACGGAGGCAAATCCTGCAGCCATGTGCCCGTGTCCATCGCCTCCATATACTTCTTCCGTCCACAAATATAAAGATTCGTTGACTTTCAGCTAACTCATTAGACCACTTGTCTTATTTAAAAAATTATGCAAATATTATTGATCTTATTATGATTTGATTTATCACTAAATATACTTTAAATATGACTTATTTGTTTTTGTATTTTCATAATTTTTTTAAATAAGACGAGCGGTCAAACAAGTTGGCTGAAAATCAACGAATGTTTATATATATGGACGGAGGAAGTACATCTTGCTATCGATGACCGGACGCTAGCAGTGATCTCCAACCCCAACGCCTCCTGTAGTAACTATCACGCATGTATGTCAGGCATGGACCTTGCTCCTTTGGCACAACGGTGGCAGCCATGGAGGTGGCCCAGACAGCGGACACGAATCTGTGGCAACGACGACATTCAGATCTATTGCTATGCGGCAGCTGGTTTCTTCACGAGCAGACGTGGTGAACAGACTAAGGGACATGGAGATGTGTTGGGGGCGGATTAAGGGTGAGATTTTCTCTTGGGATTATGTGTCTATACACAATTAAAGGCCAGATGTTTTTCTTTTTGTGAGATTTTCTAGACTTTTGTTTTACTTTTTTTATAGCCACTATGGTAGGAGGGTCATCTTCTTTTACATATAAATAGATTTGCCGATGACATATAAATTGTGTTGGCTTAATTAAAGTGTTTTTATTATTCACTTAAAATCTATTATTAGTGACACTGTAAATATCGTTTTAAGCCTTTCATACACACGCGAGGCGCACGTGCATTGGTACTATATAAGCTATAATAAGTACTCCTATCACCGCGTACAGAAACTTAGGTGCCACCACACTGACATCTTCATTATGGAAGTAGCATACGGATTCACAATCATTGAATGGTTTACTTTTGTTGTCTAAAAATTTGACTGCAGTAATGAACCATTTAGTAGCCGAGACTTGCATGGAGGCTTGGCCTATAAAACCTCAAGCAAGGGGTTGCATTTGTTTTGTCACAAACATGCTTACATTCTGCATCTTATACATGTTATTCCATGGTAGAAATGGAAGGCATCAAGAAGTTTCTGGTTCACCATTTCACTACGACCCACTAGGAAGTTCAACAAGATTGCCATGGCGATATTGAGGTTGCTACTAGCACTCTCTTTTCGAGACAGTTATTGTAGAATAATGTTTCTTGGGGTTCTAGAAGCTTTGCTATATATGTATGCACTGGTCATGAGCAGTGTTACGGTGTATCGTAAGAAGGGTACACTGGTATAGTATGATGGAACCGTACCGTAAGTTTTGTAGTTGGGCAATCTGTTGCAGAAGTTAACTGATTTGCCACCGAGGACCGATTCGGTTTCTGTTCAATCAAATTGTTGGTCTTTGCGTGGCCTTCATTTTATTTTTCGAAGGACAACGTTTGCAAGGCACCGCCACGTATGACGTATCTGTATGTTCCAAGCTCACAACGACCTTGAAAAACCAGGTTGACACGAGCGTCCTCAAATCGATCATCAGCATGCAGCTGAACGAGGTTCACGCCTCCGCGACGCCCTTGCAGGGAGCCCCTTCGTAGACAAGCCATTTGCATATGGTCCCTCCACCTGGAGGCTGGTGCTATAATGCTACTCGTATATCGTGGAACCGGTTGAGAATCAGCGCGTGAGTTGAGCCAGAAACTGTGGGACAATGCTCGAGAATCACGAGTCACGACAGCCTCTTTGTCTCAACAATAAAATACAGTCAACGACAACACTCTATTCTGGCTGATGTGTCTCGAGCAAGAATCGTTTTTGTTTGTACTAATAGCACATGATCGAACATTCTTCTTCGCTTCAGAAAAAAAAAAAGAAAAGACGAAGAAAAAGATAGCACTGTCATCGAGTCGGGCATGGTGCCACCAGATCCAAGAACATGCATGCTCGCAAAAAAGGTTGACACGACTTCGCACATGTCGCATGAACACAAATAATAACATTTGTACGCTCACAACTACTCCTACCACCACCGCGTAGAAACTCAGGCGCCACTACTGACATTTTCAGGATGCTAGTAGCATACGTATATCACCATCATTCAATGATTTACTTTTATTGACTCAACTGATTTTCTTTTCCTTTCAAGAAAATGACTGCAATAATAATTTTGTAGCCGAGACTTGGAGGCTTGGCCTATAAATACCACAAGCAAGAGGTTGCATTTGTTTGTCACAAACATGTTCTCATTCTGCATCTTAACATGTTGTTCGATCATAGAAATGGAAGGCATCAAGAAGTTTCTGGTTCAGACTTTCACTACGACCCACTAGATGGAACAGAACCATGGCCACAGCGATATTGAGGTCACTATTGGGCAGTAACTGAACTCTTTTCTTAGCACGAATAGGGCTACCAGCTCATGAACAGCAGGAAAAAAAAACTCGTTGGTGCAGTGCTACTTCGGAGGGACCACCGGGAGCACCGTGGTGGAGCGGTCCTAGGTGGCCGGGAAAGCTGGTAGAGTGAGTGAGAAGTGTCACTGGCAGGTGGGTCCAGGTCAGCGGACAAAGAGAGAACCGTGTATTTGCCAATGGGCACCTGGATCCTACTGTTATTTTGGAAAGTGATAGAGGATCAGCGTGCGAGTTGAGCCAAAAATACTGAGACAACTTTTTTTTGAGAGAGAAAAATACTGAGACAGCTGCTCCTTATCCCTAGGACGCTTTTTGTTCAGGGCCAGGAAAGCGAGAATCACCAAAGATTCCAAGTGAGATCCCTTCTTTTTTTTATAATTAAGCGAGATCCCGTTAGCCTGCAGCAAATGACACCAAAATCTGATATTTTCCACACAAATTTAGAGCTCTACTCGAGTGGGGATGGATATCCTACGAGTCATGTATATTGACTTGGGCCCCATCAGTTGGGCCGAATTAGTAGCCCAAAAGGTCAGTGGCCTATGCCGGCCCATGCACTGCAAAGGTATAATAACATTTATATAAGCTATGATAAGTACTCCTACCATTGCATATAAACTCAGGTGCTACCACACTAACATATACTAGCAGGAATATCACAATCGTGCAATGGTTTACTCGTCTATAAAAATCGACTCCAGTAATCATTTAGTAGCAGGCTTGGCCTATAAATAAATACCACAAGCAAGAGGCAGCATTTGTTTTGTCACAAACATGTTCTCATTCTGCATCTTAACATGATATTCCATCGCAGAAATGGAAGGCATCAAGAAGTTTCTGGTTCACAAATTCACTACGACCCACTCGCGTGTTCAACAAGATTGCCAGGTTGCTACTGGTAGTGTTTCTTCTCGAGACTGTTACAGTAGGAGAATAATGTCCTTTGGCCTTGTAGAAGCTTTCGTTTGGCTAGTGATTGCCAGATGGTCATCATCTTAACTGGATGGGTCAATATGGCCAGATTGTTCGTGAGATCAAGGCAAGTGCAAGCGATTTCTCGAATGTGGAGTTTGTTCACGAAGGCTGGAGATCAAATTGCGACGCACATGTCTTAGCTCGTAGCACGCTCTACAATTCTGTTAGTAGATATGTGTGGTTGTTAACGCCACCGGAAGGTGTTTGTAATTCTTATTCCCTGCTTGATTAATAAAGGGTGGTGTTCCTAACAAAAAGTGACGTGTTCACGATCATTTCATGATTTACTCTAATTGACTCCAGTGAATTTTTTTCCCTCTAGAAAATTAACCACTATTGAGTAGCGGAAACATGAGGCCGCCAATGCAAGGACATTGTTATTATGTTTCTTTGTGAGATAAAGTTTCCTGAATGCTTGGCCCATAAATACCATAAGCAAGAGGCCGCCATTTTTCCTGTCACAAACATGTTCTCATTCTCGATATTAAAATGTTATTCCATATATCATAGACATGGGAGGCATCAAGAAGTTTATGGTTCACACTTTCACTACGGCGCACTAGCATCTACAACGCCACAGCCACGGTGATACCGATGTAGCTACTGGTTTTTCCCTTCCCTCACCAGTAATCTGTTCACCACCGAGAGCAAGAATAATGTTCCTCAGCTTTCTAGAAGCTTTGCCAATGGGGCGGTAGTCTTGAGAACCATTATAGTGCATTATACTACTAGGAAGCCGACACACTAGTATGGATCAAATCGTACAGCTGATGGTTGTGTTAGTGTTTTTGTGTAGCTGGCCAATTTGTTAGAGATCTGCTACCGAGGACGATGACCAATTGGGTCTTTGTTCAATCAAATTGTTATTCTTTGCATGGCCTTCGTTGTTTTTTTTCTTTGACTTGTTGATCGGCCATGGAGCAGCTGTAGGTAAAATCCTGCTGCCGAGTAGGTTCTCCTCGTCATCCTTCAGGCCTCCGGCGACCTTGCTGAGGGGCCCTTCGTCAATGTTCTTCATGTTCTTTTCTGCAGTCGTTGATCTCATCAGTCTGTGAATTGAACTTCCTTATTTCTGGGCATGCGTGTACATGAACACGAAAGGTCCATCAAAGTGCTGAAGTTGTTTTTGGAAAAAAAAAAGTGCTGATTTTTTTATTTTTTTAGGGCAAAAAAAAAGTGCTGAGTTGCAGCATGCGTACTCAAATTAGAATTGCTCGTACATTTCCCGTATCAGATCTCTGAAAGCATTCATCTTTACGTCAAACTTTCAACTCATTTCAGTGCCGTGTCATGTATCACTACTGAAGCAGATCTCTGAAAGCATTCATCTTTACTTCAAATTTGCTTTCCAGATGCGTGCATGTTTCGTATACTCTCTGTCGCTTTTCACGAGTCATAACTGACCTCTTTGTCGCATCGTTTTTCAGTACGAGGCTCGACAGTACTGTCAACGACAACACTGCATCCTGAATGATGTGTGTCTCGAGCGAGAATCGTATCGGTTTCTACAAGTAGTAGAAAAACATTCTTCTTCACTTCGAAAAAAAAAAACGAGAGCACTGTCGTCGAATCAGTCACAGTAGTGACACGTCGGGACCTACACCATCTCCCATGCTACTATTTCCATTCTTAGATTGAGGTCGCCGTTGATTTTAAAATATTAATTCAAATTTAGAGACTTATAAATTATTCTTAATTATTCTTTAGTGATAAAACAAATCATAATAATTTTTGAAAAATATTAAATAAGATGAATAGTCAAATGTAATTTAAAAAGTCAACGGCGACATCAATGTAAGAATAAAGGGTGTAGCACAGATGTTTCGAGTGACGACCCACTTGTGGATGAACACATATATAACATTTCTACTTTCCGTGTTATCGTCGTGGTGACTTTCACTTGCGATTGCATGGACAAATATATATATATATATATATATATATATAACTATTGTACGCAAATAAGTACTCGTACCATAGCATAGAAACTTAGGCACTACCACTGGATCTTCATGATGGTATAGCTAGGGCTGACAAAAAAACTTGCGACTCGCATCCTAACTCAGCTCGAAGCATGCTCAGCTTGGCTTGACCTGGTCTCTTGCGATGGACAGCGTGAAGGGGCATGGGCGTGGTCGCGCGATCCGCAATCACGCGTACGGATGCGCTTTAACTTCCCCCAAATGTGAAGGCAAGGTACTCAAACTCAGGTGCCACTACAACTGATGTCTTCATGATCATTCAACGATTTATACGCTAACGGCTCCGGTGCTTTTTTTTCTGTAGAAAAGTTTGACTGCAGTAACTATTGAGTAGTTGAGACATGAAGGCGCCAATGCAAAGGACATTGTTATTATGTTTCTTTGTAATAAAGTTTTCAGAATGCTTGGCCTATAAATACCACAAGCAAGAGGCCGTATTTTTCCTTGTCACAAACATGTTCTCATCCTGGATATTAATATGTTGTTCCATATATCGTAGACATGGAAGACATCAAGAAGTTTACGGTTCACATTGTCACTGCGACCCACTCTTACAGAGCGTCATGGTCACCGTGATACTGAGGTCGTTAGTGATTCTGGGCGTACGTACTTGATGTCTCTCCCGCCATAACCTGCTAGAATAACGTTCCTCGGCCATGAGACGCTTTGGGCATTGGTCTTCAGAACCCTTATGGTGCATCATACTAGCTACTAGGAAGCTAGCGGACACGAGTTGTATGAATCAAATCGTACGGTTGATTGGTTGGGTTAGTGTTTTTTTTAAGGTGGCCAATTTGTTAAGCATTTTACACGATCTGCCACAGAGTACTGCTGATTCGGCTTTATTCTATCGTGTTGTTAGTCTTTGAAAAAACATGGTTCAGGCCACGACGCCCACTAGTACAAAAAGAGCCTAATATGACACTTCAAATTTTACAGTAGTGGCGGACACCTAGTGATGCGTCACTGCTAGCTCGGCGTCAGTTACTGTAGCACTTATTAGTGGCGGGCAATGTGACATCAGCGTTGTGCGCCACTAAAAACGCGTAGCAGTGGCGGGCACAATAACATCATAAACTAAATAGTGGCGGACAGGCCCATTTCTCGGCCCGCTCGGCCCGAGCCATTGCCTGGTATATAAACAAGTCGCAACCCTAATCTGTCCCACCTCTCTCCACTCTCCCCCTCCCCGCGCCGCACCTCTCTCCACTCGTCTTCTCCCCGTCGAAGTCTACTCGCCGCCGTGGCGGCGACCCACCACGCCGCCCCGGGCCCCCTCTCTCTTCCCCTCCGACGTGCTGTGGCTGACCCTCTCCCTCCCTCCATGGCTGCTTCCTCTCATCACGCTCAAGCAGCTCCTCGCCGGCAGCTATGGCGGTACCCCTCGCCGGAGCGCGCGAGCGACGAGGTCGCGCGCGGCTCCGTCGAGGGGCTCCTCCGTGGTGTCTCCTCCCTCCCATGGAAGCCACCAAGGAGCGCGGTCAGTCCTCGCCGTCTCCTTCCCTTCTTCCCTCAGTTTTCTCTTTCTCCTTCGCAGATCTGGGTGCTTCGGCAAGAGTTTCCGGTGCGGCGGCTTGGCGGAGCAGCGGGGAGGCAGAGGCGGCTCCTCGACGACGACGCCGCGCGGATCTTCCTCCACGTGCGGCGGCGCGGCCTACCTCAGGGTTATCCAGATCTGGGCGGCACGAGACACCACGGCGACGTCGACGGCGGGCGTGACGTCTTCTTCTTCCCCACGGCCGGATCTGCGGTGGAGCGCAGAGGCGCTGGCTCCGTCTTCTTCCCCGCGGCCAGATCTGTGGCGGAGCGGCGCGTGGCGGCGGGATCGACGGGTGGCGCGACTATGGGTCCGGGCCGGCCCAGCCCGCCGCGGGTGGGGGCGGTGGCCGTGGGCCTGCGCTTTTTTTTAAATTCTCTGGTCGATCTGTAGTGGCGGGCAAATCCGTCCGCCACTGCTATTTTTCCATTAGCAGTGGCCCTAGCAGAGTTCCTTCATCAACGTTCTTCATATGCATGTTACCATCTGCAGCTGCCGATCTCATCAGTCTGTGAATTGAAGTTCCTTATTTCAGCGTATGCCGTGCAGACAAGCCAGCAGCACGCGTGCTAGCTATTCTGAATAGCAGCCAAGGTAGGGGGTCAGTGTCCCATGCCGGCCCCGAGGTACCCATCATCATAGCATTTGTACACTAGAGTGGCCTGTTTGTTTAGGCTCGGGAGCGGCCTGTTTGTTTAGGCTTTTAAAAGAGATCAAGAACTACATGTATAAAATGAAGTCATATGTCCAGGGGAATTATAGACAATTGTCATTTTCATCCATTCTTACAAACATTTTCAACCACACAGTCGCAGCCAGCACAACTATTTTCCCAGAAAAGCTATGTCACTGCCCGATCCCAAACAAACAGGCCCTAATAAGTACTCCTACCACCACATAGAAACTTAGGTGCCCCTGACATCTTCATGATTGTAGCATATCACAAATAATTCAATTATTTACTCAAATTGACTCCAATGACTTTTTTCCTCTCAAAAATATTGACTGCAATAACCATTATGTAGCCGAGACTTGGAGGCTTGGCCTATAAATACCAAGCAAGAGGCTGCATTTGTTTTGTCACAAAACATGTTATCATTCTGCATCTTAACATGTTATTCCATCATAGAAATGGAAGGCATCAAGAAGTTTCTGGCTCACAATTTCACTACAACCCACTGCCTATTCAACAAGCATGCCATGGCGATACCAAATGTGTGTCTTCCCGAGAGAGTTATAGTAGAATAATGTTCCTTGGCCGTCTAGAAGCTTAATTTACTATGTGTGCGCTGGTCATGACTCATGAGAACCCTTATGGCGCATTATACTACTATAGGAGGTGGACACTAGTATTAATCAAACCGTTTCGTTGATTGGTTGGGTTAGTTTTGAAGTTGGCCAATCTGTTACAGATGTTACATGATTTGCCACCGAGGACCGATTCGGTTCCTGTTCGATCAAATTGTTAGTCTTTGCGTGGCCTCAATTTCTTTTTCGAAGGAAAACATACACAGGGATCGATCCGCGTCAAAGCCGGCACCGCCATGTACCTGAACGTTCCGAGCTCACAACGACCACGAAACCCCACACCGACGCGAGCCTCTTAAAATTAGCAGCCCAAGATCAAGGTCCCATAGAAACTCGTTTATCACAATCATTCAATGATTTACTGTAATTCAATGATTTGCTGCACCCACAAAAAAAAAATCAATGATTTACTGTACTTGACTCCAGTGATGTTTTTTATATATCTAAAAACATGACCGCGTGCAGTAACCATTGAGTAGCTGACACATGGAGGTGCCCATATATGCAAGAACATTAATTGTTATTATGTTTCTTTGTAGAAAAAAAAAGGTATTTTGAATGCTTGGCCTATAAATACCACAAGCAAGAAGGGCGCATTTTTATCGTCACAAACATGTTCTCATTCTGCATCTTAGCATGTTCCATTGATGCGTAGGCATGGAAGGCATCAAGAAGTTTTTGGTTCACGGTGATACTGAGGTTGCTACAGTGAGAGCATCTGTGGCAGTGTGTGCATCTACCCATGACCACGAGTAATTAACTTAGCCTAGCATCCAGCTGCATGCATGTTTCATCTACTCTGTCACTACTCATCCACAGGCTCTTTTGCTGCATCCTGAATATGTGTTCCGAGTGAGAATCGTTTAATAGGAGTATAAGCTAGAATGGAGTCTTAATTTCTTCGCAAAAAGAAAATTGGTAAAAAGGAAAAGAAACTGTCGTTGAGTCGGATACGATGTCGCCGCCATAAAATGAATTCGCCCGGCACCTTGACGCGCCGCATCTCTGCTCGCCACGTGCCCTTGCCGTCGAGCCACCGTAGGACTCGTTGGTGCCGATGGCGGCGGTACGTGTTCCCTCTCGACGCCGTACTGCGGTGGTGGAACAGAGACGTACGTACGTACTCCGGCTCCATGTCCAGGAAACTGGCTGTTGGTGACGATCGATGCCATCGGCCTCGGCCAACGCTTGCTCGACGTCGTCTGCAAACTTCTCAAACCCAGGCAGGCCACGGTATTAAGAAGCCGGGAGCTTGAGCCCTCGACACCTCATTATGCCCGTATTGCCGATCCTGCAGTATCGAACGCCACCAATCACATCTTCATGATGCTAGTAGCATATAAGTACATCACAATCATTCAGTGATTTACTCTAATTGACTCTGCTGAGCTTTTGTCATCTCAAAAAGTTGACTGCAGTACCATTGAGTAGCCGAGATAAGGCTTGGCATATAAATACCACAAGCAAGAAGCCACATTTTGTTTGTCACAAACATATTCTCATTCTGCGTCTTAACACGTTGTTCCATAGTAGACATGGAAGGCATCAAGAAAGTAATGGTTCACACTTTCACTACCACTCACTAGGTTGCACAGTGCCATCGCCACGGTGATACTGATGTCGCTACTGGCTGAGAGCTTATTCGCTCTCATTGTTAGCATGAGCTAGAATAATGTTACTCGGCCTTGTAGAAGCTTTGGAGTGTCCACAATGATGTCGGTGCTGAAAAACTGAATTTGTGGGCCATGTTGTTGCGATGTCCAGAACCAGCTTTTGCTCACAGCGGCCAGAATCGGTGCTAAAGTACATGTTGAACAGCTTTTTCAGAACAACGTTCTTCCTTTCCCATGCAAACATGCAAGGTCATTCGAGTTTTGGTGGAGTGAAATGATTTTTTTAGTCGGTCAGCACCGATTCATGTAGATGATCCACAGCTTGCTTTTTCTAACTCAGCATCTCGATCCATGCATTAGATTACTAATTCGGTGCTCAAATACTCTTATTTTCAGCATCGATAAAAGGCACACTGTGGCGCAGTCTTATGGTGCCATTACCTGTATGGTTGAAATCGTACCGCTGGTTGGTTGGGTTAGTGTGTGTGTGTGTGTGTGTGTGTATTTTTTTTTTTTGTAGTAGTAGGCCAATTTGTTAAAGATGTCACATCATCTGCCACCGTCGAGGACCAATTTGGTTTTTGTACAATCAGATTGTTAGCCTTCCAATGGCCTTCATTGTTTTTCCTTCTCTCGAATGACTTGTTACTCGTCGGCAGCAATGGAGCAGCCGTAGGTCAAATCCTGCCGCCGAGCTGGTTCCCCTCGCCAACGTTCAGGCTTCCGGCCGGCGACCTTGCAGAGGGCCCCTTCGTCAGCGTTCTTCATCTTTCTTCTGCAGTCGTTGATCTTGATCTCATCAGTGCGCGAATTGAAGTTCCTTATTTCAGCGTACGCATGCACATACGTACAAAACTAAAGGTCAATTCAGCAAATTAAGTGCTGAGTTGCAGTCTGCGTGCATGGTCAAGCTAAGATTTGCTCATTCTTTTCCGTATCAGATCTGAGAACATTATTCTAGTCTTGCAACTAATATCGATGCCATGTTCTGCATCAGAACTGAAGCAGATGCATCAAAAATCGATGTGCATCTACCCCTGCTCCACGATTTAACTTAGCTTAGCTTTCCCGTTGCATCCATATATGTTCTATAGTCTTTGTCACTGCTCACACAAGTCGCCTCTTTGTCGCATCGTTTTTCAGTCCGAGGATCGACAGTACAGTCAATGACAACGCCACATCCTGAATGATGTGTAGCTCAAGCGAGAATCTTGTACTAGCACAAGAAAACAGTTGTATTCGCTTCCAAGAAAAAAAAGAGAACAAAAAAACGAAAAACAGAGCATCGTCGTGTCACTCGTGTATCGTCGAGTCGTCAGATGGTGTGGCCACAAAGGGGTCAAAAACACATGCTCCTTCACTTTGGGCGCTGGGGCCCAGGTGCCAGGCGAGCGTCGATGAGACGAGGCCAGGCCTCGCCACGTCGTGCGGACAGCCGGGCACACTGGTCCACATTCGCACAGCTGCCCATCGACCATCGTGTTGATCTGCAGTGTAGTATATGACTTATGGAGGAATTTCTCACTTTAGCTAAAGCTTTCAGATGATATGCAGGGTAACGTGCTTTGCTATAGCCTCACAATGAGATCCGTTTTCCCCCCATGAAAGACACTTTATTCGTGTTGTATATAATTTTTGGTGGCAAGACTGTCATGTACATGATCGTTGTTGTAATTAATGTAACACACTCAGTTTCCCTCAACTCATTTGTTGCGCACATACTATTATTCTATAAAATTGCTGCTGAATGGTGACATAAAGAAACGAAGTCCTATTTTCTTATGTCAATATTGCATTTAAGTTGGTTTTTCCTTTAATCAGGGGACCTGCATATAACCGATTATCTCTCTGCCTCATCAGTATTTCTAAGACTCATGGCGGTACAATTCTGAATATATAGATTCTATAAAAAAAAAATCTGAATACATAGATCAATCGTTCCTGTTACAGGCGCCGCGGAAGCGCGCCAATCTTCCTAGTATCTATGTATTTCCATGAAAAACAGTGCGTTACTTACGGAAAGCTTTAGGCATAATATCTAGAGAAGTTTTACAGCGCTTGAAAATAATAACAGCCGTTCATTATCCCAGATCCAATGGTTAAAAATTACAAGGAACCTGTGCCCATTCCGTTGGACGATCACCGAGACGCCCCAGCCTACAGTTGCTGTCAAGGGAAAAAAGAAATAAACAAGACCTGCAGAAATAGTGGGCATTGTACGCGCATAATACGGAAACAGCTCGATGAGCTTCCGAACTCGGCTGTCCAAAAAATCCAGGCATAGGTTCTCAAAGCGCCCGCGCCTCCCAAACTGGCGTCCGATTCCGTCCAGCTCCCGGCCCAACAACAGCAAGGTTGGCAACGACGACGCGAAAGCAAAACGGATACCACCATCATCTACGTCACTCTCATCGCCGCATCTATCGTCTGAAGCTGGCTGGCTATCAGGCTATGCGTGCGTGAGCTGTCCAAGTAGATGAGTGACTGGACACAGCCAGGTCAGCCAACTGCCCCTCCCCTGCCCAACTTGCTTTGGTCAATACGCGGCCAACTTCTCTCTCCGACTTTTCCCCTGCTACAGTTCCGTCGGGGCGAAAGCGAGGCGAGCGCCATTTCCGGCGCCGATTTCGTTGGTCCTCTTCGCCTCCGGTGGCCTCGATGCCTTCGGAGTGCGAGGGGACCTGCGAATCGGACGTCCGGTGTACATACCCACTGCTAGGCTTAGCCTAGATAGATTAGGGTTAGGGTTTGGCTACCTCGGCGATGCGTCTCGGGTGATGGTGTCTCCGGCGACGGCGCGAGGTTGGTCTTTTTGTTCCTTTACCTCGATTCCAACGGCTTTACGGGTCACTACCTTGCCGGCGCTGGTGATGGCGCTTCCCTCCTCCCGTCCTTGGAGGAGATGGCGTCCAGGTGCTTCTTTCTCGGGGAGGCGTGGTAGCAGGCCAATGGCGGCTACATCCTGTCCCGGGAGGAGGTCGGCGTCGGCGTCTCCGTCGCGGCGCTCGTTGGAGCTGGCGGTAGCGAAGGGAGGTTTATGTGTGGCCTTGGATGCTGAGGTATAAGGCTTCTTTGTCCTGAATGCGTTGGAGTAGCGGAGACGACGGCGCATTTCTTGGAATAATTCTCCCGTGCTATCTCCGTCTCGGCGGCGAAGGCCTCCCCGTCGCTGTCGTAGAGCTGGTGGAGTTGGGGTCCGTCGTGGCCAGTAGGGGAGTTCACCGGCGTCTCCTGTTTGGGTTCGCCGGCCGTGTTTGTGCAGGTACCTCTCACTCGTGTGGTGGCACAAAGAGAATGCGACGTCCCTCGTCGCGTATCGGATCCTTTAAGTTCCGATGATCTCTCGATGGACACGGTTTATCAGCTGTGTGTAGGTGTAGGGTGTTTGTGTGCGTGGGGTGCGTTGTCGGGTTCCTTCTGTACGCGCATGAACAGATACTACATTTAATACTCAGTTGTGAGAGGTTCAAAAAAAAAATTTTTGCTTTGGTCAGGCACATGCTTTGCCGGTCCCCTGCCCAACTTGCTTTGGTCAGGCACATGCTTTGCCCGTCTGGACCTCACCTGAAGAGGAATCACACCATCAGCCAGCGGTTGGCTTTGCCTGGGGGAGAGATCTCTGCATGTTCATCAACACATACAGTATCTTTTTTCTTTCTGTTTCTTGTAATCACATCGCAGGGTTCAAGCAATGGAATTCGGAGGCAATCTTATCTTTGGAGAGAGATAGAGAGAGAGAGAGAGAGAGATTCTTGAGTTGGATAACAACCAGAACCAGCGTGTTAGTTAACCGACGGGCACTGTCACCGTCAACCTTTTTTTTTTTTTTTTTGAGGGACTGTCACCGTCAACCTTAACAAAACAGCGCACGCAAGGCGCAGTTGCGTCAACAGCACAAGCCCGGGAAGTCAGGAGAGGACGAGTTGATCGATCTTGCATTGGGTGTAGACCAGAGCATTGGTGGCCCGGCCCGACCCGGCCTGTGGGCCTGGCCTGAGCCTGGTGGGTTTTGGCCCGTCCACGCCTTCGGATGGGACGGGCGTGGTCAGCGAAAACCAAGCCTGAAAAAAATTCGGGCCGACCCAAGCCCACCAAGATGATTTATTTCATTTATTTTTCAACTAAAAACGGAAAGCCCAAGCCCGCCCATGGCCCGGCCCGATCCTAGCCCAAAAACTCGGCACGACCTTGCCCATGGGATGACGTGGGTACAAATTTTCAGCCCAACACAAACCGGGCTTTTTTCCGGCCCGGCCCGCAAAATGCTCAAGTCTAATCGGGTGCAGGATGGATCGGCGGGACCACCATCACAACCACCTCATCCTCATGTCATGTGCGCTGCTCGACGACCGGCGCCGGCCAGGCCACATTTTTCCACGGCCGTGCGGTGCTCCCCTACCCCTGCTCCTGCTCCGGCGGCCTCCCTCCCTCTCCGTCTCCCTCTCGCGCGTTTCACACACGCATTGCATTGCCAGAGCAGGACGAGACAGTCAATCTCGATCCCTCCCTTCACTCCGTGCATCTCACAAGGACAGAATAGAACCCTAGCCGCACCCTGTTTATATGGCAAACTTTGC
Source organism: Eragrostis nindensis (assembly GCA_012490785.1). Classification (NCBI taxonomy): domain Eukaryota; kingdom Viridiplantae; phylum Streptophyta; class Magnoliopsida; order Poales; family Poaceae; genus Eragrostis; species Eragrostis nindensis. Next base: position 155,847 of record JAAXCT010000518.1, on the reverse strand, counting down.
AAAGACTTTTTGTATTGGGAGACGTGCTTATTGGGAAGCGTGCTTCGAAATTTTTTTACAAACTTCGCAAAATGGAGAAGAAAACACCCCCTAACTCGATCTTCGGCATATCTACACAGCACCCCAGCCGCAAACTTAGCCATGCGTTGTTGCTGCTCCGGTTCATGAGACCTAACCGCGTTTGGTCCGGCTTGTCTTTTGCACAACTGGCACCGCCTGCTCTAGCTCCTGGATGATAATGACGATAATGATTTTTTTTCTTTTTGATACGATGATGAATTTTTTCTCTCTCTTTTTTATACGACGACGATGATGATGAGAATTGAGAAGATAACATAGCAGAGCGGCGGTGTGGTGTGGCCGTGCTCTCTGCCGCTCCACCGCCACTGCTTTTTTGCTCCGCTCTGCCTGCCTCTGCCTGAGCCTGTGATGCTCTCCCTGCATCATCCAGCTGGTTTATGTTGGCGCCCAGCACAGCACATCCTCCTGTCCTGACCCTCCTCCTCCCAACCTGCCTGCTGTGCTCTGCTGGACCCACCTTGTCATTATCCTCCTAGTTCTAGTCCTGTGTGTGCTGTTCGACATACTCTAAGCACAGGGCCGGCTCTACAATTTGGAGGGCCCTGGGGCGAACTTGACGCAGAGGCCCTTAAAGCGTTTTATATACTTCACTCATGATTTTTTTTGCTACGTATATTCGCTCATGAATTATATGTACTGGAAAAATAGATAAGCATGAAACATAAACCAACTATTAAGAAATCTCGAATGAGAAGTAAAGCACCACTTGCAATTTTTTTTTAAAGCTAAAGCACCATTTGCAAAGTAACTAATATATCAATCAGGTTGCACAGAATTTACCTTATAACCCTTGATTTATGGTGGGCAATCTTGAGTGAACAGGGAGGTTAATTTTGATAATATGTGCCTTAACGAACACAACATCCCAACGAGGAAATGACAATTTTCGGCAAGTAATCAACTGAGAGTAACGGGAGACTAGATAAAATATTAAATTTAAAATTTGGTGAAACCGGAAGGAGGACCGTGTCTTCCTTCAGCAGCAGGGTAATCCGAACGGTGTGGGATGTTGGAAAAATGCGAAAACAGAAACGCTGACTTGGGCTGGGCATATTTTGCACATTGGGCTCAGCGCTGCTTATGTCTGAGCAGCAGGCTGCACGTCACAGTGGGCCAAATTCCACAACATGCTATATACATACAACAGAATTTTGGGGCCCCTTATTGGGCTGGGCCCTAGGCCGTCGCCCTCATTGCCCTGGCCCTGATTAGATTATCCATCCATCACAAATCACAGGGAAAGGAAAACGGCATGGCATCAAACGTTCAGACTGGGACAACATCTCTCCACACAAGGCTACAATCATGAGCCATAAAACCAAAGATGGTTTGTGCATTTTATTTTATATGAGACCAAAATTGAAAAGCAAAAACTAGGAATAAGAGCAGTTCTATTGCAAGCTGGTACATTGATCACTTTTTTCTCAGACCACAGTCCAATCGGTCCAGGTTTATTTATTACAAAAACACAATGTTTATGTTTCTAGAGACTCCAAGCATGTATATCATAAGAACCAACCACACCACAACAAGAAACAGCAACAGCTCTCATAAACGAAGTGAAGAGTACACTTGCGGCAAGCAGAGCGACGAAGCAAAGCGAGTCAGTCGTACTTCACTCCAACTGTGAATTGATTGGGGTGCCTCTCACTCTCCGCCTTCAGCTGCTCCAGAGTTTGGTCCAGTGTAGGGTTCCCTCTTTTACCCGTAACCTGCACCTCTTTAAGGTTCGTCAAATGCTCGATGCCGACAATGTTTTTCTCACCCCATATATCGAAATTCAGTGAAAGTTTCTCAAGCTTTGTCATGGATCCTTCTTCGAATCGGTAAACTTTGGGCATTTCTTTATCACAGGTCCCTCTGAGATTCTTGAGTGCCGGAAAGTTGTGGGCAGTGCGTGCAATCAACTCTCTGCCGGTGTAGCAGTTCCGTTGCATCCAGATGCTCTTCAGGTTGGGCAACTTACACAGGATGCCAAATAGTTGGTCATCGACAAGGCGTGCCCACGACATATGAAACTCAACAAGATATGTGAGTGATTCAACCCAGTTGGGCAATTCATCTATTCCACCGGCGATCCTGAGGAATCGGAGGAGGCGTGGTGGCGAGGGGAGCTCAAGGAGAAAGTTTAATGCCTTGGGCTCCCAACCAATGTCGCCCATGTCGAGTGACCGGAGGGAGTACGTCTTGCTCAGGGACAGGGCAAGCTCTTCCAGAACCTTCGGACCATTGGAACCATAGCAGTTGACGTAGATACTTAGCCTTTGCAAATTTTCTAGTTCACCTAGCTCTCGGGCAACCAGAACATCACCATCTTCCAGCAGTACCCAACCCACCTCCCGCAGTGCCTTCATTCTCCGGAGTCCCTGGGGTGGCTTCCACATGGTATCCCAGACACCCTTCTGGGAGAAGAACAAGCGCTCAAGTTTCTCCAGTTTTATCACAGTTTCTGGAAGTCCGGCAAGGCCCGTGGCACGTACATCAAGTGTCTGCAAATGCTCCAGTTCACGGACTTTCGGAGGCATCACACTGATATCTGTACCCCTCAGGGACAAATACCTCAGAAGGTACATCCGACATATATCCCCCATATGCTTGTTTTGTAGACCCTTGCAGTCTTCCAAGTCGAGAACCCTCAGCAGGGTGAACTCACCCAGACGATCAAGCAGCTTATTCCCATCGAGCTGAAACATACTCAGTGATCGGACATGCTGCACATTAATATCTTCCAAGTCATTCTTCATATCCGTTTTCTTGGATGGAGAGGCCTTGGGACTCCGCCCTCCACCATGGATGGAGAGGCGGCGTATTGTGTCATAGGACATCCCTTCGTACTGCCCACCTATTAGGCTAACAAAGTTGGCCTCCAAGGATTTGGACACCATGACCTCAAGCATCATATCGTGCACCCGGCACGTCTCCACAGCTCCATATACGTGGCTGATTATTTCGCCAGCAGGTGTAATCATGCTCCTACTCACCAGCTCGTCGTAGTAGGCTTCTGCAACCTCCATCAGGGTCATACCCCGCTTCTCCTCAACCAATCCTTCGGCGATCCATCTGTATAAGAGCCGATCCTTGTTGATCACATAATCCTCAGGGAAAATGCTAAGGTACATCATGCACCCCTTGAGGTGGTAAGGCAGGTGGTCGTAGCTGAGTGTGAGTATCTGCCTCATCCCTTCGAGGGTGGGATTGCTCTCCATATGATAACTAATTGATTTGCAAACTCTGTCCCACATATCCTTGTTATCTGGTGATTTATAGCTCGCCAAAAGGCTGGCAATGCTAACAATGGCCAATGGCAGCCCACCACATTTCTTTAAAATCTTTTCCATTTCATCTTCCAGCTCTTTGGGGCAAGAGGCATCCTTGGAGCCAAATGCTCTGCTGAGGAACAGCTTCTTGGAGTCTTCAGAATTTAGGGGCTTGATCTGATAGATGTTATCTCCACAATTTCACTAGCATCACTGCATCCTATGGCTACAGTCTCTATCCGAGTGGTCACCATGATTCTGCTGTCGAGGTTGTTGTCCGGCAACTTGGATCGTATAGCATCCCACGCTGCTATTGTCCATACATCATCGATCACAATAAGGTACCTGGTCTCAATATAAGTATGCTAGTGTCAAAAAAAGGTTGTCCGTGTGAAAAATGTGATTACCTTGAAACATCTGACATTTTAGAGAATTCATAGTTACTTTGAACTGTGACCACTGTTTGCACAGGCTAATTTAGATTGAGAACGTGAAAATAATGCCAAAAATAATTTCACGAATGTATTCTACTCAATATATTGTTTTGTAATTCTGTGAACACAATGTCGCAATAACATGATTTAAAACACCGGAAAATCGCAGCACAAGTTTCATCTTGGTATCAATTAAGAGCACAGAAGATTATGTGTGTGTGTATACATGGCAGTGTGGATCTACACCTACGGTGTAGAGCATTACGCTACACCACAGCCTATTACTGATCAAACTGATCGAGAACTACTGAACCAAATGTACAGTGCTACTGAACCATGTTCAGTGATGTCTGTCAGTAAGTACTATTGAAATTTTGTCTGTAAATCAACACAGCATAACTACTAGTGTAGAATAACTATTACACCTAAGGTGTAGATTACCACATGGGACAAAAACCAAGCACGGAGGTTTCATATATAACCTTTCCGTCCAAGCGGAGATAACAGTGCTAGTTTGGGACGAAAATACCCTTCACCAGCTAAATCAGGCATGGCGTTGCTGCGCTGCCTTTCCTCTTACCGAACACCTCGCACAGTCACACGCCAAATTTTCTCCGTACCCAATCGCTTTCGGTTCAACTAGTTCAAATTATCCAAATTAACTCACGCATACCGAAGTTTCTCTACTCCTGCATACCGATCTCACATCCAGCTGTGCAAAGCACAGATCGGAACGGATAGAGGAACAGATTAAATCACTAACTTACGGTTCGAGTTCTGGTGCAATTGCAAACTTCAACAAATCAAAACCGAACCAGAAACATACCTGGTTCGAGTTTGGGGGCAGTGCCGCCGTGGCCCTCCTTCCGCCGTTCCAGAGGGGATGGGGGGCGTCGGGTTGGGGGATTGGAGATAAGGGAGGAGTGGAGTGCAGGGTAATTCACGTCTCCATCGTAGACCACAAGTGAAGGGACAATGGAATTGGCTGAAAGTGATGAGTCGATTTGGTTTGTGCTGTAGAATTTCCATTGTTTGAATTAATAAGAAAACCTGTTACGAATTTCTAGAAAACTATAAATTTATGTAACATGTAACATTCATTATAGCTCCAGGTTAGTGGATTTTCATATTAATAAGGAAATTGAAGAAAATTTCAACAATTAGCCTGTTTAGTTGTTTTGCAAAAAAAAATTCACAGGTCACATCGGATGTTTGGACACTAATTAGGAGTATTAAACATAGACTAATTACAAAACTAATTACATAGATGGAGTGTAAATCGCGAGACGAATCTATTGAGCCTAATAAATCCATCATTAGCACATGTTTAATGACAGATTATTGTAGCACAGTGTCTAATGATGGATTAGTTAGGCTTAATAGATTCGTCTTGCGATTGACACTCCATCTATGTGATTAGTTTTTATAATTAGTCTACATTTAATACTCCTAATTAGTGTCTAAATATTCGATGTGACATTTTCAACGAAAAACTTTGCGATTTAAACAGGCCTAGAATGATTTGCACAGATACTCAACTTCCTTCCGCACTTACGTCTTAACCACAACTTTTGGGGATCCATTAGCACCCTTGAACTATCACTTGGGTTTGATTTTTATCCTTGAGCATAAATACCCAACACTAAATATTCAAACCAAGTATTTTTTTAGCCGGTTTGATTTTTATCCTTGAGCATAAATACCCAACACTAAATATTCAAACCAAGTATTTTTTATCCTTCGGCTATTTTAAAGCTGATTTTTGCTGATGTGAAAATGGTTTCCCCATGTTAGCAGTAAGTCTAATGGTCCGTTTGGCACAGCCCAAGCTCTCAGATCCAGATTGGGTATGTAGTTTGTAGAGTAAATTAAAGTAGTTTAAATATTTACATTTTATATAAAGGCAGAATAGCCAAGTTAGTCCTCGAACAATCGAACTGAACTATCAAAAGATTCAGTTTGGTTCTCCAACTTCAATCAATTCCGTCCCTCCACTAAGGTGGACTATCATATCATCGTGCCATGTCACTAACCGAGTGCGAAATGACCTCTTTGCCCCTCGTTATACATCTGAAAGGCATGCATCCCCTCCGCTCTGTTCCTTGGCTGCCGTCGCCGCTCCCTACGGCAGGGGCGGGGAGGCCAGGCCCCACGCCGGCGCCGCGCTCTTCGCTGGCCTGCTGAGTGCCTCGTGCAGGAGGTGGTGGGCGCCGTCGTCGCTGTCCTGGCGGCCTCCCTCGTGCTCGCCGCCACCATGCAGCGGCGCGGCTGCGCCAGGAGCGCGGCGACGTGCACTCTGGCGCAAGCTGTGCAGGAGCTACGCATGAAGGGCGTCGTGTTCGACCTGTCCAAGGAGCTGCAGTACGGGGTGACGAGGGCCAAGTGCACCAGCGTCGAGGGCATCGGCGTGTGGGCTCCACTCCGGTGGTGCCAGCAGAACATCGTCACCACCTGCCTGCTCGCCGTCACCGTCACCGCGCTGCCCTCTAGCAAGTTCATCCTCTGCTCGTTGGGCTGGCTTCTTAAGCAGATCTGGGAAGAGGGAAACAGCATCGGGGACAGATCATTACTTGTGCTCCCATGCAAAGACAAAGAGAGACGGAGACAACAGAGATAAGGCAACGACAGGATTAGCATAGTTGATTGATTTTTCTCCGCCCTGAAACGATTTAAGGGCACATTCTTTCTAACAATCTGTAGTGTAGCTGGAATTTCAGTTGATATCTCCAGACAGAGTGAGGAACATAGGGAACACAGGAGAAATTTCAGGAATTGGGTCTCAATTCGCACGCCTTTCAGAATTTGAGGAGGGGATGTACGCCTTTCAGATGTGTAACGAGGGGCAAAGAGGTCATTTCGCACTCGGCTGGTGACATGGCACGGTGATGTGGCAGTCCACCTCGGATGAGGGACGGAATTGACTCGTAAATGTGTTGGAGGACCAAATTGGATCGTTTGATAGTTCGAGGACGAAGTTAACCCTCGGCCGATAGTTCGAGGACCAACTTGGCTATTTTGCCTCATATAAAATATAACTAAAATGATTCATCTAAATGCATCAGATGTAATTCTGGCTCTGGATCCGGTGTTTCTTGGAGTTACCAATACTCAGCAGAGATCTATAATTCTAGATCTAGATCCACTATTTCTTATCTTCGCCCAAGTTGGACTTTGAGTCGAGCGAACGAATGGGATGAGCTTGGCCCATTAGCGTAGAGGAGAGATGTTTATGCTGCCGTAAAAGAGATGGAGAGCATGAACTTAATCCAAAGAGGTTTGTCTTGGGTCGACGAAAGAAGAGAGACTCGGCTTGCATTTGAGTTCAATTTGGGTTAGCAGTTTGAGCTTAGCAAAAAGTAGTACATCCACCGCTAGGTGAAGTGTACACACTTAAGTCATCTAATGTCAGGGTCAAAAAGGAAAAATAACCTCACCTTTTTAAGGATAAAAAATCGTACACGCACCGCTAGGTGCAGTGTACACACGGAGTCCCCAAGCTTTGAACTGATGAGCAGCATGTAGTTCAAACTTCAAAGGTCTCAAAAAAAAAAATCTCGGTGTCTGGATAAGATCAAAATGTAGAAAACGATAATCTTAAGGGTGTTTATTGTACACTCACACAGACTGCCACGTGTAGGAATGAAAGTATCACCGTCATTACCAGACTGAGCAGCTTTCCCACTCTACGAGAATACTGTAGCAATAATTGCACTGGTGCACTGCTGCCACTACCGCTACTGCACCGTTCCCAATAGTACTATGCAGCATGTTCGCCTGACCTGCTCCTTATCAGCCGCTATAGTGTTCGCAGTTATTTCTTCTGCAGCCGCTACAGTGTTCGAAGTTATTTCTTCTGCTACCATAAAACGGCTTCAATTCAGCCAGCCGAACAGCCCCATGGTGGCTTTGTCTACCAGATCCATTGGTCTATAAAGTTGTGTTTGGTTGTCTGGTTTAGATTTGGCATGGGTATAAGTTAGCTAGGCTAAAGTTAGCTTGTATGGTGAGAGAAGTGAGCTTATGTTTGGTTCACTGGTTTAGTCTAGTCTAGTCTTTGAAATTTGTGTTTGGTTATATGGCTTGTATATACTGTGTATAGAAACCTCTTCTAGACTGTTATGGTGAGCCCCTCCGTATATCAGTAGACTCTCTCTTGGGCGGCATTCACTGCCTCGTCGTGCCGGTTCGTTTGATTGCCCTATAACATCATATTTGTAAAGCTTGGTTTCAAATTATAGTTCGTTTGACTTTTTTGACCTCTTCTAGACTATTATGGGCGGCATTCACGGCTTCCTTTAGTAATCAAAGTTTTTCAAAAATAACTTAAATTTTGACTATATTTATACAAATTTTTTTAATAAGACGAAGGTCACACTTTGGGTCAAAAAAGTCAAACAAACTCTATTTTTTTTTTTGAAGGCAGAACGCCCCTAAGGGCTAAAGGATCTCGATTACTCCAGAGAGTACACTGCCATTTTACATGAAAGTCCTTGCCCAGGATAGAAACTAACAACAACTCCTTTTGGCAGGCTAGGAGGACTCAAATGAAAAAGAAAAATTACAATCCAGTCCTTCAGAGAGTGGTCTCGCCGGCGACAACGGAAGCAAGACGCCGCAGGTGGACAACTCGAAGCATGAAGAGAAGCTACACTGGAGTGCCATCCTCTTTGCAGCAACCATGGATGCCTCCATCCACAATGGGACCTCGCGGCGTGGTGAGAAAAACTCAGAAACACCGCATCGTGGATGGGAAGGGGCCTCATCACGCCGGTCGATTGACAGGCCAGCGGTCCACCTAGCCGTCGCCTCAAAACCAGCGTCGAATGTCGAGGAAGAAGAGGTTGCAGCCGTAAATCTTGATGCAGCTTCACCGGGCTCAACCGAAAGCAAGTTCCACAACTGGGGATCAGCACAAAGCCATCAACCCGAAAATGGAACCCAGCATCCATAGTATTGTTCCAAGAACAGAGCACAACAGCAAGCGACTCTCCATTGTACCTCTTTGAGAGTAACCAAGAAGAAGAAGAGAAAGAGATACACTCACCAGGGAGGAATCTGGTGAGGAATGCAAAAGGCATCACGCCTACAACCACAAAGGAAACCAAAAGGACACTACTTACTAGCTCCAAAGTACAGATCGCCTCCATGAAGAAGACGACGGGCGGAGCACCAGAAAAGCAGCTCGATCTACACCTTAAACCTCAAATACTACTAAATCTAAATAGGGATGGGACCCTCACCCTGGAACACGCCGCCGGCAAGCCGGAGACGGCAGGGGAGGGGCCGGATTAGATTCTCCAGAGAGGAACTGTTGCGAGCGCTGTTGGGGAGAGAGAGAGAACTTTCGGGAGCGAGCCCACTCCTCGCGTGTTGGCTTGTCCGTTTTTTCCCGGTCTTGAGAGACACGGAGATGGAGTAACTCTAATTTGGGAGGGAGGTAGTAGTGTGCAATAAACATGGAAGGCTCAACATCGGCTAACAAATGGAATCTACCTCAACATCGGCTCCAGCTCATATGTAGGGCGCGGCTCTAGATGTTTCCTTTAATAAGCTCGAAGCTAAAGCTAACACGACCTAACATGCACCAGTGAAATTATAACATTATTGTTATTAAAAAATATTGCAAATATGTTCCTAAAAGTTATATTATCACAAAAATAATTTGAACAACATAACACACTATTCCATTAATCCATGCTTCTAAGTAGGCTAATAATTTTAAGAGATATAATTGTTAGAAACTTATAGATAAATATGTGGCCCGCCACTTACCAAAATTGCTTATTTTAATACCTCACGCTCTCTTTTATTTGTTCATATTTTAGCACAGCATACTCATTCATAATTTTTCCTTGTGCATCGAACCTCCATGTGCGCCATTAGAGGGTTATTTTTTTTAAATAGCATAATGGGTAATTTAGATAAAGATTAGGATTTTACTTTATATGATATTCATAATGGTAAAGATGGGTAATTTAGGTATAGATTTAAGAGGATTGTAGAATATTTTCATAATGTCAGATGTAGGTATTTTTTTAGAAAACAAAATATATCTAATAGCTATTAATATCAACGATGATTACAATCTACCAAATCGATGATTTATAATTTCTATGATTTTTGTAAATTCTGATTTTTGTGAAATTTTCTATTATTTATAATTTCTTCTAGTACGTCTCATAAGAATTAACATGAAAGCTCCAAAAGGAGTCTTTAATTAGATCTACCTAGTTGATGGCTGGACCATCGGAATATCTGATTTTTAAGAGAATTTTTAGAATTTATCTTTTTTTTTTCCCAGCATGTCTCGATATAATTAACATTGAGGCTAGATCTGAAGGAGTCTCCGATTAGAGGTATTGTATAGATAGCTTTAAATACGTATTGGCACCCAAACATGTTGATTAATTCTGAGACATCTAAGGAAAAAAGTTGTAATGATAGCATTTGTACGTGGGTCCGTACCTCTTCTCCTTGAGAAGCTCCTTGAGCGTTTTGGCCAGTGTCTCTAAATCCATCTCGTCGATGTCACCCGCAGAGTCCTCTTCCTTGATGCCTTTCTCATTTCCCGCTTTCGGCTTGACGATCTGCCGAAGCACGCGCTTGAGGAGCCCCATCACGTCGTTCCTGCCATCGAACGCCTGGGATACGGACACCTGAGCCTGGCGTTGGAACTCCGTCTCCAGCCGCCGGCACACCTCCATGGCCAGCGTGGTCTTTCCGAGCCCCGCGAACCGGACGATGGAGAACACCCTGAGCTTCCGCTCGCCGCCGTCGCTTTTGCTCACGGCCTTCACCCTCTCCACCAGGGTGCCTGCCTGGTCCGCCATGCCGACGAATTGATCAGCGTGATTGGTAGGGCGCAGCGCACGCGCGGACGCCGTCGCAGCAGTGGACACGGGGGCTAGATGAGGGGAGCGGCGCAGCGCCTCGCGGCTGACGCCGTACCGCGCGTGGCGCTCGCTGATGGCGACGGCGCGGGCACGGAGGGCCTTGACGTCGCTGCCAAGGCGGCGGCGGAGGGAGAGCGTAGCGACCAAGCGCCTGAAGCGGACGTAGAAGGCATCGCTGAGGAGGCAGCGGATGCGGAACACGTACAGGTCGACGCAGTCCTCGGCGTCGTAGGCGAGCTCGCGGACCTGCTTCATCCACTCCCGGACGAAGTGGTCCACGGCGCTGTCGTCGGCCTCGGACTGCATGCGAAGGACGGCGTTCATGGTGGCCAGCTCGTCTCTCAGCTGAGCGACCTCGCTGCCGACGCCGCGGAGCTGCTGGAATTCCGCACCCACCAGCCGTCCAAGATTGCCCACAAGGGCCTGCGCCACGCCATCCATTTTCCCGCTTGGTTTCTCTGGAAGCAGAGTTCTTCGAGGCCCCTTAACCTTATAATTAAGGGCAGCTGCAGCGTTTATTCTAGCAAGGTGCAAACCAAGCCACGTCACCGATTGACAATACAGCACAAAACGATTCTACGTCCCATTTTTCTAAGATGGGACCCACGAACAAGTGAAATACCATTTCAATCCGAGAGGTGCATGTCCACATGCAGAGGTGCATGCTACGGCTGCGTGCGCAAGAATAGTTTACTCAGAGCACGAGTAGTTATTGGGCCTCGTTTGGTACCTCATTTGGTACAAATTTGTAGAGCCAGAGCTGGTCATGCCTGGCTCTAGAAATCTGTAGAGCTAGAGCTGTGGACTGACTGAAGGCCTTTTTGCTAGTCACCTTGTTTTTCTTTTAGATTAAAATAAGATATTCTATTTTATCAAACAAATACCAGATTCTGTATAGAGCTGAGAGCTCAGCTAGAGGTCTACCAACCACGCTCTAAGGCTATCCGCACTCATCTTTCTCTATATCTATCCTCTAAAAAGAATATTTTATTCCAGTCATCGAGATTCTTTCCTCTATACCAATTCCTCCCGCACCTATCATCCTGTATATCCCATCCTCTATAGCAATTACCCTATATTTTATTCAACCATCCCAACTAACATCTATCTCTCTCCTCACTTTTTCTTTTCCTTTTCTTTTTCTATCTACCTCCCATTTTTTTCTTTCTTCTTTTTTCCTTCCCTTTTTTTATCTTTTCTTTTTTTTCCTTTTCCTTTTTTGCTTCCTTTTTTGCCTTCACTTTTTCCTTTTCCTTCCCTTTTCCTTCTTTTACTTCCTTTTTTTTCTTTTTTTTCTCTTCTTTTTCCTTTTTTCTTTCTTTTTTTCCTCCGCACCCTCGATTCCTCCGCCTCCCGCTCTTCCCGGCTGCCCTCTCTCGCCGGACCTCCTCCCTCGCCGGCGGTGGAGGAGGGGCCCCTCCCTCCCGACCCTCCATCTCCCCGTGCCGGCCATCCTCCTCGCTGCGCTGGCCCTCCCTCCTTGCACCGGAGACGGCATCGAGGGCGCCTGGAGACGGCGGCGCGGAGGCTCGATCTTGAGGAGGTGGAGGCCATGGCGCCGGTGGCTGGGGGCGAGGACGGTTGCGGATCGGGCGTGGCCTCCCTTTGCGCCTCGCCGCCGTCTCTCCTGCTCCCCGCAGGCCGTCCTCCTCTTTGGTCCTCCTCCGGCGCCGCCACGGAGCTCCGCCCTCCCCGCGCTGGCCCCACCCTCTTCGCCGCGGCCAGCCCCCCTCTCTCCCCCTTCCTGTTGCCGGAGCGGACCAACGACCCACACGCGGTGCCCGCGCCACGTCGGCATCCCCGGACGGCCACTACCTCTGCCAGATTCCCAGTAAACAGGACGCCCGCGAGCGGTGGCGGGAGTTATCCCGTACCCCGATGCGGGGGGTTTTTTACTGGAAAGGGGAACGGGAAAGGGATAGCGGGAGCTATCCCGTCCACCGGTGCGGACAGTCTAAGTTGGGTACCCGATGCTAGAAGTTCAGCATAGCACACATGAGCTCCAGCGTATTGCACCCCCTTAGGCCCTCCACAATGTGAGCTTGGAGCGAAGCCTGGAAATGAGAGAGAAGATTTGGGCACCGCTCCACACATTGTGCAATCTGATAGCTAAAGCCAGGAGAAGCCAGAAAACGGAGAGCGGTTCCTGTCGAAGCGCCGGTTCCATCTCTTTAAAAAATGATTCTTGGTTGATGCTATCCTCTGAGTACCGCTCCTGCCGCACAGGTTTGCTCTTGAGCTAGTAGTTTTTTTTTCCGTGTGGGACCTATCTTCTGAATTGGAGCCGAAGCCCACGCTTTGCATTTGGAGATCGGTTCCCGTTTAGCAGCTGTAGGCCCCAGTTTCTTTTCTGGCTTCGCTCCACACTGTGGAGGGCCTTAGCCTCATTCCCTCTCTAGTGCTAGCAACTTGAAAAAACCTAGCTAACGCTGGAGCTGCTCTAAGGGCTTCTCCAGTGGCCCTTGAAAAGCGACTCCTGCGCTGTGCTGGCAGCTGAGGAATCGACTCCTCACTACTGGAGCTGAGCGAATCTTTGCACAGGACAAGAAATCGACTCTCAGGTAGAGGTCAATGCATGGCTGTAAAATAATACTCCCTCTGTTCATATTTACATGTCGTTTGACTTTTTTCATCTCAAGTTTAACTGCTCGTCTTATTCAAAAAATTATGCAAAATATCATATTTTTTGTTGTGGCTTGCTTTATTAATATAAGTTCTTCGAGAATGACTTAAATTTAACTATGGTTGCACAAATTTTTTGAATAAGACGAGCAGTCAAACTTGAGATGAAAAAAGTCAAACGACATGTAAATATGAACAGAGGGAGTATTTCACTACAGTTCCGCTTCCGCGTGCCTCTTGCTCTGGCTCTGTTCGTGCTCTTGCTCTGGCGTGTTAGGCGGTCAACAACGTTCAGGTTAAGGTATTTTTTTTTATTCTGCGGGGCCCGAGACGACGGGTCGGTGCCACTAGAGTTTGCAGACCCATGAAGAGCCCAGGTGCACGTGTCATAATTTAACTCCATGCATCGCATCGCCACTGGAGAAGCCCTAAACATCTGATAAATACTTATGGACTATGGAGTACTACTTCAAGCGCATCATTATGTTGCTGTCCATTTTTTCCTGACGAGTCGATCCATCATTGGAGATGCTCGTGCTTCCCCAGTGGTCGATTCATGAACCGATTCGTCATCACTCGATGCCAACAATGCTTAGGAGAGAGAGAATCAACTCTCATCGCAAATAAACGACGACATAAAAAAAGAACAATCTTCCATGAGCGAGAAGCATAGAATAAAGTTAAGCTTTTTTTCATTCGATGGCGACACCAGAATGCAAGCGCGGGAGAACCAATCCTCAGGACGTGCCTGGCTTTTTTTTATTTAGGCCCTATTTAGTTCGCAAAGTTTGCGAAAAGTTTTTGTGGTTTTTTACCTCTTTTTGTGAAATGAAACTAAATATCATTTGCAAAAAGTACTCTGGAATGCAAAAGCTCTACACATGCACAGAATCAATGCAACAACTTTTTGTAAAGTTTGCGACACACTTCCCAATGTAAAAATATTTTGCAATTGCCAACTAAACACCCCTTACTTGATAGGTTGGTGGGACTCAGGAACAGATGCCACGACTGGCGATGCCCTTATCTTTGTGGAAAGGCGATTCCTCAAGCTGATCGTGATTGTGTGCCAGACTGCATGTCCCCTCGGTCCACTCTATGACTGTAAAGTCCATGCCCAGGACCCACGATCTCGGTTTGACAGCACTATAAACGTCGCACTTCACGCTCTTGGAGCTATACGCCATGCCACAGTACCGTCAGGGTTCTTGTTGGCGACCTAGCAAAGGCCGGTGATGTTTTTGTGATCCTTCTTCTTGCGGTCCTTGCGGTCGATCTTCTCTTCGCTTGAGCTCGACTCGGTGTAGCCGTCCGAAGAGGAAGTAGAGTCGACGTCGCTCAAGGTCGCCAGGAACCCGCGCTCCCGGCGCACCTTGCCATCGCGATCGCCGACGCCGAGGAAGGTGAGGAGGCGATTCTCTACATACGAAACCTGGTCCCAAAACCGCGAACAGATAGGGCCATGTTGCCTCCATTTCTCAAGCGTTGGATCGTGAACGAACAGCTGAGATCGTTCAAGAGCTTGAACAATTTTTTTTAAAAAAAAACCCTCGTTCTTTACCGCATTCAACCCGTGGTCCACAAATCGGCCCTCCATCCCCACCGGCCGCCTCCTCGTCTCCGCCACACGAGGATCTCTACGTATGAAACCTGGCCCTGAACTGCGAGCAACGAATAGGGCCACGTCGCCTCCGTTTCTCAAGCGTCGGATCGTGAACGAGCAACTGGGATTGTTCAAGAGCTTGAACAATTTTGCAAAAAAAAAAAAAAAGACCATCGTTTTTTACCACATTCAACCTGCGGTCCACAAATCGCCCCTCCATCCCCACCAGCCGCCTCCGCGTCTCCGCCACATCCGCGCCGCAGACTTGGATTCAGTGACTTGCTTGTCACGTTGAGCTTTACCTGCTGCTATCCGGCGTCCATTTCTCATCCATCGGCCGGCTGCAACTTGGACTGCTCAGTCCTTTTTTTTTCACCAGTCAACTCTGAGAGGTCACAAGCGGAAGGAAAAAAGTTGGCCGGTGGAATCGTTTCCCTGGCGTCCGGCCGCAAGCCCGCAAGGCAAAGCAAAGCAGCTACTGCAACTTATATCTGGGAAAAAAATTGATGCAAAGCCCATACTCATCACATGTCATGAGATTAATATTTTCTCATTCCAAGGTGCTAGCAACTTGAAAAACCTAGCTAACGCTGGAGCTGCTCTAAACATCCGATAAATACTTATGGACTAATGGAGTACTACTTCAAGCGCATCATTATGTTGCTGTCCATTTTTTCCTGACGAGTCGATCCATCAGTGGAGATGCTCGTGCTTCCCTAGTGGTCGATTCATGAACCGATTCGTCATCATTCGATGCCAACGATGCTTAGGAGAGAGAGAGAATCAACTCTCATCGTAAATAAACAACGACATAAAAAAGAACAGTTCCGTGAGCGAGAAGCATAGAAGAAAGTTAAGCTTTTTTTTTAATTCGATGGCGACGCCAGAAGCGATGCAAGCGCGGGAGAACCAATCCTCAGACGTGCCTGGCTTTTTTTTTTATTTAGGCCCTATTTAGTTCGCAAAGTTTGCAAAAGTTTTCGTGGTTTTTTACCTCTTTTTGCGAAATGAAACTAAATATCATTTGCAAAAAGTACTCTGGAATGCAAAAAGCTCTTACATGTGCACAGAAATTAATGCAACAAACTTTTTGCAAAATTTGTGGCACACTTCTCAATGCAAAAATATTTTGCAAAGTTTGCCTTGCTGGTCTAGTTTAGGGTCTACTTGAATTGCTGGAGCTCTGAACATGCATGACATTCTTATTTTTGGATGCGTACCTCATCAAACACGATGAGTTATGGCAAGATTCGATTAGGCATCCTTCTTTTTTTTTTCTTTTTTGGAAAGTTTTCTTCTTGGCCCTGTTTAGTTTGTCAACTTTCTTCAACTTTTTGCAGTATTCATTCAACTTCACTATTCATTTCCTCTCACAGAACACACTACAAGATATGTAGAGATACATGACGTTCATACTTTGTCACAGATTGGCTAAAAACAGTCATAAAACGGCATCCGTGACGGAATAGACTTCCATCATAGATCTCGCGTCATAGATTGAACCATGACATCTCTCAAGAATCATCATGGATCAAAAAAATCTGTGATGCTCTTTTCCCGTCACAACGCAACCCAAGCCCAGCCAAAGCCCGAACCTTTGTGACCAATTCAGATCGTCACAATGGATTAAATCCATTTTAAATCTACCCCAAATTCGTCCAAATTGAATCCTCTCCGGAACCAACCGTATTCAACATTCACATCCGGCAAACTGGAATTTCTCTTTGATAAATAAACATCTACAAGCGGATTCTTCAGAATTGCAAAGTGGTACATAATCTGTTCAACCGTAACACTACAAAACTATGACTGATAATAATCACACAGCGCAACTGGAATTTCTCTTTTAACTACATCAAATACAGAGAATCACAAACCAAAAAATAGAGATTGGACGCGGAGGCACTGCATCCGCTTGACCATCCCGCCTTGGAGCTGTCCGGCATCCGCCTTGGAGCCGGCCGCCATGCCTTGAAGTCGTTAGGTCGCAGCACCTTGAAGCAGCCCGCTGCCGCGCCTTGAAGCCGCTGGGTCGCCGTGACTTGCAGCTCGTCGCCGAGCCTTGAAGCCGCTCGGCCGCAGTGCCTTGAAGAGGCTCGGCCGCCGCACCTTGAAGCAGCTCGCCGAAGCGCCTTTGAGCAGCTCCCCGCAGATCCGAGCGGGGAAGAGCGAGTCGAGGAAGAGGCGACGTAGATCTGACCGCCGGGGTTGATGTTGAGCTTGACGGGGAGGGCGAGGCCGGGGCGCGCTTGATGCGAAGGGGATCGAGGCGCACAGGGAAGAGATAAGAGAGGTGGAGAGAATAGAGGAGACAGGGGAGGTGGTGGCTACGAGAATGGGAGAGTGATGGCCAGCGCTAGGGTTCTTTAGATTTTAGGAAAAAGTCCATTTGACCTCCCTGAACTATTATAGAAGTTGCAACTTTTCCCCTAAACTACAAAACCGGGTAACCAGACTCCCTCAACTCATCTAGTCGGTCCAAGTTTCCTCTCTCGGCGGTTTTCAGAGTGGTTTTGCCCGACATGGCACAGTGGATCCCACCTGTCAGATGCCACGTCACCTTTTTCTTTTCTTTTTCATTTTTTCCTCTCTTCTTCTCTTTCTCCCCAACGGCACGCTAGCTCGCGTGGACGCCTCCTCGCCTCTCTCCTCCCTCTCCCCCTCCACCCCGGCCGATCCGCACTTCCTCGACCGCGACCCGCACCTCTTCGCGCTCCTCCTGTCCTTCCTCCGGCGCGGCCGACTCCCGTCCCCTCCCTCCGCGGCGCTCCTCGCCGAGGCGCGCCACTTTGCTCTCGACGGTGCCCTCCTCGCCTCCCTGTCCCCGGCGTCCGCCTTCGCCCCGCTCTCGCTACGCCCCTCCGCGCTCCTCCCCCTCACCGGCCGCGTCGCTCCCTCCGCCGTGGCGGTGTGCCCCTCCCCGCACCCGGCCTCCGTCGTCGCCGTGCACGGCGAGGTCGTGACCTGCTTCAACGCTGCGCTCGCCTCCCGCCGCAGAGTGCTCACGCCTCTCCCCGCCGTCGACTCACTCGTCGCGGTGTCCCCCGACGTCGCCGGCGTCGGCGCCTGCGATTTCCCCGGCGACGGCGCTGCCTTCACTGCCCGGGGAGCGGAGACGAAGGGCGAGGGGAGCGGAGAGGAAGGGTGCGCCGTCGGGGAGAAAGAGAAGAAGAGAGGGAGAAAAAGAAAAGAAAAGAAAAAGGTGACATGGCATCCGACAGGTGGGACCTACTGTGCCACGTCTGACGAAACCGCTTACAAAACCGCCGAGGGAGGAAACTTGGAGTGACTAGATGAGTTGAGGGAGTCTGGTTACCCAGTTTTGTAGTTCAGGGGAAAAGTTGCAACTCCTATAATAGTTCAGGGAGGGGACTTTTCCCTAGATTTTATATGGACAGACGGACTTTGGGCCTATAACAGCCGGCCCATCCAGCCAAAAAAAAAATCACTAGCACGAGGAGCACAACTTAAACAAGTCCCGAACTCCCCATGTCATCAGGTTAATACAACGGACATGCTAAAAAAAACACTAATACAACGGACATATTTCTCAAAAAAAAATAATACATCGGACATCCTATAAAAAAAGATTAATACATCTATAAAAATAGTTGCAGTGGAAAGGCTCCGGCGGTGTGCACTAATCTTTTTTTTACAGTTGCTTCACTTTGCCAAAAAAAAAACGTAAATTCGTCATCAAATTGGGCCCCACATCCCATAATCTCCAAACTATGACAAAACGTAATTGTCATGCGAGCTGAAGCAAATCTATGACAATTTCTAGTTTCAATTTGTGAAGGTAGATGATGGTGTCATCATAGAAATGTCGACCAGTTTTGTAACCAGTGGGTCCCATCAATTATCCGTGACGAAGTTCTAGAAATCATCACAGATATGTTCTGTCTGTGATGTCAGCGCTAACCGTCACTCAAAAAACGTCATGGATCTCCATATTTATTATAGTGACACGCTTTCCAAAAGAATCTACTACAGTGAAGTTGCACCAATTACACGAACTAAACACCCTCTTAGTGCTGATCGTGATTGTCTTCGTGGAAAGGCGATTCCTCGAGCTGATCATGATTGTGTGCCAGACTGCCTGTCCCCTCGAGTCCACTCTATCTATTCCTATTTCTAAAACAATCAACCAATCTTCGTGCGACTGCCATCTTCAATTTTTCGTCCGTCGTTGTGCCTGACGTTGTTTCGCGTCCGTATGGTGCTGTCCGACCTGGACTCGAACTATCACCGCTGCGGCCTCCGAGCTCTTGGCAATTAGCGCTAGACCTGCGTGGCTACCGAATCGGACTCAAACCATAGAGCTTGACGCCATAAAGTTGGGTCCACGGCCTCCTGCACATCCGTCTCCACCAAATCGTATCGTGCGTGACCTGGTGTCCTGGTCTCCCGCCGCCATTGATCTATGCCAACTTCACTTCTCCGTCGGTAAGAACTCGATGACGAGCTCTCCAGTAAAGGTGAACAAGCTTTCCACCGAGTTCCACCATGCTTGTCTCTCGCTTCTGTTAGGATTTGTGGGCTATTTGGTCTACTCTCTATTCCTCTGTCTTTTCCGTAGTGCCGCTCACAATGCATAACGAGGCTAGAGGGTAGGGACCTATTTATAGACCACTTTCAGGTGTTCCAACTATTCCAATTGTGTTCCGGAAAATCGTATGACTCCTGAACCATGTTATCAACCACGATCAGACAGGTCAGTTTTGTGAGTCTAAATATATTAGTCCCTAGCACACATGTGTGAGTCATGTGTCATGATCATTTGTATATATGAGATCAATTCCAATATGATCATGTGAGTTAACAGTCCGCAGAGCCGATCCTGCAAACAAACCCAGCTCTTCCGTTGTGCTGTACCCGGGTAAAATATGTACGTACATAATAAATAAATATTCCAGTAGAGTGGATCTCAATTATTTCCTCTACTGTATTTCAGCACAAACGTCCTCAGCACCTCGAGTATAAATTCCTCGAGTTAGTATAATCAATAATACTGCATCACTTGTATCAATAAAAATTTCCACATTGAGGTGAATAAACAATGACCATAATATATACGATACGAATAAATGTTGATAGCCACATAAAATTCCAATATCTCTCACTTGGCTAAAACATTTCAATCAATAACCTGAAGTCCCATATCTCTGATATGCTAAGAAAATAATTCCTGACTAAGTGGCTTAGTCAGTGGGTCTGCAACCATACTAGTGCTAGGCAAATAAACTAAACGAACTGACTTTAGTCTATTTATCACATCGCAAATATAATGATATCTTCCCTCAATGTGTTTACTTTTACTATGAAATTTAGGATCTTCGGAGACCTTCATCGCAGCCATATTATCACAGAAAATAGTGACAGGTTGTGATGCATTTTCCACGACCTTCAGTGATGCAAGAAATTCCCTTACCCACACGCCTTCCTTTGCCGCTTCAGATGCAGCAATATATTCAGCTTCCATGGACGAAAGAGCAACCGAATCCTGCTTCCTGCTACACCAAGAAATAGCACCTCCTGCCAAAGTGAATATATAACCAGACGTAGACTTCCGGTCATCCAAATCTCTTTGCCAATCAGCATCAGTATAACGCTGCAGCTGAAGGTTATGACCATTAAAACATAATGAATAATCCACGGTTCCTTTGACGCAACGCAATACATATTTTATTTGTTTCCAATGCTCCTCCCAAGGGTTCTGTTGATATCTACTAAGAATTCCAATAGCATGGCTAAGGCCAGGTCGTGTGAATAATATAGCATACATAAGACATCCCAAAGCTGAAGAATAAGGAATCCCATTCATCCTTTCTTTTTCCTCAGGAGTACATGGACAAAATTCCTCACTGAGTTTAGTTCCCCTTACCAAAGGTACATTAACAGGTTTGCAATGTTCCATAGAAAATCTTTTCAGAACACTTCGAAGGTAAGCCTTTTGGGACAAACCAAGAAGTCGTTTATTCCGATCTCTATGTATTTCCACTCCTAAAACATAGGAAGCTTCTCCCATATCTTTCATGTCAAATGTAGAAGACAACCAAGCTTTTACTTCCGCCAATGTTACTTTATTATTAGAAGCAATAAGTATATCATCAACATATAAGGACAGTAACACAAAATTGCCACCAATAACTTTAGTATAAATACAATGGTCACCTTCCGTCATTGAAAACCCATATGACGTGATAGCATTATCAAAAAGAATATACCATTGGCGTGAAGCTTGTGTAAGACCACAAATTGATCTATTTAATTTGCAAATCATATTTCCCTTTTCTCCAAAACCTTCCGGCTGTAACATATATATTTCCTCCTCGAAATGTCCATTAAGAAAAGCAGTTTTCACATCCATTTGGTGGAGGTCAAGATCATAATAAGCCGTCAAAGCACTAATATACGAATAGAAGTAAACTTTGCAACTGGAGAAAAAGTTTCCACAAAGTCAATGCCTTCCCTTTGTGTAAAGCCTTTTGCAACAAGTCTAGCTTTATATTTTTCTACTTGACCTAGTGCATTAATTTTCCTTTTAAAAATCCACTTACACCCTATGGCTTTGCGGTTGTTTAGTAAAGAAACAAGTTCCCAAACTTTATTTTTTCTCATCGAGTTTAATTCTTCCCGCATTGCTTCCAACCATAGTTTTGATTGTGGACAACTAATAGCTTCTTTATAGGTCCTGGGATCTTCCTCTAAATCTGGAATTTTAGAGTGCACTTCCCCCCAAAAAACATAATAATCATCTAGAATGATGGTGCGTGAATGTTCCTCCCACTTCTCCTAAGCATGTTAGTGTTGGGAGTTTGATTTGTATTTCCTTCCGGGGTATATTCCTCGCTATGCGAGTCTAATCCAGATGTATCCACACTTGGTTCATTTGGAGTTGCCAATAATTCCACCCTTGCCCACTTAGCGCGGCGAGGTGTGCGCTGATCTAAAAATATTGCATCCCTACTTTCCACCAGTTTATCATTTTCAGGATCATAAAATCGATACCCTTTTGATTCTGTAGAATAACCAATAAAAATCCCTGGTGTGCTTTTAATCTGCAACTTAGTACGATATTGATTTGGCACTCTAATCTGAGCATGACAACCCCAAACAGCTAAATGACGAAGAGATGGCTTCCTTCCAGTCCACAACTCATAAGGAGTGACTGTAACAGCTTTTGATGGTGAATGATTCAATAAATAAACAGCAATAGGTAATGCTTCACCCCAAAGCGACAAAGGCAGATCAGAATAAGCCATCATAGATCTAACCATATCCATAAGAGTTCTATTTCTCCGCTCGGCTACACCGTTTTGTTGCTGAGTGTATGGCATAGTGTACTGATGAATAATTCCATGCTCTTTACAAAAATCATTTAATATTCCTGCAGTGTATATATTCTCCCCCACGATCAGTTCTTAAAACCTTAATCGTTTTATTCAACTGATTTTCCACTTCAATTTTAAATATCTTAAAAGCATCAAAACCTTCCGACTTGTGTTTAAGAAGATACACATAACCATATCTAGAATAGTGATCAATGAATGTGATAAAATACACCTTTTGACCTTTAGTAGGAGTTGACATTTCACCACAAATATCAGAATGAATAATAGCAAGAGGCTCCTTAGATCTTTGCGCCTTTGGAAAAGGTGCACGGGTCATTTTACCCATTATACATGCCTCGCAAGTGTCAAAATCCTCCCACTTAAGGTTTAGAATTCCAGAACTAATAAGCCTCTTAATTCTGTTTTTAGATATGTGACCAAGTCGTAAATGCCATAAATAAGATTCTGAACATGTGTTTCTATCATTAGTGTTCCTCATTATAGAGTTATCTTCACCAACTAGACAATCAGTATTACCATCTTCTAGCAAACCATCAAGAAAATAAAGGCCATCACAACGCATACCAGTATGCACTAATTTCCCATCAAGTAATATTTTAACTCTTCCTTTTCCAAATAGTATATCGTAACCAGTAGATTCCAACTGAGAGACAGAGACTAAATTCCTTCTCATGCTAGGTGAATACAAGTGTCCTTTAGATTAAGCTTTCCTCCATTAGGGAGTTTCAGGACATAATTTCCAATGCCAAGTATATCAGCTCTAGCATTAGTGCTAAGTAGACATATCTATTTCCCCTTGGAATTGTTTGCATGTGATGTAGAACCAGAATCGACAACCCAACTATTTGGAAAAGTGGTAGTAAATAAAGATTCAGTGCATACATAAACATAATGCATACCTCCCTCTGAAGGGTTGGCTTTAGGATCATCATGCTGATTTTCGTGCTTCTTCTTTTCATTGTGCTTCCTCTTCTTCCTGCAATCAGCTCTGAAGTGCCCATACTAACCACAGTTGTGACAAGTGAAATCCCTTTTATTCTTGTCATTTTTATGAGATGAGTCATAATTTCCGCGGTCATCACGATTGCGTTTCCTGTTAAGCTTCTCTCTCAATCAGCTCTGGGTTTCCTCTTTTGCCAATTCTTTTTATTTGCATTGTATCTTTCCTCTCCAAGGTGCAACTCAGAATTATTTGAGTTCCTTTCCTTTCCCTGGGAGAGTTCATGTCTTCTTCCATAAGCAAGTGATGCCTCAAATTGCGCATATTCAGTGCACGCTCAGAATGACAAAAGGACATCTTAAATTGTTCCCATGAATTTGGCAAAGAGTTGAAAACACCCATGACGTGCACGTCTTCTTGAAAAGGAGAACCAACAATTTTTAATTCCTCTGCTAAAACACAGAGTTTGTTGATATGCTCATTAACAGAACCACCATCATTCATCTTGGTAGAGAGAAAACGATTGACAAGACTGAGCACTTTCACAAGAGAAACATCAGCAAAATCTTTTTTCAGTTTGCCCAATATTTTTCTAGCATTCTGTTCACTATCATACTCAGCAGCTAAATAATCGGTCATGGATCCCAACATAAATACGCGAGCTCTTTTATTGTCTTTAGCCCAAGCTTCATATTCTACCATATAATCTTTCTTTTGCTCAGCAGTAGCATCATCTTTTGGTTTTTCCGGTTCAGGCACATCAATAACATAATCAATATTTTCGGCAGTAGGCAAATACATGATTTTCCGTTTCCAAACCGTGAAATTAGATCTCTAACTTGCAGGATTTTAACAGCTCAGAAAAGACACTATTAGATGCCATCAAAGTGATGATATTTGTTACCAGAGAAAGTATCCAGCCAATGCGCAGATCAATTCCGGAAGAAAATACTTCTGCGTCTTCCTCGATCCAAGTTCAGGAGAGTTGGTGACCAGAAAACCACCCACGTACGTGAGCTTGTTCTTCGACCTGCGTGTACGTGCTAGTAGTTGACAAGCACCAGCAAGCTTTGCACGGAGGCAGATTGCTTCCCTCTTCATTAGCAGGACACGGTCACGTACGCACCTCCCGCACCGCAAGGGACGCGGACGCCCTAGCGACGGGAGGCTCCTTCCTTGTTCACACGTGCACGGCAGGAAGGGCAGGCGATCGTGCTTCCTGCCATGCGCAATCAAGTTTCGACGACGAAGCAAATCGCAGACCGAGACCGCGATGGAACCTGTTGGCGGCGGCAGCTACGACGGCAGAGTTTTTTTTTTCAGAGTTAGGGTTCCACGCGGGTTTTGCAGCGGAATAACTAGATGGTGACCGCAACCGGCTCTGATACCAATGTTAGGGTTTGTGAGCTATTCGGTCTACCCTCTATTCCTCTGCCTTTTCCGTAGTGCCACTCATAATGCATAATGAGGAGGGTAGGGACCTATTTATAGACCATTTCCAGGTGTTCCAAATATTCCACCTATGTTCTGGAAAACCGTATGACTCCTGAACCATGTCACCAACCACGATCAGGCAGGTCGGTTTTGTGAGTCTAAATATATTAGTCCCTAGCACACATGTGTGAGTCATGTGTCATGATCATTTGTATATATGAGATCAATTCCAATATAATCATGTGAGTTAACAGTCTGCAGAGCCGATCCTGCAAACAAACCCAGCTCTTCCGTTGTGCTGTACTCGGGTAAAATATGTACGTACATAATAAATAAATAATATAGTAGAGTAGATCTCAATTATTTCCTCTACTGTATTTCAGCGCAAACGTCCTCGGCACCTCGAGTATAAATTCCTCGACTTAGTATAATCAATAATACTGCATCACTTGTATCAATAAATATTTCCACATTGAGGTGAATAAACAATGACCATAATACATATGATACGAATAACTGTTGATAGCCACATAAAATTCCAACAGCTTCGTAACACATATTAGACTAGACTTTATGTAGGCTTCTGAACTTCTGATTTGCCACTGCTAGGGTCACGCACGGCGTGCTGCTGCTTGTAGCTGTGGCGGCTCGGCCACATACGCGTGTGCCGTGGTGCCTAACTGCCTATTTTGCTCGCTGTGCGGCAAACAAGTGTGATGCTTCCAGTAGGCTTCCAGCTTAGTTAGCCTGATGTTGCTGTTTTGTGTCAATTGCTTACTTAGGCCTTGGAGCACCATGTAAACAACTTTTTTTGGCCCACAGACCCAATCAATGGAAACCAGCAAAACTAATTAACATGGTACATAAGCATTGATAGGCATAGATTAAAACACATTCTGGTTTGTTTTAACACCCCAAAAAATTTTTGTGATTTAACATACCATTTTGTTACTTATAATACTCACCCTTCATCGGCTGGATTCCTTTCAGATGGCTTCTTTGAAACAATACGAGGACAGCACTCCATTAAAATTGAAAGACCTAAGCAGCACCACCGCCACAAGTAATATTGATCAACTATTGTCTATAATCTTTATCTAAAAAACTATTGTCTATAAGTAATTAAGTGTTCAACTCATTTGATACTACGTAACCAATTGTGTAATCTACTTCTTTAGATGATGGCAATATTAGCAGTGGTAGCGGGTCCTCGTCATCTGATGAGCCACCATTCATGGATCCTAAAGAACGTAAGAGGCAGCGAGAAAGAAAACGATATGCACATCTATCTGACGAGCATAAGGATGAATTACTAAAAAAACGTCGTGAAGCTCGTTTACGAAAAAAAAAGTTGATGTAAAGCCGCAGTCAACACCCGAGCAAATTGAAGCAAGACGTACAAAATGCCAGACTACGTTATGCAAATTTAACCTCCGAAAAGAGGCGGGCAATATGTGATGATCAGAAATTACTCTATGCAAACATGACATCCGAGCAAAAACAAGCAAAGAGAAGCCGTGAAAAAGCACGTCGTGAAATGCAACGCAACACTCTCCATAAGAATTCCATTGCCCTGAGGAACCCTTTGTATGACTCATCAGATTCAGATTGACAAATCCTCTTTGAGAATCAGTCTGAATATACCTAAAACAACTACTACTCTCGACGATACAAAGGCCGCACATCGAAGCCCTGCGATGTGGACCTGCTGAGGATCTCCACAAAGCAACAGTGGAAGCCAAAACGATACATGCACAAAAACATAAAGAGCCATCCCCTGAGCAACTAATACTCAGCAAGACTTACCCGTCAACATGGCCAATTACAGCCGACTCCTAGTATGCAAAAGCTACAAGAGGTGGGCTGACTCGAGTTTGCTAAAAACAGCACTAATTACTTAGTCCTTACTTTCAAGTTTTAGCTCAAAATAAGTAATTTGTCAAGTATCATGTTCTGCGACTAACAACTATGACAGGCAAGTAAATAATCAGACAAGTAGATGGTACCAATACAATAAGTAAATAGAGCAGTAATCATGTATATCATCATCATAATCAACATCATCCATAATCACACTACGATGTGACTCAGTGAACAAGCGGGGTGCTCATTTCCGAGAGCGGCGGCATCGATGTACATCCTACAGGAGAAATCTGACCACACGACATATGCGCGCACAAAGGCCACATATGGCAACCTTTCACGAAGCCCCCGCAAGGCCGAAATCTAGCTGCTGCTCCCGGCAGAATATCGGGACCACCCCCACGCGACACCCGGCCCAGCCGTTGTCCATAGGTTGTCCTATTCCCCCGTAGCAGCAGGATAAGGTTTGTCCCCACGGTCGCTAAGCTACGTCGGTTTACTGGGCCCATAACACCAGCATGTGAGTCAGTACGTTCAAAACTTGCTCAGCGGGGCCAACAACGAACGGTCCTTAATCGACCAGACGGCGCTACAGCACACAAGACCTCCAATGCCTTGCTGCACAACCTATCCATCATTCCCCGCCCGGTCTACAACATACCTATAATTCTTCTAGTACAATCCAAAGTGTCATGGTCCTACCATGCGAGTGGGACCTACCAGTCGACTTCTACCGATCCCTAGCAATAAGCATAGCAATGCTAACGATCAACCTAAGACCAAAAGTACCACTAACCAGGGATCATCAAGGATAATCAGGAAGGGTAAACCTAATGCAGTTCTAGGATTTCAAATCGACTCCTATAAACCTAATGCACAACAATCTAGACCTCAACCATAGTGAGAAAATAAAACTGAAATCATAGGACAGAATGCACCGGGGCTTGCCTGGCTCAGGAGCTAAGCTAGCGGGGTCAGCGGGTGTATCAGTCTGCTGCTCCTCCTGCGCCTGCTCCGACAGCTGGAAGTCCAGGGCTCCGGAGTCGCCTCGGTCACTATATGCCATGACAAGGAAATAATGCATATTAGATGCTATGATATGATGTAATATAATTTAATTATTTTGGACAGTCATTTACACTGTAAGTGCAAAACTTAACTAATTCTTTTTGTCTGAATTATTTCCTTCATTGACTCTTGATTAAGTTAATTACTTAAATTAACTTGAGAGGGTCATTAAATTAAATAAATTTTTGAAAATTAATTTGTGTCCAGTGGCATTTTTCTGGTGAAGAGTACCACTGAAAGTAATTTACAGTGAAGTTTGGCGATTTATTGTAATACGGATTATTTATAACAATTTAAACAAGACAGCGGATTAAATAAATCATAAGAAAATAACTAAACATTAACTGACAGTGCAAAAATGCTCTGTAAGTGTGTTATCAGATGGTTTACAACCCTGCAAGAGTTTTTCGATTTATGGATTTACATAGAATTTCTTATGATTTATACAAGATTTAGTACTTATGCAATTTTCTAGAAAACAGATAGATAGATTTATGTGATCTGACATTTTTGTTGGATAGATCTGCTCGCAAGGAGTCCAACAGAATTGGATTCGCATTTTTCTGAATTTTATACGATTTTCTGTGAATTTTAAACCTTTCTGATATTTTCTAGCAATTTAAGATATTCGGAAAAGATTAATTTGGCGCTGCCAATCAGGTTTGGGCCGCATGATCGGCCACAGAGTCCGGGCCACACCGGATCCAGGCGCAGCCGCACCGGATCCGGGGGCGCGCCCGCGCCCATGGCGCGCGGCGGCGCTGGTGGCATGGTCGCCGTTCCGGCGACGGAGAGCGACGAGGAGGGCGAAGGAGGGGCGCGGAAGGCTCACCGAGCGGACCACAGCGTGGAACAAGACGACGACGAGGTGGACCGGAAGGAGGTCGGAGACGTCGTAGGCGGACGGCGAGGTGGTGGCGGCGGCGTTCCGGCGAGCCGGGGTGGCGTGGCGCGCACGATGTTCAACGGCTCCGCGCGGGTCCCGGGAACCGGCAGGTCGACGTCGAGGAGGCTCGGGGTAGTGGGTTCATGGGAGAGGCGGACGACGACTCGACGGCGGTGAGGAGAACACCAAACACGGCGACCCGAGGCAACAGGAATGACGTAGAAAGGTTAGCGGGAGGGAGCGACCACGTGGAGTAGCTCTAGGCGTGGGGAATCGAGCTTGGGCTCACCGTGGCCGACGGATTTGACGGTGAGGTTGATGAAGCTCAACCCCAGCCAGGGCGGCAATTGTCGCTCGATCCGCGAACCGCGCGCGGGATGGAGGAGCGAGAGTGGCAAGGGAGGCTGGAAGCTTCCTCACGCAGCTCCTGGTTGCTGGACTCGGCGGGCACTGGCTCGTCGGCAGCGCGAGGCGAAGCTCGAGCTCGCCGCGGCAATGGCGGCTAGGGTTTGGGGTAGCGGCAAGAGCGAGCGAGGCCGGGAAATGAGAGCAGCGCTTCTGGAGCTCGTCCGCGCACGGGATAAGGAGGGGAGCGGTGTGGGCGGCGCGGCGGAGCCGTACAACGGCGTCCACGCGGCGCGCGGCCTCCGGCTGGATAGGTATGAGAGGCTGACGGGTGGGCCCGACAGGATCTTTTCTTTTTCGCGAATTATTCCAGATTTTCCCTGATTTTGTGCAACTAATTGGAGTAGCAAATGAGCTGCAAAATTAGCAAACTTGGTACCATTGGAAAGATCTTGGAAAGATCTATCAACTGGCCAACATGCACATCTGGAATCCAAAGGAATTTCAAACGGCAGCTGGTCAAAGTTGGGTACTTTTTCAACTTTGGGGATTTATTTGGGCATCCAAAAGAATTTGTAAAATCGCCAAAAATACTCAAAAATTCCCATTTGAGATGAGCTATCCAGAAGTATTTTTGGTTGGGGTAGGTTGTTATTGAAAAACTTGGAGTTCCTTCACAAGGATCAAATTTTGACTCAAATTTGAAGAAATTTGAATTTCATGCTGTCAGGTTTGTCGAATTAAAAGGGAACCTTCCAGGCATCCAAAAATTATGAGAAATTGTGAGAACATAGGATAATTATCCAGCTCCAAGTTCTCTTTTGGGTCCAGGTAGGTTTGAGCAACAGAATTTGAAATAAAATCCTAGGAACATCAGGATTTGCATGAACTTATCTGAATTTTTAGAGATGCTTCCAAAATTTGGAAAATCATGGAAAAATCTCCCAAAATTCTCATCTCAGATGCTCTTGCTGCAGAAATTATTACTTTGGCAAGTCGTTATAGAAGTTTTTAACTTGCTTCACAAGCATGGTTTTGACAATTGTTTGAATAACTGATTTCGAATTTGAAAATGACTTGGACTTGAGCTCTTTTCAGTTTGAGTTGTTTTCAGCAGCTGGGCTGCCGTGACATGGGTTGTCACAGCCCTCCCCCCTTAAAAGAATCTCGTCCCGAGATTCACGAAGAAGGAAGGACGATCGGTGCCATCTTGATGCTGTCTTGATAACTGTTGTTGTAGGAGAACTCAGTGAGCGGTAGACACTCATCCCACTTCTTGCTGTGAACAAGAACATTGGCCCAGAGCATGTTTTCAAGGATCTGATTCACCCTCTCAATCTGGCCATCTGTCCGAGGATGATAAACTGAGCACGGATAATCTCGGTGTCCAAAGATGCGTGCAGTGGCTCCCAGAAACGAGCAACAAACTGCATACCTTGATCTAAAAAGAGCGTCTTAAGCACTCCATGCAACCGGAGAATCCACGAAATGCAAAGCTGGGCATACTCTGAGATGTGAGAGGTGAATAGAATGTTGAGGGACCACCAAAACGACTCCTCGAATCCCGATACAACGTGTTATTGCCCGGGTGAATAGAATGTTGAGGGAAGTGCGCCTCAGCAAGAACCTTCTTGCGTAACTCAAAGTCCGTTGGTACTACCATTCTGTTCTTGACCACATGTCTCCTCTGTTCTGTGTGGCGATTAGCGACGAGACACTGGCAACGTGCCTTGCAACTAAATGATCTTGATCATCGTCCTTGTTCAATCCAATCATCTGCTCTGGCGTATAAACAGTTCTTGACTGAGCGGAGATGTGTTGAAGACTCTTGTCCTCTTAGCGGGTTCTAGTAGCATTCTTTACGATGATTGTTGCACTGATAGCCATTGCTTTGGGGCTGGATCGAAAGTCTTCTTAGAAGGCAAATAAACTTCTTTCACCAAGGGTGTTGGCAGCTGGGCTGTGACGGCCTTTCTTAAATTTGGATTGTGCTTCTTGAATCTTGATCTTGGGACTGCGCATCTGACTCCGGTATACGTGCTTGACAAGGGTATGGGGCGAACATCAGATTGGCCACGAACGGGTATCTCAACAAACTCTAGCCAACGTCTTGGCGGACTAAAGGTTTCGATGGGGCAACAAGGAGGTAGAACAGAACTCGGTCGTGAACAGATGATTCGAAACAAATGACACCTGAAGGATATCAAGACCGATAAGAGCACAAGGATCGGTCAAACATCTGTTGCTTAGGATTGGTCACGATATTCCAGGAAGAAGCCAAAGTTGTATTCAAGGAGTAGGATTTCAAGGATTCGCAGGCACGAGGTCGGCATATGACAAAGGTAACCAAGGTAACAACTTCCACATTCTTGCTCCCTTAGCGGTGATTATTCGAGCATCCATTTATTCTGTGCTAGAATGAGTAAGATGCATATTTATGGTGCATTGTGTGCTTTGAATGATGCAATGCACATATGCGATGGTACTTATGCAAGGGTGCAAGTGCGCAATGTCATGCCTCATGATGCACATTGCATGGTGCATAATTGGTGCATATGACATGACGCTCATGAAAATGTTCATGACATGATGCACATGTTATGGTGCAGATGATGCATAGTGGTGAAATTGCCATGATGCATGGTGCATATGTGATGATGCACCTTGTATGACATGCATAAATGGATGTGCATGATGATGTATTGCAAGGTGCTCATGCAATGCGAGTGGTATATTGCAATGCATATGAAATGGTGCATTGCACATGCTCTATGTTGCCAAATTTTAATAATTGAGCAAGAACGAGGATCCCAAAAGCGAATCTACAGAGAAGATTATCAAGGTCTGGCATAACCTTCTCCACATTTGGTGGGCAACTAGCACGGATATCAATTGCAGGAAACAATTCTGGTGTAGGGTAGGGCTTATTAACACGATAACCAACAGCAAGAGATGGGCTCCACCTAAACATGATAGATAAAAGTGCAAAAGTATTCACGATGAAAACAAAAGGGCTGATGGCTCAACATGAATACAACTCCATCCATCGAGGTAAGTTAAGGTCATACAAGACATCAACACGTAGTTCCCACGATACAACGATAAGATTACAACACGTCAGGAGATCGCGTCGCCTAGCTACGTCATTACGACACTAGCTCCAACTAACCAACAACGGCACATCTAAATAACACGTTACGCGATGGATCTGGTCGAAGCAGCTACAGCCGTTCAAGCGTCTTCTTCACTGTCTAGTTGCTCTCCATGCTGCAGGTCGATGGCGTCGGCTAGTACTTGCTCTGCAGGTGGAACTTGGGCCGCCATTAGCTATGCGACCATCTGCTGGGCTGCATCTCGTTCTTCTATAAGTTCCGCGATCTGGTTGTCTTGGTTCTGCACTTGTAACGCTAGGTCAACAATTTGGGCGTCTCTCATGTTCAACAAGGCATCCTTAGCTTCATCTCGCTCACTGCAAAGTCTCAAGGCCCCAAGATACATGCTTATCTTTTCTTCTCTTTGACGGTTCAGAGCATGCAGAGTTGCCGAGTAGTAGACGGACACAGCCAGATGTGGGTTATATTATGGGTGTCTAACATATAGTAATGCACCCATGCGATGCCTCCAATCAGGGTTGGTTCGGTCGCTGATTGGCAGGACGGCAAACGGGGTTCCTTCCATCTCGCTCTGATGATCGTCGCAAAATTGTGTGAGAGCTGTGAGGGCGGCAACATCCCAAGTATCATGTAGCTCGGCTCCATTCACGCTCACGGCCCATGGTTCCCAAGCTGGGTATGTCGGTGTTGCTGGGATAGCCACATGGATGGTGCATGAAGGTACTTTCTCATCCATGAACTGTCTTCCCACGTAGGTAGGAGCCTCCAGATATCCAAAGTGCTGAAGGACTCGCCAGAACATGGTAGGAAAACCCGGCCCGTTGAGACAAGTCGAAAGTATCCAATCGTTACCATCGTACTCCACGGGCTCAGCCATCTGCGGGGAAAATGAAACAAAAATGTCACAATTCACCCTTGAAGAGGAACCATGCTAAACAAGAATTATAACATGGTAGAGCACTTCTGGACGGTCGTAGCAAGCAGCTACAAGCAGCCATTCGAGCAAAAACCTGAAAGCAAAAGCCTTCCAATTCAACAGATGGAAATCTGTCCCGACCGCGAGCAGCAGTCACAAAATCGAAAACTGACACTTCTAGAGGAGTCAAAAGGGCTAGGTCTGAGAAGCAAAGTTGTAGAGAACTCCAAGATCTTTCCAACGAGTGGTCAAACGCGTGAAACGGATAAGCAGAACAGAATATATTGAATTTTGAGGTTGACAGACAGATTCTGAAAATCTGCTCGGGCAGATTAAATTGCTGTTTTGAATGACAGATTTGGAGATGTTAGGGACAAGATTTTTGTGGTCAACCTGAAGCAAAACTTTAGTTCATGTCGTAAGCTTTCCAGCAAGTCTGAGTTTGCAAATTTTGGCTCAGCGGTTTAAGAGAAATGAATTTTTGAAGTTGCTTAGTCAGTCAGTCCAAAAATTTCGTGTGATCTGAAATATGTTGATGTCTTTTAAATGCAATGCATGCATGCTCGACCTATGCGTCCTCACAAAACAAAAATATGCCTAATGTACAGGCCGTAGACATCAGTGGCAACTAATTCGCACTCAACAAACATTTCTACACGGTCTAACGCGAGTTAGTGTACCTGCAGAAGAACACACAACGTCACCTCAAACAACCTACTCAGGTGACGTAACTTTGCGGAAAAGCAATGCATGGCTCATAATCATCATCATCACCCATGAACTCGATGGTTCATGCCAGAAATAGCAATATCACTCACGAACTCGATGGTTCATGCCAGAAAGACCAATACCACAGAACCATGCATGTCACTTACCTTCTTGCCTGAGCGTCGGTGCGTCGTTACAGAAAAATAACAAACAACTCCTATTACCACCTGATTTCTCTAACATCCTTATATTAGGGCTTTCGTTCCTCACTCGTAACGTGGTTAGCTTTTCGAAAATAGGCCATTTATATGGTGTACTGTCCCAAAATGGCTCTGATGCCAGCTGTAGCGACACCGTTTTTCGCAGGATCGAGTCGGAAGTGCCGGTGAACGGACACAACAGTACATCACATAAATAAGCACAAATGTTACATCTTTAAGTTATTACAAGTCTCAAATGATTTAAAACACGTGAGTAGCACAGCGGAAGTCTGAAGATACCTAAAACAACTACTACTCTCGATGATACAAAGGCCGCACATCGAAGCCCTGCGATGTGGACCTGCTGAGGATCTCCACAAAGCAACAGCGGAACCAAAACGATACCTGCACAAAAACATAAAAAGCCATCCCCTGAGCAACTAATACTCAGCAAGACTTACCCGTCAACATGGCCGATTACAGCCGACTCCTAGTATGCAAAGGCTACAAGAGGTGGGCTGACTCGAGTTTGCTAAAAACAGCACTAATTACTTAGTCCTTACTTTTAAGTTTTAGCTCAAAATAAGTAATTTGCCAAGTATCATGTTCTGCGACTAACAACTATGACAGGCAAGTAAATAATCAGACAAGTAGATGGTACCATAAATACAATAAGTAAATAGAGCAGTAATCATGTATATCATCATCATAATCAACATCATCCATAATCACACTACGATGTGACTCAGTGAACAAGCGGGGTGCTCATTTCCGAGAGCGGCGGCATTGATGTACATTCTACAGGAGAAACCTACCACACGACATATGCTCGCACAAAGGCCACATATGACAACCTTTCACGAAGCCCCCACAAGGCCGAAATCTAGCTGCTGCTCCCGGCAGAATATCGGGACCACCCCCACGCGACACCCGGCCCAGCCGTTGTCCGTGGGTTGTCCTATTCCCCCGTAGCAGCAGGATAAGGTTCGTCCCCACGGTTGCTAAGCTACGTCGGTTTACTGGGCCCATAACACCAGCATGTGAGTCAGTACGTTCAAAACTTGCTCAGCGGGGCCAACAACGAACGGTCCTTAATCGACCAGACGGCGCTACAGCACACAAGACCTCCAATGCCTTGCTGTACAACCTATCCATCATCCCCCGACCGGTCTACAACATACCTATAATTCTTCTAGTACAATCCAAACTGTCATGGTCTACCATGCGAGTGGGACCTACCACTCGACTTCTACTGATCCCTAGCAATAAGCATAGCAATGCTAACGATCAACCTAAGACCAAAAGTACCACTAACCAGAGATCATCAAGGATAACCAGGAAGGGTAAACCTAATGCAGTTCTAGGGTTTCAAATCGACTCCTATAAACCTAATGCACAAACAATCCAGACCTCAACCATAGTGAGAGAATAAAACCAAAATCATAGGACAGAATGCACCGGGGCTTACCTGGCTCAGGAGCTAAGCTAGCGGGGTCAGCGGGTGTATCAGTCTGCTGCACCTCCTGCGCCTGCTCCGGCAGCTGGAAGTCCAGGGCTCCGGAGTCGCCTCAGTCACTATATGCCATGACAAGGAATAATGCATGTTAGATGCGATGATATGATGTAATATAATTTAATTATTTCGGACAGTCATTTACACTGTAAGTGCAAAACTTAATTAATTCTTTTTGTCTGAATTATTTTCTTCATTAACTCTTGATTAAGTTAATTACTTAAATTAACTTGAGAGGGTCAATTAAATTAAATAAATTTTTGAAAATTAATTTGTGTCCAGTGACATTTTCTGGTGAAGTGTACCACTGAAAGTAATTTAAAGTGAAGTTTGGCGATTTATTATAATACGGGTTATTTATAATAATTTAAACAAGACAGCGGATTAAATAAATCATAAGAAAATAATTGAACATTAACTGACAATGAAAAAATGCTCTGTAAGTGTGTTATCAGATGATTTACAACCCTGCAAGAGTTTTTGATTTATGGATTTACAGAGAATTTCTTATGATTTATACAAGATTTAGTACTTATGCAATTTTCCAGAAAACAGATAGACAGATTTATGTGATCTGACATTTTTGTTGGATAGATCTGCTCGCAAGGAGTCCAACAAAATTGGATTCACATTTTTCTGATTTTTATACGATTTTCTATGAATTTTACACCTTTCTGATATCTTCTAGCAATTTAAGATATTCGGAAAAGATTAATTTGGCGCTGCCAATCAGGTTTGGGCCGCATGATCGGCCACAGAGTCCGGGCCACACCGGATCCAGGAGCAGCCGCACCGGATCCGGGGGCGCGCCCGCGCCCATGGCGCGCGGCGGCGCTGGTGGCATGGTCGCCGTTCCGACGTCGGAGAGCGACAAGGAGGGCGAAGGAGGGGCGCGGAAGGCTCACCGAGACCTCACGGACCACGGTGTGGAACAAGACGACAAGGAGGTGGACCGGAAGGAGGTCGGAGACGTCGTAGGCGGACGGCGAGGTGGTGGCGGCGGCGTTCCGGCGAGCCGGGGTGGCGTGGCGGTGAGCTCGCGCGCGCACGATGTTCAACGGCTCCGTGCGGGTCCCGGGGACCGGCAGGTCGACGTTGAGGAGGCTCGGGGTAGTGGGTTCATGGGAGAGGCGGACGACGACTCGACGGCGGTGAGGAGAACACCAAACACGGCGACCCTAGGCAACAGGAATGACGTAGAAAGGTTAGCGGGAGGGAGCGACCACGTGGAGTAGCTCTAGGCGTGGGGAATCGAGCTTGGGCTCACCGTGGCCGACGGATTTGACGGTGAGGTTGATGAAGCTCAACCCCAGCCAGGGCGGCAATTGTCGCTCGATCCGCGAACCGCGCGCGGGATGGAGGAGCGAGAGTGGCAAGGGAGGCTGGAAGCTTCGTCGCGCAGCTCCTGGTTGCTGGACTTGGCGGGCACTGGCTCGTCGGCAGCGCGAGGCGAAGCTCGAGCTCGCCGCGGCAATGGCGGCTAGGGTTTGGGGTAGCGGCGAGAGCTAGCGAGGCCGGGAAATGAGAGCAGCGCTTCTGGAGCTCGTCCGCGCACGGGATAAGGAGGGGAGCGGCGTGGGGGGCGCGGCGGAGCCGTACAATGGCGTCCACGCGGCGCGGCCTCCGGCGGGATAGGTATGAGAGGCTGACGGGTGGGCCCGACAGGATCTTTTCTTTTTCGCGAATTATTCTAACCCTGATTTTCCCCGATTTTGTGCACACTAATTGGAGTAGCAAATGAGCTCCAAAATTAGCAAACTTGGTACCATTGGAAAGATATTGGAAATATCTATCAACTGGCCAACATGCACATCTGGAATCCAAAGGAATTTCAAACGGCAGCTGGTCAAAGCTGGGTACTTTTTCAACTTTGGGGATTTATTTGGGCATCCAAAAGAATTTGTAAAATCGCCAAAAATTCTCCCAAATTCCCATTTGAGATGAGCTATCCAGTGGTATTTTTGGTTGGGGTAGGTTGTTATTGAAAAACTTGGAGTTCCTTCACAAGGATCAAATTTTGACTCAAATTTGAAGAAATTGTGAGAACATAGGATAATTATCCAGCTCCAAGTTCTCTTTTGGGTCCAGGTAGGTTTGAGCAACAGAATTTGAATTAAAATTCTAGGAACATCAGGATTTGCATGAACTTATCTGAATTTTTAGAGATGCTTCCATAATTTGGAAAATCATGGAAAAATCTCCCAAAATTCTCATCTCAGATGCTCTTGCTGCAGAAATTATTACTTTGGCAAGTCGTTATAGAAATTTTTAACTTGCTTCACAAGCATGGTTTTGACAATTGTTTGAATAACTGATTTCGAATTTGAAAATGACTTGGACTTGAGCTCTTTTCAGTTTGAGTTGTTTTCAGCAGCTGGGCTGCCGTGACATGGGATGTCACAATCAGACATAGGGTGCCTTTGGTTGTTCTTTTTGGGGCTGTGGCTTTCTTAGAAAGACAAAAAGACAACCAAAGGAGCTTTCTACATCGGCTGGCTGTACAAGAAAGCAGCTTTTCTCCTTCACAATCTTCACAGCCATCCAAGAGGTGCTTTCACCGGCTGTGGAGGTGTGATTTTCGCAAAAATTACCCGCCTGCCACTCCTAAGTTGCGTACCGGTTCGATTTCTTTTTCCCCTCGCACGAACAGAGCAGCGAACACAGCGACCAGCCGAGCGCTCCTCCCCTGCCCCGACGCTGGGCTTAGGTTTGGCGGCGGCGCCGCATCGCCTCGTCGCCGGCGGGTCGCCGCGTCCTGCTGCTGCTCGGCGACGGCGGCGCCAGTGCGCTCCTCCCGTGCACGCGGCTCCCTGCAAGCTGCGCCCCTCCCCTGCACGGCGCGTCCCTCCCTTCCTCCGCCACGCGAGACAGTGGTGCACCTCCTCGGCGGCCTCCAGCCCTACCACCTGCAGCCCAACCTGCCATGGAAGCACCATCGAGCTCAAGCTGCCATGGCCGCCCCTCCCCAAAATCAGCCGCCATCCCCACGGTTTTGACCTCAAATCCCGCATCAAATAGTTGCGCTATAGCCCGAGGATTCGATTCCCCAACTTCCCAACCACTAATTCCCCTTCTTCCCTTGCCAATTTGAGCTTCCTAACTCGCCCATGGCGGACTGCAGGACTTGAAGAACGACATTGCAAACACCTTTTGCGAAAAGGCCCTCACCAAACTTGTAACTAATCATAGTATTTTTTTTGTGTCTTGATGTTTTTACAGAAAAACCCATAAGTTAAGAGAATTTCCAAACAGATTTTGAAAACTTAGACTATATTTAATAGTTGATGCAAAATTAAACATATTAAATTTTGCTTTCTAAAAATGGATATAACACATTATAAATATTAAGATTTCTTTTCTAAAATAATCATTTATATGTTAATCTCAAATTTACATGTATATAAATGGTTTCTCAGACCTTCAGGGACATTACAGACATTTTTACAGTTTTTCCACAGCCACAGCTATTTCAACCAAACGGCTTTCGGCTTTTTTCACAGTTCACAGGCCACAGCAGCTTTTTTCACAGCCCACAGCCACAGCAGCTTTTTCCACAGCCACAGCCCAACCAAACACACCCATAGAGTTGGTCACCACTAATCTGCTCTGAACGATTTCATGCATCATAATCTTGCAAGCTGAAAAAACAAAACTAAATCTCTACTTCGCCAGCAAAAGCGTGTAAATATCCTTGCACTGCTCCCATCTTCCATGGATATCGAAGAATGCTTGTCTCGTGAATTGGCACAACTGTTCCGCTCCATAACAACTGTTCCGCTCCCATCTTCCATGACTCAACAAACTACCACGACGAGTATACATCAAGCTCCTGACTGATGTGTTCACGTCTACCGAGAGACTCAACATGGCAGAAGAGAAGCCTGCGCTGCAAGTTCGGATGACTGGCTAAACCATGCATCTCTATTCTGCCAGTTTCCTTTCGATAAACCATGAGAGTTCTGCATGCGTATCGTTGAGATGCCAAGTTGATCAGCTTTCCCGAATGACAATAACCGAATCATGTATCTCAGTCTCTTGGTCTGAGCAAAACTAAACATTTTTGTACTGTTGAGAGTCCATAAATACCCCGGTTGTTTTGCCTCCTTTCGTGGGGAGAATGCATTTCCGCAGGCCGATAGGGTGGCTTGGCATTTCAGTGACTGGGAAATTGGAGAAAACAATAGCCATAGCAATGGGCTTCCCTGGCTTTGGACTGGGTGCCTGGCGAGGAACTGATGATGTTCAGGAGGCCGGTCGGCACCGGCGAATCCAATTGCCAATTACTGCGGCGACGTTAACGTCCACCTCCATGCCAAGGGAAATTGGTACGGCAACTAATCTCAGGGCAGTCAGGCAGTGTCTGCCATGGAAAGCAAGACTATGGAGGCTTCGAGAAGCCTGGCAATTGTCGTATACGGGGGCACAGGACGTCGCGTCCCGTGATGAGGCACATGGAGCCGCCGCATGACCCTATGCAGCCGCCGCCGCCGCCATTGATGGCCATGTCTGCTCCCTTTTAGCATTGCTATCACCCGTACGATGAGCAGGTTCATTTGGATATCTTGCAGAATTTGCACCGGTTCTGCGTGCCCCACGGCAAATGACGACGGAGTATGTATGATATCCGTCACTTCGGGCGCAGGAAAATCAAATAAGAAACTCCAGATCAGAAGCAGCCGCAAGATCTTCCACTGACAGGCTGCAAAATCACTTCGTGCCCAGATCGAGTATCACTCAGCGCAAGCATTCCGAGGACGGACACATACGTGAGGAACAGAATGGACTAGCAGCACACGAAAAAAATACTCTGATTCCTCCTTTAATCTTCGATTAATTCACTTGTATCCTGCCTACAATGTAATAAATTAACATATGTTTTTTTATGAAGTACCAGAACTAGCATATGTAATACTTACAATTCTTTATCCAATCAGTTGTATTTCAGTTGTTCATTGCAACGAGTTTACAATGCACAAGTTTTTTTTTGTGCACTCTACACTTAGTTGAGCTCTCCACAAGTTCTTTTTTCACAAAAGACTATGTGTAGAGTATATAATTACAAAGGACTCTCCTCAAAATTACATTGAGGTTTATAATTTAATTCAAACAATAACGTACTGTGTTTCTGGGCACTGAATTTTGAACAGGCTTTCAAAGATTCAATTCAACTATAAAAAAATAGCGGGAATTTAACACTTGACTGGCTAAACCGTGGATCTCTATTTCGTGATACTAGCCCATCAGCCCGTGCAATACTTGCACGGCCTAGCAATTTTAACATATTAGTTAATCTTAAGAAACATAAGAGCTACCTGGATTCCTTTTGCCTCTTCGATATTATTATTTTTTGTTTACCATCCAACAAAACCATGCTGTAAGTTTTATACCAATGAAGTTAATGATAGGATTTAGTCTTTAACCCCCTACTGTAATCATAGATAAGTAAATTTACATTACAAATCATACCATACAATCTTTAGCCTCCATTAGTTTTCCTTACTTATTGACATTAAATTTGATAAACTTTAAAATTAAAACACTTGATCTTTTATATATATATTTTTGCTTCTTTACCTTCTATGATAAGGTTAATGGCATGCATAGTAGACATCTCCCATGTATCGCACAGGTCATGGGACCACTGTGTACAAATCTTGAACAAAATGATGTGAATAGTTAATCTTACAGTATATATTTTACTCCTTCAATTTGAATTCAATAGAAGTAATTTACTCTTTAACTACTTTAATCAATTTGAATTCCATCCTAGTTTACTCTTTTACATATTAAAATTCCCCAAAATTCAATGAATAAATAAATCACATTATGTCACGAAGTATCATACTATCTAGTTAGATTCCCTAAACTGTCTCTATAGACACATTTCAAGCTTCGCATCGTGTAACTCATAGCTTGGCCTACTAAGATTAGTCACTCACTTACTAAGTCACACACGGCTCGGATGATATTTATTATATGCCCGTTTTAATAAAAATATCAGGTCATGTGTGTACGGTTGTTTCCTTAATCAGTTGTCCTATATGCAACCCACGTGCTAAAGGTGCCCCATTTTCTTGGCATGCATTTTCCAACTATATTATGCAATAACACCATATGAATATAATAATAATGGACAAATATTATTATGGTGCGATTTATCATTTGAAGTAGGAATATTTATATCAATAGAAACTAAAATTAGAGTTTTCAAGGGAGCAGGGGGTTGCATACAAATTATTTCAAGCCTACATTCGGTGGAAATTAAATTGTTAGCAAGGACAAAAGGTAGTTCATTGAATTTTCCTGTGACCCACTTCACCGAATTTTTTTTCATCTACCTAGGTCTATTAAAGAAAGCAGCAGAGTAGTAACCTGAAGATGAATGTGAAAAAAAGCCCATGATACTCCCCTCGACAAAAGGTCATGACACACTTAATCCCATTTATCAATTAGTAAATAACTAATGTAGTAGCACATCTCACTTGTTACATTTTGGAGAACCGGAGGAGCAAGTTGTGCTACAGTAAACCATGAATAATAGCAGGTACACATGCATGATCAACTCACCATGTAAGGCAAATAAAAACAAATATGAAAAAGTGTTGTAATCTTCACAATAAAAAAAGCCATATTATGCAACAACTTAGTAATTTTCTCATTTCAAAAAAGTAATGAGAAATAAAAAGGAAAACGCGTCGAGTTCATTGAGTGGGGTAAAACTATAAAGAAAGTAGAATAGTTAATTATCTTTGTAAAATTAAAGTACATAGTGGTCCTTCCCAACACAATATATAGCATACACCAAAAAGGGAAAACCACTTCATTTGTGATAATAGTAACAAAGAAAAAAATTAGTTAGGCCAATGTGAAAATAACTGAAAAGAGACTGATAACTTGCTGTGGCCCAATTATAGTAGATATAGAAGAAACAAATCCTTCATGTAAGAAAAAATGGAACTTTTAAACAGTTGTGAGGATCCCTATAAACAGTTGCAAAAGTTTTTTATGTAAGCGACAGAAGATTTCTGACATCTTGTGATTTTTCAGTCTGCACAGTCAAACTGCATACAATGAGTTTCACATGGAATCGGGAGTCATTTCACTTAATTAAATAGGAAATATACATTTCACATAATTACAAAATTAAAGTAGTGTGGTAAACGCAACACCAAGCTTAATAGGACATGCTGAATCCATAACATGTAAATTCACTCAATTAACTGGTTAACAACTTAGAACTTTAATGGATGAAAAATGAACTCAATTGAGCATTCAACTATCTCCTATTCTCCATCTCATTCATTGTTAGCCATGCACACAGAAAACATGTCTTATTTAAAAAGAATGAATGTTTATCTCTCAGATGCAACTTACATATTACATGACACCACCCCCACAGGCGTTGAAGGACTATATGTCCAATTGGATCGGTGGTTAGAGCGACCTGCAAGTAATATACTATTTTGAGCCAAAAGCAAAATATTGTTCCAGCTTTTGTGAATCATAGAGAAATTACGGTAATTGTTGCCAACGTTGAACTTGACTGAAGTAGTACACATTAAATCCCGCTGGCTTGCCTTGTAGTACCCATAGTCTTTCGAATTTTTTCTTGCACATCCAGTCAGGATTAGAAAATGAAACTAAATTCATATTATCAAATTCTCCAGAATGAAATAGGCAGAATACCTTGTTGCAGAGATTATGCCATTGGTGGTCCGTGGTCGCACTTGAGATAGTTAGCAACGTCCCATGTTGCTGATTGCATATGGAGGTTATATATACATGACGGCAGCCAAGCGAGAGAATGGATGTCCCATTCAAGGTGGCTGTCGTTTACCTAGCATCTGGAAAATCTTACGGAGAACAGTGATGGGTGGACCTTGTGCAGGTGCTATTCGTTCCTTCCTGCATGGCATATCTGGAATACATGTACGTACTCCTCAGTACAGGAACGTTCGTCTTCTTCCCCTTCCCGCTCCTCCCAAGCAAGAACAGATGTACGTTGATGTCTGTCGTTGCAGACTTGCAGTGAATGTGAGACAACAACCGTTCTGAATCTCGCAGACGACGGCGCCCGAAAACGGTGCAAGAGAGATTGGAGACCACGGAGACGAATCTTAGTAGATTGAATCGGCAATGACCATGGCTTCAGGTTCGTGAAGGCCGAGGGCAGTCAGCTCTTCGTTCCTTCCATCATGCAACCTGTCCACATCATTCTCTACTTATTCAGGCGCTCCTCATGGCCAATTCTTGAGGAACAACGAAGTGGAGGGCAGGATCGAGAGGGAGGCGGAGGGGAATAGGCAAGGAGAGCGCGTGGAAAGCTGAAGCGGCATCAACGATAGGCGGCTAGGGCAAGGTGGGCTGGATTACGTGGGCTTGTAGCTATTGATCAATGGTTACGGACTGCCAACCATGGAATCAACGGTCGGATGTTTTGCTTTTTTCTGGTAATTTCTAGGATTTTTCTCTGATTAACGTGGAGGCACCGAAAGGAGCCTCCAATTAGTAAACTAGTATGGCTGCCCGCGCAATTGCGCTGCTAGACATACTATACTTTGTAAAATATTTTAATATTATTGTAGAAGTTTAAGATAGTTTATTGCTATTACCTATTTTATAATCTATATTTATAAAATGATATAAATAGATTGTAGAATTTCTCACCGTCCCTCAATTTGAGTGTGAGATGAGTCATCATTTATCTAACAATATATTTGATTTTATTTTAAAAGTGAGGTTGGTACAAACGTGGCATGCTAAACAACTAACATATCTCATGGTAGGAAAAAAAGAATGTGTCGTGCTACAAATAAATCTTTCAAAGAAAATATGTCATGCTAAAAATAAGATA
Organism: Eragrostis nindensis; assembly: GCA_012490785.1. Classification (NCBI taxonomy): domain Eukaryota; kingdom Viridiplantae; phylum Streptophyta; class Magnoliopsida; order Poales; family Poaceae; genus Eragrostis; species Eragrostis nindensis. Next base: position 111,762 of record JAAXCT010000518.1, on the reverse strand, counting down.
ATGTGCCATTCTAGGTAGACATATATCATGGTGTATTTTTATAACGGTGTATTTAGAAATCGGGATTAAGTGTTTATTGGATATTTTTATTATTCCAAAATTTAGCTATTTGCTCATAATGGTACGGTTGGTAAATTTTTTTAAAAAAGAATTAGGGATATTTTAAGCTATTTTTTATAATCTAAATTTAGTTTTTTTACTTGTAAGGGAATGGAGGGTAATTTAGAAATAGATGTGAAGGATATTTTTTGTTATTTTTTATTATTCCGAATTTAGCTATTTTTTGACTCATAATAGCATGGTGGGTAATTTAGAAATAGGTGTGAGGGGTATTTTTAGCTATTTTTATTATTTTGAATTTAGCTATTTTTTAAATATGTTTAGGGGGTTTTCTGACTAATTGTTTCATAATGGCAGTGGTGGGTAATTTTCTCTTCTTATTTTCTCGGATTAACGTGGGAATTTCTAGCATTTTAGAATTAACGTGGTAATTTCTAGGCCTTGAGAGCGAACGTGGAGGCTTCTTTTTGTGGTCAATTATATATATAATAGATATAAGATTCCTTGGGATGAACCATGAGGTCTGCGTGGGCGCCATTCTGAAGTAAGGCATCACACATTGGTAGCAGGAAACTACTTGACGCCAAACCGATCAGCTTTCTTGAATGACAGAAACAGAATTGTGGTGTGAGCGAAACTACACCTGTTTTCACCTGGTGATAGTGTTAAATACTCCTGTTGTTTTGCGTCCTTTCATCGAGACAATGCGTAGTAGTAGGGCAATAAGGCAGCTTGACATTTTAGTGGGAAATTGGAGATAAACAAACAATAGCTACAGTAATGAATTGGCAGTACAATTAACTGAATGCATGTTGTGGCGCTGCTTGTGTTCAGGAGGCCTGTTGGCACCGGCGTTGCCCACTGCCAATGGCTGCGGCAACGTCGACGTCCATGTCCATGTCAAGGGCAATGGGTAGGGCAACGAATATGCTGGTTATCAGACAGTTTCTGACATGGGAAGCTGCACCGCAGAGGCTTCCACGAACTACGCTGTGCGAGTGACCGCCTGCACGGGCATTGTCATATGGACCGGAGCTCATGCCATCGCGTCCCCAGATGGGCCACGTGAGGCCGCTGCATCAGCCAATGCAGCCGCCACCGCCGCCATTGATGGCCATGTTTGCTCTCCTTCTGCCTTGCTACAATGAACATGGTTCATTTGTATATCTTGCAGAATTTGCGCCGGTTTTCTGCGTCCCCCAGCAGAAGAAGGGCTACAGTTTGAGACATACCCCGTCACTTCCTGCGCAGGAAACGAGCAAACTCCAATTCAGAAGCAGCGGCAAGATGCTCCATCCATCCCGTAGATCGGGTATTACTTCAGACGAATCACTTCGTGCCCAGATCGGGTATTACTTCAGCGCAAGCAATTTGAGTAACGTGTGCGTGAGGATTAGGAACAGAATGGACTAGTAGTACGTACCATTTCGTACAGTTTAATCATGTAAGTAAAACATATGTTTTTTTATGAAGCAAGAACTAACGTGTACCACAAAACAGGGTACTAGCAGAGTCACGGGAAACAGAGTAGGGGACACAGTCAGCAATGCTCTGTTCTTGCTGGTGAAAATCATTGCCCAGGCATGGAGCTTGAGTTTTCATGCGCTCAAATCCATCAGGTTTATTATCAGTTACTGCGTCGTCCGCTGTGGCTGCTCCGTCCTCAGGTCCGAGCAATGGCAACGGCGGCGAGAAATACCTCTTCTCCAGGTCCCAGTAATGGCGACACAGGTTTCGCCGTCGCGGTGCCCTGCTCGATTCAAAAGCTATCGTATCTGGTCCTGCAATCGCTTGCCCACGTACACGCCGGAGTATACCTTGTGGAGCCGCCGCGAGCTTGAACGCACGCGCAGGCACAGGGCCCACAGGCGAAAGCGCCGCCGCCATGGCCACCACGCTCTCGGGGCGCCGCCGCGGAAGCGTTTCTTGAGCGCGCGGAGGACCGCGGCCACGGCTGGAGCTTTGAATGCCTGGTTGCAGAGGCGTGCGGGGGCGGTTGTCGCCTCGGATGTTTTCAATAACGCTCCCTGATTAGATCGTGATTATTAGTCGTGATCCATTAGTTGCAAAATGCTCTCTAGTTTGGACCGTGACTATTAATCACGATCTAAATATGGGTCTATTTGCTTTCTGCCTGGCGCCTGCTGCTCGGCCCAGGCAACGCATCGCAACCCCAGGCGCTCAAAATCATGCTTGCTTAAAAAAAAAAAGTAAAAACAGGCATTCAAAGCATATTAAAAAAAAGTTGTGACACATCCGTACATGGGTCCCACCTATGACGTCACATGTTAGCACAGATGCTCCTGACCCACTTGTCTCTGGATGAATACATATATAAAATTTCTGGTTTTTATGTTATTGTCTTGGTGACTTTCATTTGTGATTTCATGAACACGTATATAATTTGTACGCAAATACGTATTCTTACCACAGCATAGAAACTCAGGCGTCACCACTGACATCTTTATATGGTAGTAGCATATATGTATATGACAATCATTCAATGATTTCCTCTAATTGACTCCATTGATTTTTTTTTCTCTCTACAAAAAAATTGACAGCAATATCCATTACTAAATAGCCGAGACTTGAAGACTTGGCTTATAAATACCACAACCAAGAGGCTGCATTTGTTCGTCACAAACATGTTCTCGATCATTCTGCATCTTAACATGTTGTTCCATATATCATTATACATGGAAGGCATCAAGGAGTTTATGGTTCACGGTTTCACTACGAAGGCGACGCCGATAATGTTGCTACCCGCTCAGATCTTGGTAGCTGTCTCTCAGCCACATTCAGCTAGAATAATGTTCCACGTCGACAAGAGCCTCCTCAAAGCATGTTGGCATCATCAACAGCTGAACGAGGTTAAGACCTCCGGCGCGCTTGCTTGGTGCCTCTGTCAACGTTCGTTCTTGAAGATTTCATCTTCTCTTTGCAATCGTTCATCTCAGTCTGAGAACTGAAGTTCCTTATTACCGTGCATGCAGGCATATACGTAAAAAGGTCCAGCAAAGTCCTCAGTTCTGCATCAGATCAAATTTAAATTGCTCATCCCTTTTCCGTACGTATCTGATGTGAAAGCATTCATTATTTTAATTACTTGAAATTGTTTCGACTGATTTCAGTGCCATGTTCTGCATCGCAACTGAAGCAGATGCATGAAAAGTGGAGAAGTGCATCTACCCATGTCGTCGAAGTCTAGGAACATGATGAAGAAAAAGGACCTCAAATGATTTTACAGATCAGTCTTCTCATAGATGAAGCACAGGAACCTGAATCATGTTACCACAGATCGATCTGTTGTGCGGCTTTAGCCTCACCCCAGGGTCTTGACGGTGGCTATAATCATGGACATTCAGAAAGAACCTCGTCTTGGGCTCGTCGGCTGCGGCAATAGAGCTTTTTCGTGTTGGTGGCCGCAGAGCTCGATGACGTGGAGCGCGTGATAAGGACCAATCGAAACGGAGGCAAATCCTGCAGCCATGTGCCCGCGTCCATCACCTCCATATACATCTTGCTAGCGATGACCGGACGCTAGCAATGATCTCCAACCCCAACGCCTCCTGTAGTAACTATCACGCATGTATGTCAGGCATGGACCTTGCTCCTGTGGCACAACGGTGGCAGCCATGGAGGTGGCCCAGACGGCGGACACGAATCATGTGGCAACGACGACATTCAGATCTATTGCTATGCGGCAGCTTAGCCCGAAGAAAGGTGCTGGTTTCTTCACGAGCAGATACATTTACGTGGTGAACAGACTAAGGGACATGGAGATGTGTTGGGGTCGGATTAAGGGTGAGATTTTTCTCTTGGGATTATGTGGGTACATAATTAAGGGCCAGATGTTTTGTTTTTTTTGAGATTTTCTATATATTTTTTCTTTTTTTGTAGCCACTATGATAGGAGGGTCATCTCCTTTAATTTTATATATAAAATAGATTTGCCATTGACATATAAATTGTGTTGGCTTAATTATAGTGTTTTATTATTCACTTAAAATATATTAATTAGTGACACTGTAAATATCGTTTCATACACGCGCAAGTGGTCAGTGTCAAGTGATGCCATTATTTAGACACGTGTGTGGCGCACGTGCATTCCTACCACCGCATATAGAAACTTAGGTGCCACCACACTGACATCTTCATTATGGTAGTAGCATACGGATTCACAATCATTCAATGGTTTACTTTGGTTGTCTAAAAAATTTGACCGCGGTAATGAACCATTTAGTAGCCGAGACTTGGAAGCTTGGCCTATAAATACCACAAGCAAGAGGTTGCATTTGTTTTGTCACAAACATGTTCACATTCTGCATCTTAACATGTTATTCCATCATAGAAATGAAAGGCATCAAGAAGTTTCTGGTTCACCATTTCACTACGACCCACTAGGAAGTTCAACAAGATTGCCATGGCGATATTGAGGTTGCTACCAGCACAGTCTCTTTTCGAGACAGTTATTGTAGAATAATGTTTCTTGGCGTTCTAGAAGCTTTGCTATGTATGCACTGGTCATGAGCAGTGTAATGGTGCATCGTAGGAAGCGGACACTGGTATAGTATGACGGAACCGTACCGTAAGTTTTGTAGTTGGGCAATCTGTTGCAGAAGTTAACTGATTTGCCACCGATGACTGATTCGGTCTCTGTTCAATCAAATTGTTGGTCTTTGCGTGGCCTTCATTTTTCTTTTCGAAGGACAACGTTTGCAGGGCACCGCCACGTATCTGTATGTTCCAAGCTCACAACGACCTTGAAAAAACAGGTCGATTCGAGCGTCCTCAAATCGATCATCAGCATGCCGCTGAACGAGGTTCACGCCTCCGACGCCCTTGCAGGGAGCCCCTTCGTACACAACCGTTTGCATATGGACCCCTCACCGCGTAGAAACTCAGGCGCCACTACTGACAGTTTCAGGATGCTAGTAGCATACGTATATCACCATCATTCAATGATTTACTTTTATTGACTCAAGTGATTTTCTTTTCCTCTTATATATGCAAATAACTGCAATAATTATTTAGTAGGCGAGACTTGGAGGCTTGGGCTATATATACCACAAGCAAGAGGTTGTATTTGTTTTCTCACAAACATGTTCTCATTCTGCATATTAACATGTTCGATCATAGAAATGGAAGGCATCAAGAAGTTTCTGGTTCAGACTTTCACTACGACCCACTAGATGGAACAGAACCATGGCCACGGCGATATTGATGTCACTACTGGGCAGTTACTGAACTCTTTTCTTAGCACGAATAGGGCCACCAGCTCATGAACAGCAGGAAAAAAAACTCGTTGGCGCAGTGCTACTTCGGAGGGACCACCGGGAGCACCGCGGTGGAGCGGTCCCTCGGTGGCCGGGAAAGCTGGTGGAGTGAGTGAGAAGTGTCACTGACAGGTGGGTCTAGGTTAGAGGACAAAGAGAGAACCGTGTGTTTGCGAATGGGCCGCTGGATCCTACTGTTATTTTGGCTTGTGATGGAGGATCAGCGCGCGAGTTGAGCCAGAAATACTGAGACCGCTGCTCCTTACCCTAGGACGCTTTTGTTCAGGGCAGAATCACCAAAGATTCCAAGCAAGATTCTTTTTTTTTCTAGGAGATCCCGTTGGCCAGCAGCAGTAGGGATGGCAATTTCATCCATGGGTGCGGGCACCCGATGGGTGTGGGCGTGGGCATGATTTTTCATCCATGGATCTCACCCGCACCCGACCCGTGAAAAATGGGTGCGGCGTGGGTTTCATTTGTCACCCATGGGGTGACCCGATGGGCGTCCGAACTCCGTCCAAGTTCATATTTTTCTCTAGACAACTCTATGTTTGTCACAAATTTGTAGTTTGGCAATATGTCCAAAAGAACATTGCTCATATTTTTTTGTAGATTGGGTATGCACACTAGTGAACATAGACTAATTGAACATGAGCCAAGACCAAAAAGAGTTAAAGTGAATTTTTATTTCTCATATAAAGTTGGTAATTTAAAGAATCGCAAACCCATGGGCATCCGAGACCCACCCGAAACGCGTTGGGTGTGGGTGTGGGTGTGGGTGATAGATTTCGCCCATGGTGTGGACGAGGGTGACATTTTTCACCCGAACACTTTTTCCTCTCGGGTGAGTTTTTGCTCCACCTGACCCGAACACGACCCCCCTAAGCAGCAGCCGCCACCGCTGAGTCGCTGCAAGTGGGCCCAAATAGGTGGAGGTGTCGCGACAAGCGGGTGGGCCGAATATTGAATCTAATGGGTCTGAGTGTGAACTTTCTACGTAATACTCGGTTGCTATATAGGAAATCCCGGGCCGCGCCGGCGGTGGATCCACATTCCACAACCTGCTGCCGCCGGCGTTCTTCGATGCCGTGGTCACCTCGAGCTGGCGTTCTAGATTTTTTGTGTGTGTGTGTGTGTGGTGACTGTCTAGGTGCAGTTACGAAGTTGCCAAACCCAAGTGCGGTGCCCTGCATTTAGTTTTGCCAAAAAGGGCTTAGATAAATGGCCATCTATGGCAACCCGTTGACTCACTCCATCGGGATTCTTCGTTGAGTTAACTCATGGCCACGTCACCATTGTTCACGTGGAGTACACCTGAAGGTCCTGTACAAGCTGGTCTCTTGCGATGGACCGTGGATCTGATGGTGGATCGAGCATGGTGGAAGCTCAAGGCATGCAGTCCACTGTCTCTCTTGCTCGGTTACAAATGCGGCCACCATCGTGGTGGTCAACATGACAGTAATTACAACTCATGAATGCGTATAAGCGTAGTATGTCCATGCATCTCATCTCAAGCATGTGGAAAGGTACGAGAAGACATAGGACTGCAAAATGTAACTCCAAAAACTATTCTCTTATAGTGAGTACAGATATATAGTAGTATATAGAGTGATTTATAGTGAATGCAATGACACCAAAATCTGATCTTTTCCACAAATTTAGAGCTCTACTCGAGTGGGGATATGCTACGAGTCATGTATATTGAATTGGGCCCCATCAGTTGGGTCGAAATAGTAGTCCAAAAGGTCAGTGTCCTATACCGGCCCATGCACTGCAAAGGTATAATAGCATTTATATAATAAGCTACAATAAGTACTCCTACCATTGCATAGAAACTTATGTGCTACCACACTAACATATACTGACAGGAATATCACAATCATTCAATGGTTTACTCTAGTTGTCTATAAAAATTGACTCCAGTAATCATTTAGTAGCAGGCTTGGCCTATAAATAAATACCACAAGCAAGAGGCAGCATTTGTTTTGTCACAAACATGTTCTCATTCTGCATCTTAACATGATATTGCATCGTAGAAATGGAAGGCATCAAGAAGTTTCTGGTTCACAAATTCACTACGACCCACTTGGTTCTTCAACAAGATTGCCAGGTTGCTACTGGTAGTGTTTCTTCCTGGGACCGTTACAGTAGTAGAATAATGTTCTTTGCCTTCTAGAAGTTTTGCTGTGTGCGCGCTAGTGATGAGAACTGTTATGGTGCATTATAGGAAGCGGACACTAGTATAGTATGATCAAACCATTTCGCCGTTGATTGGTTGGGTTAGTTTTCTAGTTGGGCAATCTGTTATATAAGCTAACATGATTTTGCCACTGAGGACCGATTCGGTCTCTGTTCAATCAAAAAAAATGTTAGGCCTCGTTTGGAACGTAAGAATTTTACCGGAATTTTATAGGAATTTCACAGGAAACAGTTCCATTCCCGCAGGAATGGAGAAGCAATCATCTATTCCAAACGGGGCCTTAGTGTTTGCGTGGCCTTCATTTTCTTTTTCGAAGGACAGTTAACGTCTGCCGCGATCCGCGTTATATCCGGCACCACCACCTACCTCGATGTTCCAAGCTCACAACGACCTCTATTGGAAAAGCAGGTATACCCAAGGATTGCAATCCTGCGGTAAACCGGACCGGTTTCGCGAAATTCAGAAAAACCGGTCTGGTCCGGTTTACCCAAGAATCCGATTTTTGGTTTTTAAATTCAAAAGAAAAATTGAAATTTGAAAAAAAAAGAAACAAAAAATATGTAAAAAAACTAGACGAAATTTGCAGCGCGTTGGTGGAAGAATAACACAAGAAATCGGTCGTTTGATGGGCGAAACAAAATCGAGGAAGTTTTCTGTGTTGAAAAGGGAAGGAAAAAAAAGAAAAAACCCCTTTTCTTTTTTCTCTTTTTAAACCTGCAACATTTCTTGATTTGTTTGACCGAGCAAACGATTGAATTTTTTAGTTCTTGTTGCACCAGTGTACTACAAATTACATGTAGTTTTTTTTACATATTTTTGTTTCTATTTTTTCGAATTTTCAATTTATTTTGCTTTTTTTATTTCTCATCTCCAAACCGGTTTTCCGAATTTCGGTCTAAATTTTTTTTTTTTTTGCATGCGAGATCCCGTTGGTCGCCGCAGGCCTGCACCAGGCCGTTGCTGCAAGTGGGCTCGCCTACGGCGGACTTGTCGCGAGCGACGAGACGAACAAAACACCCGCGTGGGCCACGTTCCGTGCAGCCGGTAGCAGCGGGGCCCACGGCGTTTGCTTCTAGACTTTTTTTTGTTTTTTGAGTGAGTGTGTGGTGTCGGTCTAGCTCAGTGCAGTTCGCGAAGTTCCGCGCCCCGCATTTTATTTTACGAAAATGGGTTCGGATAGATGGCCATCTATTTTTTTTTTACGAAAAGGGAATTTCATTGATATTAAAGCATGTTACATCTCTTAATTACATAAGCCACCCAAACAACGCCATTGATGAGAGACAAGAAACCTTGAAAAAGTCATAAAATCCACCATCTAAGATCACCGTCCCAAACGGATACGCCACGGACAAGAACTCCGATCTAAACGAACACGGCCATCTCACCATCCACCACTGTCATCCTCATCACCGACAGGGGAAAACTGAAACTCAACCCTTTCGCAAAAAAGGGGTAGACCGACCTTCCACACGCAAATATGATGAACTTGCCGCCATTGAGCTCGTCGCCGAACCCATCGTCGCATCCACCAGATTCGTCATGGGAAAACACAAATCCAACAAACATCCAGAAGGATGTAAGAGGAAACAGAGCTCTCACTAGCCCATAGCCATGGCCACGAAGAACCACGACAAGACAAAGGAAGGGCCGGAGTACCTTATTCTCCATCGATGATGACGCCTTTGACTCACCACCACCGCTGAGAAACCTTGTCCTCGATTGCTCCATGCCAACGAACATGGTAACGCCGCACCGCCGCTACCACTTTCGTCGACCAGATCACTAGAGGAACCCTAACTTTAGCAACCGCAGTACCCGCTGCCTGGAGCAACCGCAGTACCCGCTGCCTGGAGCAACCTCCACGAGAAGACCTAAACCTAGACCTAGGAACGAACAGGACAAACACCGGGTGCCGGGCCTCCCACCTCAACCGAGGGCGATGCCGCCGGAGACGAGGGGGCCGGCCTATACGAGTATGATTCTTGCAAGAAAAATAAGCAAGGAAAAAACTTACCATAGATGGCCATCTATGAGTAACCCGGCCGTTGATTCCATCGGATTCCTCGTCGAGCTAGCTCATGTCCACATCACAATTCTTTCTTTTCTTTTATTTTTTGTCTTCTTGCGATTGACATCTCAATTCTTCACGTACACGGAACCTGGTCTCTTGCGGTAGATGGATCGAGCCAGCTGCGTGCATGGTGGAAGCTCGAGGCAGTCCTCTGTCTCTCTCTCTCACTCGCTTACACATGCGGCGACGGTTCAATGAAGTCATGGATGGGCATAAACGTAGGCATGGAAAGGTTCGACACGATGTAGGACTGCAAAATGTTACGAGCAGAGTGAGTAATCTCTTACTATCCCAATGCGGTCGCGTTCGCGGGGTGTGAATGCATCCACGTCGACCCGTTAAGAATCATCGTCCGATACGTCAAACTCGTAACGTGAACCGTCGGATATGGGTCGGGTCGGGTGTTCGTCCGTTAGCGATCGACCCGAATTTCTCTCGAACCCCGCCGTCTCTCGCCTGAGAAGTCGAACTCCCAGCCGCCGCCGCCGCCGCCGCCTCCGATCTTCGCTTCCTTTCCGAGCGTCTCCTCGCCTCGCATTGGCACCCACCTCCACTCTTAGCGTGTCCGCGCCACCTCCTTTGCTCCATTGTCATGACCGTTGGATACGTCCTCGCTAGATGAACGGCCTACATCAGTTACCGAGTAACATTAAGGTGCTGGTAGCTTTAGACGGGTAACAGTAGTTTGCAAGTTTTACTTTTCCCGGTAATTTCCTTTGGGGTCTCGGCTTATAACGTGCGGCCTGCGTGCCTGGAAGGGATATCTCATCCTTGTAAAAACCAAAACAGAATTGTCTTCCTCGCTGGATCTCGTTGATCGCAGCCGAGTTCTTATGGATTCAATATAGAAGCTCCACATCGGGGTTTAGATTGAGTTGATTTCCGCTCTTTCTCCTGTGAATCCATTCTGTGTGTTACAAATTGGTATCAGATTCAGTCCTTCCTCGGCGTTTTTCCTGCAAGTTAGCGATGAGTTCGTGCTCGGCTATGGTTGCACAGCATGTCTGTGTGTAAAATCCCGAGTGCTTGAGCTCGTTCTGGAGTCGCGGTGGCGTTGGTGGCGGATTGGATTCAGATCTCGGGTTGCGTGGTTCTTCCGCGTGTAAAATCCCTTGGATCGATCTCCAATTCAGGCGGCGGTAGAACAGCCTGGTGAACTAATTGGGGCGGAATTATCCAAACCGATTCACTCGGCTCACTGAAGATGACGCGCACGGTACATCGACCGGCGTTGGCGGCGGCGGCGGCGGCGCATGCTGGTGTCCCTGACTTGGCTGGTTCTAGCACTGATCCAGCTATCTTGCCTGAAGGTGTAGTGGTGGAAGATCTCATCGCAGAAGGTGTCAACTCTGATTTACTCGATATGGTGCAAGATGATGTCGGTGATCTAAAATCTCGCATGAAGAATGTGGAATGCCACCTCTCTGGTATGCAAGGTCAATTAAATTCCATCCAGTCTATGTTACAGTCTCTGTTCCCTAGAGTTAATGAAGATGATGTGGAAACTTCGCCTGCTATTCATCCTGCATCTACACCTACTGCGATTACCATTGCTTCTTTACCCAGTACCTCTGCACCTGTACATGCACCTGGTTCCTCTATACCTGCATCTACTGATACTAATGCGCTAGCTACGTTTGTTGCTGTTGAAAATGATGTCAAAGGGAAGTCTAGTGGATATTCATCTCCTGATAACAAGCTTGAAAGCCCTCCTGCTGTCCAATATGGTCATGTTTATACTACTACACCTGTGAAACACTCTGACCAGAACTTCCAGCAACGTAAACCACCTGCTACATATGTCCCACCTCATGCCAGACACACTGAACAAAGACAGCACCAACAGCATCATGGTGATCGTTGGAATTATAGGCCACAGGAGAATGCATTCAGCCTGTCCATCTCCAAACCCAAATTGGATTTCCCCACATTCAGTGGCAACAATCCTGCTGGTTGGACACGACAGTGCGAAAAATACTTCGAGCTGGCATATGTCCCTTCTGAACTCTGGGTATCCATGGCTACACTACACTGTAATGGCCAAGCTGAACACTGGTGGTCTGGACTTCGCATGGCTGCAAATACTGTTAAATGGACACAGTTTGTGACACTAGTCTGCAACAGATTTTCTGAACATAGCATGTATGACATTGTAGAAATATTCCATTCTCTCAGTCAGCTGAACAGTGTCACTGCTTACATTGATAAGTTCGAAGAGCTTATGGCTTCAATGCAGCGTCAACATCCTGGGTTACAAGAAGACTACTACATAAGATGTTTTGTAAGGGGACTAAAGATCCTATCAAACATTTGCTCAAACCCCACAAACCTACTACATTGGGTGAGACCTACAGCATTGCTCGTGAATTGGAAATGTATGTCCTATCTAAGAAGCCTAATTCCTTCTCCAGCAATACCAAGTTTGCAGTGTCAACACCCAACACAAGACCAGCACACCAACAAAATGTGGCTGCCAAACATGAGCTGTTGTTAAAGCCTGACAAGCTTACAAATATCAACACAAAAGCAAAAGACCCAACTGCTTGCTGGAAATGTACTGAACCTTGGACCCCAAAGCATAAACTCAAGTGTAAGTTCTACCAAAATGCTTCTCATGCTATGACTATGGATCAGGATGAGATTTTTTGTGAGGACCACTCTGCAGAAATGGACACTGGCCACTGCAGTGAGTGTTCAGAACATACTCACCATCAGGATCCCCATCTCATGGCAATCTCTAAACAGGCTGTTTGTGGTGCTAGAACAGTGTCTACTTTCTGTTTACAGGTGATTGTGGGTGGCAAAAGAGGTGTGGCTTTGGTTGATAGTGGGAGCACACACAGTTTCATGAATGTATCTTTTGCTCAGAAAGCCAACTGTGATATCCAACACACTGACCTCCAGAAGGTTAGAGTGGCTGGTGGTGGAGAGTTAAACTCTGGAGCCCTGGTATCACAATGTCTATACACTGTAAACAGACACACATTCCAGAATGACTTTCAGTTACTTGAACTCAACAGTTATGATATCATTTTGGGATGTGACTGGATCTACACACACAGTCCTATTGTCATTGATTTAAAGAAAAGACTCTTATCTGTTACCAAGGATGGCAGTACAGTAATCCAATTCTCTGATTTTACTGAACCTGGTCAGCATTGTACTATTGATGCTCTTCAACTTAACAAGCTCATGTCTAAAGGAATGTTGGGGTACATTCTACACCTCAAGTTGAATCCCAGTAAACCACATCAAGAACCATCTAATGATGAATTGGTATCTGACATCTTAGAAAGATATGCAACAGTTTTTTCTGAACCAGTGGGTTTACCACCTGACAGAAACTGTACCCATACTATACCTCTTAAGCCAGGCAGTTCACCACCAAATATAAGACCATACCGTATGGCAAAATTTCAGAAAGATGAGGTCGAAAAGCTAGTTAAAAAGATGCTTCAAGATGGAATTATTAGACCTAGTGAAAGCCCCTATTCTTCACCATCTGTGTTAGCCAGAAAGAAGGATGGATCTTGGCGATTTTGCGTTGACTACCGGCTCCTAAATGACCTCACTGTCAAGAACAAGTTTCCAATCCCTGTGATTGATGACCTATTTGATGAACTGAATACTGCAAGATACTTCTCAAGGCTTGATCTGAGATCTGGATTCCATCAAATCCCTATGGAAACATTAGATGTTCCTAAAACTGCTTTCAGTACTCACTTTGGACACTTTGAGTTTTTGGTTATGCCATTTGGATTGACTAATGCACCAGCAACATTTCAGTCCCTCATGAATGTTGTCTTTGCTCAATATCTTAGAAAATTTGTTCTGGTGTTTTTTGACGATATTCTGGTATACAGCAAAACATTGGATGATCACAGGAAGCATTTGACATTGGTACTTCAACTCCTTCATCAAAACAAACTGTATGCCAAAAGGTCTAAATGTGTCTTTGCTGTCAGAGAAATAGCATACTTAGGACACATCATCAATGAGAAAGGACTCTCCACAGATCCTGCCAAAATAGCTGCAGTCCAGCAATGGCCCACTCCAACTAACATCACACAACTGAGAAGTTTTTTGGGACTGGCTGGCTACTACAGAAGATTTGTCAGCAAATTTGGTATAATCTGCAGACCTCTTCATGATATGCTCAAGAAGAACTCATTCTCTTGGGGTGAGCTCCAAACAAAGCATTTGAGGATCTGAAACATAAACTCTGCACTGCTCCTGTATTAAGACTTCCTGACTTTTCCTTACCCTTCACCTTGGAAACTGATGCCTGTGGCTATGGCATAGGAGCTGTTTTAATGCAGAAAGGGCAACCAATCTGTTATTTCAGTAAAGCACTTAGCCCTAAATGCAAGGCAAATTCTGTGTATGACAAGGAAGCCCTGGCTATTCTTGAAGCAGTCAACAAATGGAGACATTATTTTCTGGGTTCTAAGCTCATCATCAAAACTGATCAGCAGAGCTTGAAATTTATCGCAGACCAAAGAATTCAAGAAGGAATTCAACACAAATTAATGATCAAACTTATGCAGTTTGACTACACTATCGAGTATAAGAAAGGAAGTGAAAATAAGGTTGCTGATGCTCTCTCTAGAAGGGATCACTCTTGCTTGGCTATCTCAGTTGCACAACCACTATGGGTAAATGAGGTCACAAAAAGCTATGAACAGGATACAAAGTGTCAGGAACTCATTGCTCAACTGGCTATCACACCAAACACTGATTCAGGATATACATTGCATTCAGGAGTCATCAGATTCAAGGGTAGATTACATGTTGGCAATGCACCTGACCTACACAAACAAATCATTGCTGCCTTACACTCATCATCCATTGGAGGTCACTCAGGCATTGCTGGTACATACCAGAGAATCAAAAGAATATTTCATTGGCAAGGTTTAAAAAAATCTGTGGAGACATTTGTCACTGAATGTGCTGTCTGTCAACGTGCAAAAGGTGAGCACTGTCAATACCCTGGGCTACTCCAACCTTTGCCTGTTCCTGATATGGCCTGGTCTCAAATCTCAATGGATTTTATTGAAGGCCTACCCAAATCTCAGAACAAGGATGTCATATTAGTAGTTGTTGACAGACTGACCAAGTATGCTCATTTCCTCACCCTTGCCCACCCATTCAATGCAAATCAAGTAGCTCAGTTGTTCATTGACAACATATTCAAATTACATGGTCTACCTGCTGCAATAGTTACAGACAGAGACAGGATCTTTACTGGGGACCTTTGGCAAGCATTGTTCAAAACATTGAAAGTTTCACTGAAATTTAGTTCTGCATACCATCCCCAAACTGATGGACAAACCGAAAGGGTGAACCAATGCCTTGAATCTTACCTCAGATGCATGACATTCTCTGAACCCAAACGTTGGTGTCACTGGTTACCATTGGCTGAGTGGTGGTACAATACAAACTACCATTCCTCCCTGAAATGTACACCCTTTCAAGCTCTTTATGGATACCCACCTCCCTTGATCAGTGAAGTGTCCATACCTGGTCCTGAGTCACCGGCACAACAGTTTTTGCAGGACAAGTTGCAAATGATCAGCAACTTAAAGAATAACTTGACTCAAGCTCAAGCTCGCATGAAGAAATATGCTGACAACAAACGCTCTGAAAGAACATTCAATGTGGGAGACTTTGTGTACCTCAAAATGCAACCTTATCGTCAGACTGCTTTTGGTCTGAAAAATTCTCTCAAACTGACAACTAAATTTTATGGACCCTTCTTGATTTTAGAGAAAGTGGGTGAAGTGGCTTACAAGCTCCAGTTGCCTCCATCAGCAAAAATCCACCCAGTTTTCCATGTAAGTCAGTTGAAAAAACATGTGGGTTCTCATGCTGTACCTCATCCTGAACTACCTCTGGTTGATACACATGGCCGTCTCAAGTCATGCCCAGTGAAGGTTCTTCAGACTCGAGCATTACCCAGAAATCATGTGCTGATTACGCAATGGCTCACACAATGGGAGAACTGTTCTCAGGAAGAAGCAACTTGGGAGGATGCGGACCTCATCAAGTCCTCCTTTCCGGAATTCTACAAGTCTACAATCGCTGGTTGGTTCCCTGGTGGAGTTCCATCCTCTGCTGCTACAAGCACTTGAGGACAAGTGCTGTCTCAAGGGGAGGGAATTTGTCATGACCGTTGGATACGTCCTCGCTAGATGAACGGCCTACATCAGTTACCGAGTAACATTAAGGTGCTGGTAGCTTTAGACGGGTAACAGTAGTTTGCAAGTTTTACTTTTCCCGGTAATTTCCTTTGGGGTCTCGGCTTATAACGTGCGGCCTGCGTGCCTGGAAGGGATATCTCATCCTTGTAAAAACCAAAACAGAATTGTCTTCCTCGCTGGATCTCGTTGATCGCAGCCGAGTTCTTATGGATTCAATATAGAAGCTCCACATCGGGGTTTAGATTGAGTTGATTTCCGCTCTTTCTCCTGTGAATCCATTCTGTGTGTTACATCCATCTTCAAAACTCGTCTTGAGCCTGCAGCTTTCCTCCATGGTCCCCACTCCCCAGATCTTGCATTGGTGGAAGACAACAGAGAAGCGGCAGGCAGTGGAGAGTTGGAGCAAGAGAAACAATGGACTGTGTCGGACGATGTTTGGAAGAAAGGGGTGACGTGATGATGCGGAACTGTCAACGGTGACATCGTCGCGGATGATTTGTGTGGCATCGAGCTTGCCATGGCCAGAGCCGCCGGCCCCTCCGACTGAATAGCGTTCTGGTATCCATCCTCGCGCGCCGACACGGGACGAGACGTGCGTGATTCAAAGGCAAGTTGTCTCTATCGGTGTTCCTGCCGCAGGACCTGCAGCTGAAGTGTTCGATATAATGCTTAGTACATCGAAGATAATCTCTCTTGTAGTTGATGATACGATACATGATATGCAGCTGTGAAAACTATGGGCACCAGGCAGAGCTGAACACCAGCGTGACATAATGCTACGTTCCCATGATTTAGCAACGAGTTTGCCGTGAGTTAAGCCTCGGCCTGTCTGAAATTTCCAACTTTTTCATATTGAAAACAGTGCCAAGGCAATGAGCATAATAATATGTTTGACATGGCATATTCTGCTTCCAACCCTGTTCCCAACTGATGAAGTGGCCGACAAACCGCAGATTAAATTAGTGTAATTGAAAGTTCTAAATTACAATAAAACTAGAAAATGAGTATCTACTAACATTGACTCATTGGTAACCTTTCTAAATAGAACAAGATGCACATGTAGAGACAATGTCATTTCATTCTTATTCTGAGATATTACATACATTAACTCATATTTATTTCTGTGAATGTAGCTTTGCAATTGAACTCATATAGTGTTACATTACATTTAACTTCCATACTGATCACGGCCACACTGAAATCATACGAGTAAACTACGCATTAGTTGCCTTGCAGCCAGTCAGGTTCAATTTGAGTCACGAATAGATTCTACAAAGAATTTTTGGATTTTTATGGGATCCCTTTTGGCAGATTCACGCTTTAATTTGTGAAGAGATTACAGCTAATGTAAACCGTGCATTAGTATTGGATGTTCAGATTTGTATATTTCAATTAAAGTTTTGATAATTTAGTTCTATAACTATCTAATGTAAATGTTTTTATCCGTCTTATGGGTATTATCCTCTTAAGTGTCAAAAATTGCACTAACTGGGTTGCCAGGAAGCTCCACGCGTTCTTGCACCTAAAGGTAACATTTGTTTTTCAGAATCTATTTATCCAAAAATGCAACTGGTCCTTTCTTCTCATCGAAGGATCGTAAAACATGTGAAAGATTATATTAGAATTCAGACATCATAGCATGGATCCGTCCAACACGCTCGTGGTAGTAGTAGTTTCTGTTGGTTGATAAGTTTTGTTCTTCTTCTTTGTTTTTATTCAGAATATAATATTATGTTAAGCACCCTCACAAAAGTGAGAGCAACAGCCTGGTGTTTTCCTTTTTCCCTCAAGCGTGCAAGATAATAGTGTTTTTGTCAAATGTTTAGGCTTCCCATTGTTCTTTTGGCGAAAATTGGATACTGGTTATGCAATTTTATTTCATTCAGTTGTATCATCTCTAAATTATTGCGTGGTAACATTTACTTTCAACATTATGTTATCATATTTCTAAGTAATCTCAGACCAATGCCGAACAAATAGTGCACGCAACTGAAAGATCAGGATGGACTGAAGTTGAGTAACGGTAGAGTGCAGAGACGGGGTTGGACATAAAATTAATTGAGCCACAGCTAACCTCCATGAAAAGCATATAAGTGGCATTATCTAATTATTATGCATTTCTCAAGTCAGAGATCCCTCAGTAAGGTTGTAATTCCCCAATCTAGGAAATGACTGGTTTTGGAAAAGAAGAGCAGTGCTATTTATTAGCAGTACAAGAGAAGACTCTGACCTTGCGCTATTGTGTCTATTAAGCAAGCAAGTCACTAATTGCTACGCGGAGCTTTCGTATTACGTATGAGCAAGTGAAATTCTTTGCTTCACAATAATTATAGATTTTTTTTCCTTTGGAGCTGATAGAACATGGACCCTAAGTTATGCTAGTTAAAACAATTACCATGAGTGCATATCCTATCTAATTCATTCGAGCCTGTGGTTATACTACTTGATTTGTAATAGCCTTGTTGTTAGCCTATATTAATCCCTGAACTAACATATCAAATATAATTGCTTTTAAGAATTCGGTTAAGCTCAGGAGGTAACCTAATGATATTCAAAGGCATTAGCTTCATTGTTATCCACAGAATGGTTATCCTTCATAGTTTCTAATTTTTCAGTCTGATGGGAAACAAGCTTCGTCCTATTATCTAACTAATAATTCAAACTAAGCATGGTGCAGACGAGCTTCACAATATGATTGCAATACTTTCTTTCACGAGTCACCGATATTCATGTTGTAAAGTATCCTTATAGAATTATATAGCACTAGGAATCAAGAACTAAGAAAGAAGAGACATGTTGAAACAAATTAATATGTATCAGCGACTTATCAAGTTTCAATTTAGTCTGTCAAACACTAAAATTGCTAAGTTGTAGTGGCAAAATTTTCCTATATGATTGCAGAAAATACAACTCAGCATACTTCATCTGGTTGGTTGATTATATATATATGGGCACAAAACTAAACAGCGTAAACAGGCATAAGGCGCGCTAACTGCGCGTCAATTTTCTAGTTTTATACCGAGTCGCATGACACCGAAGAACTATTCTTTCCCACAAATTAAAAGCTCTACCCAAATGGCCAAACAAAGAGTGAGGATATGCTACGTGTCATGTATATACTTGGGCCCAATTGTTTGGACCGAATTAACGTCCCAAGGTAGGTGGTCAGAGTCCTATTCCGGCCCAAAGGTCAGAGTACTGCACAAACTCAGGAGCCGCTGCAACTGAGCGATACTAGTTCTACACAGCTTTCGTTTGGCTAGTGATTGCCAAAGTCATCAGAAACATCTGTGGAGATGGGATGGGTCAATATGGCCAGATTGTTCGTGAGATCAATGCAGGTGCAAGCAATTTCTCGAATGTGGAGTTTGCTCATGAAGGCCGGAGATCAAACTGCGACGCACATGTCTTAGCTCGTAGCTCGCTCTACAATTCTGTTGGTAGATATGTATGGTGGCTAATGCCACCGGAAGGTGTTTATAATTCTTATTCCCTGCTTGATTAATAAAGGGTGGTATTCCTAAAAAAAAAAACCTGACGTGTTCACGATCATTTCACGATTTACTCTAATTGACTCCAGAGATTTTCTTTTTTCCCCTGTACAAAAAATTGACCACTATTGAGTAGCGGAAACATGAGCCACCAATGCAAGGACATTGTTATTATGTTTCTTTGTGAGATAAAGTTTTCTGAATGCTTGGCCCATAAATACCATAAGCAAGAGACCGCCATTTTTCCTGTCACAAACATGTTCTCATTCTCGATATTAAAATGTTGTTCCATATATCATAGACATGGAAGGCATCAAGAAGTTTATGGTTCACACTTTCACTACGACGCACTAGCATCTACAACACAACAGCCACGGTGATACTGATGTAGCTACTGGTTTTTCCCTTCCTTCACCAGTTATCTGTTCACCACCGAGAGCAAGAATAATGTTCGTCAGCCTTCTAGAAGCTTTGCCAATGGGGCGGTAGTCTTGAGAACCATTATAGTGCATTATACTACTAGCTAGGAAGCCGACACACTAGTGGATCACATCGTACTGCTGATGGTTAATTGGGTTAGTGTTTTTTTGTAGCTGGTCAATTTGTTAGACATCTGCTACCGAGGATGACTAGTTCGGTCTTTGTTCAATCAAATTGTTAGTCTTTGCACGGCCTTTATTTTTTTTTCCCTATGACTTGTTACTCGGCAATGGAACAGGTGTAGGTCAAATCCTGCTGCCTTAGTAGGTTCCCATCGTCATCCTTCAGGCCTCCGGCGACCTTGCAGAGGGACCCTCTTCGTCAATGTTCTTCATGTTCTCTTCGGCAGTCGTTGATCTCATCAATCTGTGAATTGAACTTCCTTATTTCAGCGCATGCGTGTACATGCACACGAAAGGTCCATCAAAGTGCTGAAGTTGTTTTTGGAAAGAAAAAAAGTGCTCAGTTGCAGCGTGCGTACTCAAATTAGAATTGCCCATCCATTTTCCGTATCAGATCTGAAAGCATTCATCTTTACATCAAATTTGTTTCAACTCATTTCAGTGCCGTGTCGATCATGTAATCACTACTGAAGCAGATAAATAAAAGAATCGAGGTGTGCATTCACCCATGGTCCACTATTAACTTAGCTTTCCAGATGCGTGCATGCATGTTTCATATACTCTCTGTCACTTTCACGAGTCATAACAGGCCTCTTTGTCGCATCGTTTTTCAGTACGAGTCTCGACAGTATAGTCAACGACAACGCTGCATCCTGAATACGTGCACGTGTCTCGAGCGAGAATCTATCGGTTTCTACTAGTGTACAAAAACATTTTTCTTCATTTCAAGGAGAAAAAAAAGAGAGCACTGTCGTCGAGTCAGCAAGTGGATCCCGCCTACACCATCCTTCCATGCTACTACCTCTATTCTTAAATTGATGCCTCGATTGATTTTTTTAGTTACGTTTGACCGTTTATCTTATTCAAAATATTAGTTCAAATTTAGAAACTTATAAGTTATTTTAATTATTCTTTAGTGATAAAACAAACCATAACAAAATATATGACAATTTTTGAAAAATATTGAATAAAACGAATTGTCAAATGTAATTTAAAAAGTCTATGGTGACATTAATGTAAGAATAGATGGAGTAGCACAGATGTTCCGAGTGACGACCCGCACTTGTGATGAACACATATATAACATTTCTACTTTCCATGTTATCGTCATAGTAATTTTCATTTGCGATTGCATGGACAAATATATACAACTATTGTACACAAATAAGTACTGGTACCATAGCATAGAATCTTCATGATGGTATATAGCTAGGCTCAGCTCGGAGCATACTCGGCTTGTCTCGACCTGGTCTCTTGCGATGGACAGCGGATCCGATGGTGCATGGAGCCAGCGTGCGTGCATGGTGGAAGCTGGAGGCAGCCTACTCTATCACTCGCTTGCACATGCGGCGACGGTCGTTATCAACATATGACGGTTACATGGACGATCATGAACATCTTATGCATGGAAAGGTTCGAGAAGATGTAGGACTGCAAAATTAATGTTAGGAGCAGTATAGAATGGTTGATTTATAGAGAGTAGCATGACGCCAAAAACTACTCTTTTTCACAAATTTAGATCTCAACTGGTCCAAACAGAGGGTGGGGGCTGCTACGAATCATATGTATATATATCAATTTGGGGCCTGTTTATTGGGCCGAACTGGCAGCCCAAGGTATCTAGTTGGTCAGCGTGCTACTATTCCGCCCCATGCGTCGCAAATGTGAAGGGAAAGTGTATCGCGCAGCGCAAGCGCGCGACCAAGGCCGGCTCGCTTAGCAAAAGAGCGGGATATGGGCGGGCGGCCACGCCATTGGTGATGGAGGAGGGCGGCGGGGTTAGGGTTCTGGGGCTGTCAAATTGAGGGGAGAGAGCTCCATTATCCGGTGACCATAGAGGAGGGTTCGGGGGGACGGCGGCCAACCCGATGCTGGTCGGCGATGCGGCCAGGCGGCGGAGGCGCCATCGGAGCCGTGGGCGGCAGGACGGCGGGGTAGCGGCAGGGGCGTCACCTCCCGACGGGTTAGCGTGGGCGACGGCGAGTTTGGGGGGCATGGCGCCTCCGGCCGCCAGAGGTGGTGGCAGACGGAGTAGGGGTCAGCGCAGCGGCCGCGACGGCACCGTAGGCCGCAAGGGGGGGGAGCGTCGTGGAGGGTTGTTGGTTGGAGACGTGTGACATCCTAGCTCAGGGCTTAATAGGATTGATAGAATACTCATACCAACAAGTTGCAACTTCTTTTCCGGAAGCTTATCTCGAAAGAACTCCGAGGTTAAACCTGCTTTGCTTGGAGGATGGGTGACCGATAGGGAACTTCTTCGTTCCCGGGTGCGCACGAGTGAGGACAAAATGTGCAGAAAAGACTTGTGCTGGTTTGTGAAGGCAGTTTTGAGATTCTAGAGAGCTGCCAGGTGTAAGCGGGCCCGTCTCGGGGAGCGGGACATTACAAGACGAGGGTAATGCGAGGTGGCTGTGGGAGAGGGAGCTGTCGGACGCAGTCATGGGGGCGGTCGTGCGATCTGCAATTGCGCGTACGGATGCGCTTTAATTAGCTTCCCCCAAATCTGAAGGCAAGGTACTCAAACTCAGGTGCCACTACATCTGATGTCGTCATGATCATTCAACGATTTACGCTAACGGCTCCGGTGCTTTTTTGGGTAGAAAAGTTTGACCGTAGTAACTATTGAGTAGTCGAGACATGAAGGCTCCAATGCAAGGACATTGTTATTATGTTTCTTTTTAACAAAGTTTTCGGAATGCTTGGCCTATAAATACCTCATGCAAGAGGCCGCATTTTTCCTTGTCAAAAACATGTTCTCATCCTTCATATTAAAATGCTGTTCCATATATCATAGACATGGAAGACATCAAGAAGTTTATGGTTCACATTTCCACCGCGACCCACTAACTTACAGAGCTTCATGGTTTGATACTGAGGTCGTTAGTGATTCCGGGCGTACTTGATGTCTCTCTGCCATAACCTGCTAGAATAACGTTCCTCGGCCATGAGACGCTTTGGGCATTGGTCTTGAGAACCATTATGGTGCATCATACTAGCTACTAGGAAGCTAGCGGACACGAGTTGTATGAATCAAATCGTACGGTTGATTGGTTGGGTTAGTGTTTTTTTTAAGGTGCCCAGTTTGTTAAGCATTTTACACGATCTGCCATAGAGTACTGATTCGGCTTTATTCTATCGTGTTAGTCTTTGCAAAAACATGGTTCAGGCCACGACGCCCTTGCAGAGTTCCTTCATCAACGTTCTTCATATGCATGTTACCATCTGCAGCTGCCGATCTCATCAATCTGTGCGTATGCCGTGCAGACAAGCCAGCAGCACGCGTGCTAGCTATTCTGAATAGCAGCCCAAGGTAGGGGGTCAGTGTCCCATGCCGGCCCATGCATGGCAAAGGTGAAAGCGCCCGAGGTACCCATCATAGCATTTGTACACTAGAATGGCCGGTTTGTTTAGGCTCTGGAGCGGCCTGTTTGTTTAGGCTTTTAAAAGAGAGCAAGAACTACATGTATAAAATGAAGTCATATGTCCAGAGGCATTATAGATAATTGTCATTTTCATCCATTCTTACAAATAAGGAGACGTAGTAGGAGAAGTCGTTATGTCAAACATTTTCAACCACACAGTCGCAGCCAGCACAACTATTTTCCCAGAGAAGCCACGATCACTGCCCGAGCCCAAACAAACAGGCTCTAATAAGTACTCCTACCACCACATAGAAACTTAGGTGCCCCTGAAATCTTCATGATTGTAGCATATCACAATAATTCAATTATTTACTCAAATTGACTCCAATGACTTTTTTCCTCTCAAAAATATTGACTGCAATAACCATTTAGTAGCCGAGACTTGGAGGCTTGGCCTATAAATACCACAAGCAAGAGGCTGCATTTGTTTTGTCACAAACATGTTATCATTCTGCATCTTAACATGTTATTCCATCGTAGAAATGGAAGGCATCAAGAATGTTCTGGTTCACAATTTCACTACAACGCACTAGCATATTCAACAAGCTTGCCATGGCGATACCAAGTGTGTGTCTTCCCGAAACAGTTACAATAGAATAATGTTCCTTGGCCGTCTAGAAGCTTAATTTGCTATGTGTGCGCTAGTCATGACTCATGAGAATTTTTATGGTGCATTACTATACGAAGTGGACACTAGTATTTATCAAACCGTTTCCTTGATTGGTTGAGTTAGTTTTGAAGTTGGCCAATCTGTTACAGATGTTACATGATTTGCCACCGAGGACCGATTCGGTTCCTGTTCGATCAAATTGTTAGTCTTTGCGTGGCCTCAATTTCTTTTTCGAAGGACAACATACACAGGGATCGATCCGCGTCAAAGCCGGCACCGCCATGTACCTTTTTTTTTTTCGAGATTACACAGTACAACTCAGACACTCACAACGCACGCACACTCACCCCTATGAATACACGTACGCAAACCCTACCCCTATGAGCATCTTTGAAGACTGAGCCGGCAAATCTAGAGATACGAAGTCACCACTGGCGCCTCGCTGTCGACGGGAGCGTCGCCTACCACTGAAAGCACAAATGCCGTTAAATCCTTGAAAATTCGCTCCTACGGGGAGTCGAACCCAGGTCCTGAGAGGTGTTACTCGGATGCCTTAACCACTAGGTCAAGACCCCTTTCACAATGACTATGTACCTGAACGTTCCAAGCTCACAACGACCGCGAAACCCGGCCCACACCGACGCGAGCCTCTTAAAATTAGCAGCCCAAGGTCAAGGCCCCATAGAAACTCGTTTATCACAATCATTCAATGATTTACTGTAATTCAATGATTTACTGCACAGTCACAAAAAAATCAATGATTTACTATAATTGACTCCAGTGATGTTTTCTATATATTAAAAACATGACCGTATGCGGTAACCATTGAGTAGCCTAGACATGAAGGTGCCCATATATGCAAGGGCAATGTTATATTGTTTCCTTGTAAAAAAAAAAGGTATCTGAATGTTTGGCCTACAAATACAAAAAGCAAGAAGGGCGCACTTTTATCATCACAAACATGTTCTCATTCTGCATCTTAATTGACATGTTCCATCGATGCGTAGGCATGGAAGGCATCAAGGAGTTTATGGTTCACGGTGATACTGAGGTTGCCACCGTGAGAGCATATGTTTCAGTGTGTGCATCTACCCATGACCACGAGTAATTAACTTAGCCTAGCATTCCAGCTGCATGCATGTTTCATCTATTCTGTCACTACTCGTCCACAGGCCTCTTTTGCTGCGTCCTGAAGAAGTGAGAATCGTTTGCTCGGAGTACAAGAACAAATTCTTAATTTCTTCGCAAAAAGAAAATTGGTAAAAAGGAAAAGAAACTGTCGTTGAGTCAGACAAGATGTCTCCGCCATAAAATGGATTCACAGCGCCGCCCCGTACAGCCGCGTCACGTCCCCCTCACGTCCCCCTCACTCCGACCGACCGACCGCCGAATCCGAATAAAATCAATATGGGCAAATACAGGATGCATAAATAATTACCCGACACTATCCGTGCCCGCATCCGAATCCGAAAAATAATAACGGAATAGGATACGGGATGAGTGGTTTCCGTCCCGAATCCGAATATCATGTGATCTAAGTAAGTATATAACAATTATAGACTAAACAATATGATGTAAAATCGTGAGATTAACATAAATAAGAGTCAAAATGATCTTGATAATGTATTTCAATGATTAGTATGTCCTTTTTATTCTAATTGCTTCTCTATCTTTTGATTTTTTTCATCCTTACAAACTATACGATAATATCTGTCTCCGACTCCGAATCCGAACAAATAATATGGGACAGGATATGGGATGTAGAAATAATTATCCGGTGGTATCCGCTCTGACTCCGAATCCGAGTGAAAAAATATAGAATAGGATACGAGATAAGCGCTATCCGCCCGTATCCGATCCGTTTTCAGCCCTACCCCTCACCTTGACGCGCCGCATCTCTGCTCGTCTGCGTTGCCGCGCGCGTCTCTACAAGCACTCGCCGCCCTTGCTCGCCACGTCCCCTTGCCGTCGAGCCACCGGAGGCACTCCTCGTCGGTGCCGATGGCGGCGGCCGGTGTTCCCTCTCGACGCCGTACTTCGGTGGTGGAACAGAGACACTGGGGCCTGACGGTCCACACCTTCATCCGCCTGGCCCCCATGACGTACTCCGGCTCCATCTCCAGGAAGCTGTTGGTGACGATGCCGTCGGCCTCGGCCAACACTTGCTCGACGTCGTCTGCAAACTTCTCGATCAAACCCAGGCAGACCGCGGAAGAAGCCGGGAGCTTAAGCCCTCGCCTCATTATGCCCGTATTGCCGATCCTGCAGTATCGAAAGCCACCAATCACATCTTCATGATGGTTGTAGCCTAATTATATCACAATCATGCAATGATTTACTCTAATTGACTCTGGTGATTTTTTGTCCTCTAAAAAAGTTGACTGCAGTACCATTGAGTAGCCGAGACTTGAAGGCTGCTTGACATATAAATTATAGATACCACAGGCAAGAGGCCGCATTTGTTTGTCACAAACATGTTCTCATCCTGCGTCTTAACGTACACGTTGTTCCATAGTAGTAGACATGGAAGGCATCAAGAAAAAAAACGGTATCTGAATGCTTGGCCTATAAATACCACAAACAACCCATTCACTTGCTCATTGCGCTGGATATTCCTAAATGGGTCATCAAGGAAATTGATAAAATCAGAAGAAAGTTCTTGTGGAGAGGGCACAAAGAGCTTCGTGGTGGTCACTGCCTTGTCGCATGGGAGCGAGTTATGCGGCCACTACAATTTGGAGGCCTTGGGATTCACAACTTGGAAACACTTGCTTGGGCACTTCGAATGAGATGGTTGTGGTTTGAAAAGACAGAGCCGGAACGGCCTTGGGCCTCACTCGGTGTCCAGGCACCGGCTAATGCCCGGGCCATGTTTGCCGCCTCAGTCACTACTATCATTGGAGATGGCCGTTCTGCGTCATTTTGGTTGGACAGATGGATACATGGTAAATCGATAAGCGAGTTAGCTCCGGCCCTCATGCCCTATGTCAAGAAGAGGGTGGCGAAAGCGGACGGTTTGGGAAGCTCTCCAAGGAGATAGTTGGAGAGATGATTTTGGGGGAGGGCTGTCTGTTCTAGCAATTTGGCAATGCTTCCAACTATGGGTGCTAATGCAGGAGATAAGCTTAACCCCCGATCAGAAGGACAAGTACGTGTGGACGCCGGAAGCCTCGGGCATTTTCTCAACCAAATCAGCATATAACCGTTTCTTCATGGGGACAGTCAGTTTTGAGCCTTATAGAAGGCTGTGGAAATCATGGGCTCCTCTCAAGGTCAAAATATTTCTGTGGCTTGCAATTCTCAACCGTTGTTGGACAGCGGACCGCCTTGCGCGTCGTGGATTGCAACATCCTGATCATTGCCCGTTATGTGATCAAGAGGAGGAGAACATCCAACATGTGTTGACTGATTGCGTCGTCGCGAGGGAGGTGTGGTTCCATGTGCTCAGCAAGGTGGGAATGCCTGGCCTAATGCCTTCACAGGATGAGCTAAACTTCAAGAGCTGGTGGCGCCAATCTCTCAAAAGGGTGCCAAAAGAAAAGAAAAGAGGATTCAACACACTTGTCATGCTTGTGTCGTGGGCAATTTGGAAGCAACGGAACCGCTGTGTGTTCGATAACGCGCGCCCCCAACCAGCAGTGATCATCCGAAGCATCTATGAAGAGGCATCGGAATGGAAGATGGCTGGGGCGAAGAGGTTAGCCGAGCTGCTGCCATAGCGCTCTCCTCTGTTTTCCTGTTTGGTTGACCTATTTGTAACCGGTGCGAATGTAATTGTGACACACGGCCAGCCCGAGCCTAGAGAGGGCAATGTACTTTTTATCTCTCCTTAATGAAATGACACGCAGCTCTCCTGCGCGTTCGAGAAAAAAAATACCACAAACAAAAGGCCACATTTTTAACGTCACAAACATGTTCTCATTTCGCATCTTAACATGTACCATCGATCGTAGGCATGGAAGGCATCAAGAAGTTTATGGTTCGCGGTGGTACTGAGGTTGCCACTATGACATCAACTTTGTCACTGTGCGCATGTACCCATGACCACGATTAACTTAGCTTAGCTTTCCAGTTGCATGCATGCTTCATCTACTCTCTGTCCTACTAGACCACGGACCTAGCTGCATCCCGAGCGATGATTCAGAGTTGTTTCTGTTTGTACTAGTAGTACAAGAAGTCAAGAACAGAGTCTTTTCTTCGCAAAAATTAAGAGAATTGATAAAAGAAAGAAAAGAAACTGTCGTCGAGTCAGACACGATGTCGCCACCCTAAAATGGGGTCCAAAGACCGCATGCTCGCAGAAAAGGTTATGACACGTCGGGCGCAGTGCCACGCAACGCGATCGATCGAGCGTCCAGTGAGACGAGGCAAGACCTGGCTCGCCACGTTGGCGCAGACAGCCGGGCGGGCCCACTTGTCCTCATGATACGTACGTGTCGCTTTGAGCTGGTGGTCGTGTAGCCAGGTGACCCATGGAGGTCACATTCGCACAGCTGCCCCGCCGTCGTGACAGCAGTGCAGTACGAAACGTTGGCGTTGAACCAACTGCATGCATCGCCGTGCCGGTTGCTGGTGCGCAGGTAGGAGTAGCTGCTAGCAGGCGATCTGTTGCCATGGATGGTACGGTGGTCCACCGGCAGCTTCACCTGTCCCTTCCGATCGAGAGACAACGAACCAAGAGCATTGTTTTCCCATAGATGTTTCTCACTGTTTCACAGTTGCCGTGCTACTCTCACTGTTTGACTCTCAAGAGAGATGCACAGCGGTTTTTGGAGGAGCCGATGATGTCGATGGCTGCATTATGCGTGTCGTGCGTGCACCAATGGCGGACCAACACCGCTGGGAAAGCGAGTGATGGGGGACGACAAACTGAAAGTGAGATCATTGACAACGAGAGGTTGATCGGCAGGGAAAAGAAACACTCTCTACTTAGTACTAGTAATGCGGTAATTAATGATCCTTAGCAAGATAGGCGCAAGTTTGGTTTCTGCCAAACTTTGTCCTAATGGGGCCCTCATGTCTATGACAGTACAAGATCATTCACAGCCAAGCTCATTAACCAGTTCACTTGACTTGGGGAACCACACGTACACCTCCTCCTCCTCCAACCTTCTCTATAAGCGCACCACCAAGAAACGCAGATCCACCCACGACGAACTAGCTAGTTACTCTGAGAGAAGAATAACACACCTGGCCGTAGTGATACTTAGCATAGTACCATGGGCGGCCTAAGCGTGCTCTTGGAGACGACGACGGCGAAGCGGCAGCTGCAGTACGCAGCAAGGAGGATAACACGCCTCAAATCATAAGCAAGGCCACCCTCCTGAACGCCGCCGCCTCCAAGAGCAGCGGCGGCGCCCCCTGCTTCCCGGCAGCTTCTCCCATGTCGCTGCCGGTGCTGGCGACCTGCTCGTTCCTGCACCGGTGCTTCCACTGCCGCCGGGAGCTCGCCGACGGCGTGGACATATACATCTACAGGTCAGTACGTACGATTGAGCCGTGCACGTCTCTGATGCCGCACGTGTTTGGTTTCTTGATGTCGTCATGCATCGTGGTGGAGATGTGCAGAGGCGACAGGGCGTTCTGCAGCGAGGAGTGCCGGTGCCGCCACATCCTGCTGGAGGACGACGACGGCGCCATCGACTGCGCCAGGGTCGCCGCCGCGGACCGGTCCCGCCGTCGTCGTCAGGCCGTCGCCGGCGGGTGCGCGTTCTAAGCACATGCATGTACAGGAAGACGCGTCGAGAAACTTGTGCAAGAACCAGAAAGGCATCGTCGTCTATTAGCACTAACAGAGGGAGCTGGATCGTTCACGTACGTAAACGATCGAGAGATTAACTTAGCTCTTGGATTGAGTTCGACGGTTCAGATTAAATCTTGGTATTCGGGGCATCTGAAGTGAGTGAGAGGGGCCTTTCGTTTGGAAGGGGATTTTGTTCAGTTTGTTTGTGGCTACATTTCTTGTTTTGTTCTGAGCTCTCCGTGTTTCTGTGTATAATATGTAATATATTATCTGTTTTTTCGGTTTCTTTGGTGATGTGTACCTTTATTTGGATGAAATTTTGTAAGTTCCCAGCGACGTACTAGGTCAAAACTTCATTAGCATTGAAATGCAACACTGTTCCAACTAAAGATACAAATTTGTCAAAACGGCGTTATCTACACACTGCTCCCATGGTCTGAATCCAGGTGTCAATAAAGATCATAGTACATTTGTTCCTCCCCTGTTTGTTTGTTCATGGTTGAGATCTTGCTGATGTGATTTGCCCCTGAAAATAGTTTTCACAGGCGGTTCATATTACGCCCGTGGAAATAGCTTACAGATGGTTGGATATTGTTGATTATGGATGCAAATGGCCATGACACGATGACTAAAGAAAACCTGCTTCCCTCTATTCTGGTTTCTTTGGATCCATTATCCGCGTACTGCATGCATAATATGGCAAATAAATACGTTGCCTTTGGTAGTAGGCAAAGAGTTCATGCATGTTAATTGATCAACTGTTCTAATTCTTCTGAACTTCTGAATGACACTTCAAATCCGTCAACAGCATGGCCATCATCTCTTTGGAATGGCTGACTAAATCATGCATCCCAATTTCATGAGGCGAGTGAAAGCAAAGTAAACATATCGATCTCTTCTTCACTGACAGTTTAAATATGAGCTGTGGTCTGCACTCTGCACAGTTTATACTTAAACTGTCCATACAGAACATGCATCCATGGCCAATAGGTAGATGGATTTCCTGAGGTATTGGAGATGAACAAATTACTACGATGGGGATGGATCTGCATCAATTGTTTTCATATCAGCGGAGCCCTGGCACTTGACTGGACACTTGAAAGTTGCAGGCGAGGACTTGAGTTGAATGGAGGTCAAATCCGCCTCGAACGGGTGCGTCTTTGTTGAATGGAGGCTATTTTGAAGCAGGCATATGTCTTTAAATGCACCATCGATCCTTCATTAGTACCCCATCCTTCAAGAAAAGCAAAGAACTGTCCATTGGATCGAAGAACTATTACAAACTTAATATTTTATTGAGTAACTGTGACCTTCTCTGTAACAATGTAAGCAAGAGATAGATAGGTCATGTGAGTGTGACATGTTTGAGTTATGAAATTTGTGACACTGAATAAGGTCTCGACCACCTCCCGCCCCAATTGCAAAGGTTGCAGGCTCTTTCAGACATGGATTTAACTTGTCAGAAAGTGTGTGACATTCAAAACTGAACAGAGGCGCTGCAGAGTAAACAGTTTGGATGGCAAGGAGTTTCAATGTCTGACTGAATAATGCATCCCAATTTTGCGAGGTTTCTTTCAATTATCCATGAGTTTAGCATGTCAAACAATGTGATGTAAACGCTGAAAAAAAACTAAATCTCTACTTCGCCAACAAGAGCGGGTAAATACATTATCTCCATTCCATAACTTGGTTTTCCATTCTGTTCGATATCCGAGATGAACAAACTATCACGACGAGTATACATTATCTCCCGACTGATTTGTTCATGTCGATCCAGATATTGAACATGGCACAAGAGAGGCCTACGCAGCATCTCTATTTTGTGAGTTTCCTTCGGTTAACCATGAGTTCAGCATGCATATCATACTGCGAAGAAAAAGCATCACATGGTCACATGTTGGCAGTAGGCAAATATTTGACGCCAAATTGATCAGGCTTCCCGAATGACAAAAACCGAATCATGCATCTCAGTCTCTTGGTGTGAGCGAAACTAAACGTACTTGTACTGGTCAGAATCCTTAAATACCCCTGTTGTTTTCCCTCCTTTCACTGAGAGAATGCGTTTCCGCAGGCCGATAGGGCGGCTTGACATTTCAGTCATTGGGAAATTGGAGATAAACAAACAACAGCCATAACAATGTGTTTCCGTAGCTGTGGACTGGGTGCCTGGCGAGGAACTGAAAATGTTCAGGAGGCCGGCTGGCACCAGCGGTTCCAACTGCCAATTGCTGCGGCGACGTCAACGTCCAGGTCCGTGCAAAGGGCAATGGGTACGGCAACCATACCGGTGGTGTCAGGAGGTGGCTGCCATGGAAAGCAGCACCATGGAGGCTACAACAAGCTCCCGCGTTGGCGTAGACCGGGGCACAGGATGTACTCTGCGAGGAAAAAGAAAAGAAGCAACTCCAGATCGGAAGCAGCAGCAAGATCTCCACTGAAGAGCTGCAAATCACTTCGTGCCCAGATCGAGTATCACTTCAGCGCAAGTATTCCGAGGACGGACACATATGTGAGGAACAGAATGTATCCTGCTTACGGTGTCATAATTTTTACCTTTTTTTATGAAGAACTAGCGTATGTAATACTCACAATCCTTTATCCGATCAGTTATATTTCAGTTATTTATTGCAATTTGTAATCTTCGGTTAATTCACCAGTTTTCTTTTTTGGTGCGTTGTACACTTAGTTGAGCTCTCCACAAGTTCTTTTTCACAAAAGATTATATATAGAGTATTTACAAAAAACTCTCCTCAAAATTACATTGAGGTTTATTATTGTATTCAAACAATAATGTAGCGTATTTCTGGCCACTGAATTTTGGACAGGCGATCAAAGATTCAACTATAATAAAGTAGTGGGAATTTAATTAACACTTGACTGGCTAAACCGTGGATCTCTATTTCGTGATATTCCTTTGGATGAACCATGAGGTCTGCGTGGGTGCCATCGTGAAGTAAAGGCATCACACATTGGTAGCAGGAAACTAGCTGACGCCAAATTGATCAGCTTTCTTGAATGACAGAAACAGAATTGTGCATCTCAGCCTTCTGGTGTGAGCAAAACTACACCTCCTTTTCACTGGTGAGAGTGGTTAAATAGTCCTGTTGTTTCGCGTCCTTTCATCGAGACAATGCGTTGGCAGCTTGACGTTTCAGTGGGAAATTGGAGATAAACAAACAACAGTTACCGTAATGAACTGCCAGTCTAATTAACTGAGTGCATGTTGTGGCGCTGCATGTGTTCAGGAGGCCGGTTGGCACCGGCGTTGTTTAAGTTGTGATCTTCTGTTATTTCACTTATACAAAACGCGTGTTTCTTTTGTATGAATAAATAACTAATAACGTATACTACAGGGTACTAGCAAACTCGCGCGAAACAGAGTAGGGACTAGGGGATACAGTCAGGGAGCCATGCTCTGTCTCTTGCTGGTGTACACTTCATTGCCCAGACATGGAGCTTGGATTTTTCATGCGCTCGTATCCATCAGGTTTATTACCTGTAGTCTCCTCCGCTGTGGCTGATCCGCCTTCAGGACCCAGCAATGGCAACGGCGGCGGCGAGAAACGTTTCTTCTCCAGGTCCAAGTAACGGCGTCGGCGACACAGGTCTCGCCGCCGCAGTGCTCTGCTCGATTCAGAAGATCAGGTCTCTGGTCCTTGAATCCCGTGCCCACATACACGCCGGAGCAGTGTCTTGTGCTACGAGACATGTCAAGGAACGGCCGAGTCGAGCCACGAGCTTGAGCGCAGGCGCAGGCGCAACCGCCGCCGCCGCCCATGGCCACCGCGCTCTCCTGGCGCCCGCGGCGGAGGCGTTTCTTTGGGCGCGCGGGGTGACCGTGGCGGTGGCTGGAGCTTCGAAGGGGTGCGGCAGAACGCGGAGCCAGCATGGTGCCAGAACCGGCTGCGGGTGGTCGGCGGCAGCGGCGCGGCGCCGCCGGGTAACCAGTCACCGGCCTGGAAATTTTCAAAAAGCCCCCTGGTTTGGATCGCGATTCAAACATTTAGGTGGTGTTTGGCAAATGGGAAACGAGGGTTGGGTTTCGGATAGGGAAATGAGTCTTGAGGGAATGAAGAGTTGAGATTTAATAAAATGAAGAAATGAAGGGTCCAGATTTCTCATCACATTTCCCTTTCCCAATCCCAATCCTCATTTCCCAATATCCAAACACCACGTTACAGAAAACCTCCTTATTTGGATCGCATTATTGATCGCGATCCAAATCAGAGGTATATATGTAAATAACTGGATCGCAGATAATATTTGCGATCCCAATATATGCAAAAAGCCCCCTCTCTTTCGCAAATGCCCCCTTGGTATATATGCAAGCGATGATTACTGCTGCAAGCAACCTGATGATGAACATGATCTGCATGCAGTAGTGCCTCTTTCAGCTTTCAGATTTTGTATCATTGACGACAAAAAAATTCTTGTTGTGGATTGATGAATTTCACATGTATGCATCGCCCTTTTTCCTGTTATTATAAAGATAAAGACAAGTGCGTGCTTTTTAGTTTCTACACTCCATTTTGGCACATATTAAATGGCCTACTTCAAGTGTGAGTAATGAAAAATATGCTCCAACAAGCGTTTTTTTTCTCTATGCATGTTTATTTGCTCCAAGCAAGAAACCCGTGTTCTTCACCATTAATGTAAAATACTGTTCCATTGCTATGTGCTAGGAATGACCCTCCTGATCATTCAATTCGACAACATGGCATGCTTAAAAATGTGAAATGAAAACATCAGATTTGGCAGGGGACGAAATGACTTTCTTCTTCTTGTACAATGAGCATCCCATTTATGTGAGGTAAGAGAGACCGAGATGACCAATACATTCAGTTCTGCACCACTGATAAGAGCTTAAATACAACGGCGCCTTTCTCATCTGTTAGGAGAGGAAATTTATGACCGATAGTTCAACTTCAGCACTAAGAAAATTCAGTACTAGGATATTGGAGACAAGCAAAATAGAGCTGTGGCAAAGACGGTCTCTGCAGCAATGGCTGGGCTGTGGAGGCATCCAAAGAAACAGAAAGTGTCTAAGCAGCAATAGAATATTGTGCTGGCAGGAGGTCTCTTCGAACCTGTCGAACGTGTCTACTTCTGATACCATGAGAGAATTAGATTACGGGGAATAGTTTGATGAATAGCATGGGTGCATATATTTTTCGGGGTCTACCGTATCCAAGTGGTATACGGACAACTCCTAATAGTACTATTACGAGTTGTCTGTATATCTGCTTCTAGGATGATATTGTTCAAATACCCCCCCACACCATTCTCATCTCCAACGGAGAGTAAAATATTACTTAGTTGATAAAACGGGCTGTTACCATGAAAATGCTCTGTATCATGTTGTCTGATCGTTTTTCATGTTTAAGTTTAACATCTGCAGATGAATGGAGGCTAAATCGAACAAACAAGATTCAAGTCGAATTTCAGACATGCTATATCACTCCTCTGCCGTTCTTCTGTCATATGTTTTATCACGATGAGCATCATGCTATTTTTTAACTTTATGATGGTGAGAAAAATAAATGCTGACGGCAGTAAGAAGCTCTGTAACATCTTGGCCCTGTTGGTTGCTACATGAAATCATTTGCTTGTGTACATTTTGGATTACAAATGAGAAAGAAGATCCCCAATGCAGCAGCCTACTCTACATCCTTCAGATCACAGAGCTCCGACTGTTTTCAACGTTAGTACCAACAGACTGCACCTTCGCAAAATAAAATAAAAGGTACTATAAGACTGCAGATTCCAAAACCCAACATGGTAACAACATAATTAGTTGCTGTATGCACTCTTTCCAGACTTCATGCTTGTTTTTACACTACAGTTAAACCATTTATGGACCAAGATAAATAAAATGCAAACTAAAAGACTCCAAAGAGAATGTTTGCTGAGCGCCAGAATCAATCAGATTCTTAGAAACAACTTCCACACCGAATAATCAAGCAGATAGATTTGGCTTGTATGGAGCACTAAGCACCAACATTCCCCATATCCCTCCCCCACTCCGCTTCATCTACAGAATAACTAATTTTTTTTTACACAAAAAACAATTGCACGAGCTAAACCCTTCTGGTCATCATCTCGTCCATCATGACCAGCTAAGGCATAGCCGTCAACTTCCCATTTCTGATGGCATTCATGGGAGCATTTAGAAGCTCTCCGCTTCAAAGTGCAGCTCTCCCTTTGGCCGCCACTCTGTGTGCGCCTTCACAATGTCGGCTCCAGACTCCAGCTGAAGGAGATGGTCGCACTGGATGGCAACAGCGCCTTGATCTCCATCGGTGGTACAATCTCCTGTGACTGCTGTGAGTGACTGCAGCACACTGTCACGGCCACACTCCTTCCTGTAGTCCAGGGTCATACTTGCAAGTTCATGCTTCTCCAGTATTGAAATTGGTGCGCTCTGTCATTAAAAAAAAGGAAGGTTAAGTAACTCTGACTCATAAAGAAAAGTTAGTAACTCAGCAGATGACTATGGATGACAGTACTAACGATTATTTTAAATGTATAACTAGAGCAGATGTTTTAGAAAAATAAAAGATGAATTCACACAGTGATGTCCTCTAAACAACCATAGGGCAATCTGGTAAACATCAAATATTTCTTTCATCCAAAACAATGAATAAAAGGGAGAAGAGAAACAACCTCAAGAATCCACCCAATGTACTTAACATTGTTCACATGCTGGTTGACATCAAGATCACTCCACCTAGGCTGTTGCAGACAATGGAACCACATGACAAATCTTGTAATGTAACAGCAGTTAGTAGACAGAAAATGGTGACTACGAATGCCTAAAAAACTTACAGTAAGCCCCTTCCTTATGAATTGCTTGGTAGAACCACCATCAATTTTGTTCCTTGGCTTGGCTAACGTTTCACTCTGCTCATCTGTTATAGCTGAACGGCTATTGAAGTATGGGCCTATTTCAGCTCTGACTTCCTCTGGCATTTTTGAAAGTCTTCTAGTCTTCTTATTCATCATCACCCAAATACTGCATGCAAGGATCCAAAGGAGTAATAATTAAGAAGCTGCATCAAATGATCAAACAGGTTCTTGACACATGAAATGGATGGAGCCCAACCTTGTAGCTCTCAAGATTGTTCGGCCAGAGTTGTAGTCACGGACATGCCAGTCTCGACGCATGCCATTTTTCCCAGAAGCAGCAACCCATGTGTCAACTTGAACCATATCCCCCCTAAGATGGAAGGTTGCAAAAATAGTCACATTAAATTCATGAACAATGTCTGCGTATACATTAACTATAAAAGAATTCCAGTATAAATTGTCTCTTCATTTTCTAGTTACATAATTGAATGATAGTAGCATTACTATTTGCTGTACAGTATAGAGTTGATGCTTACAGCTGCTGAAACATACTAGTCTTAGTTAAAAAAAATCCACTGCAGCTTCTTCCTTGGTAGCTCAAAGGCATTCATTGCCATAGGGTGGAATCATTAATTCTAACACCTATAACGATAAACTGGGATCCTCAAAAGGCAACATAACCTCACGTCTCTTAGTTAAAAGATCCAGGGAAGCTAGAAACAAACACCATTATTGGTCAATTTAGGCAATGAACACGGAATGACCGAAAGTTTCCGTTGACACTAACTGATGTCTGTTCTTTCATTAGTGGTGTTTGTTTTCGTATTCTGTCACGAGCAATATTCTATTTTTCAAACTTGATTTCACACATGCTTCGATCAGCAGCGATCTATCGGTTATCTCTGAGTAATGGAATAATTATGTTCCATACAAAATCAACTAGGCTTTGTATGCTTCAACGTAATGCTGTGCACCGTAGTCTCTTAAATTTGTGTGGTTGTATCACTTTGCCCCTCAACTTGCAGTTTACTTTGGCGCCTCCTTGAACATAACTCAGTTGCAGCAGCACCCCGTTTACTACTGGGCCTAGCTTCTTGACACTTGGTGCATGTGAAGGTGGCAGACCATGATGCTTATGTGGACAAGATGAACGTCATGCAAGTCTAGCTCAGGTGTGACACGTCATTTTTACCCTTTTTTGAAACGGGTGTTCTGACCATGTGCCAACATATAGTCTTTGGCACTACTACCTCCAAAACGAACAATTGACCAAAAACATCTCCACGGCGGTCGGTAGGGGCTAACCAGTCAAGATCATTGAGGTTATCACTACACGATCAGGGGCAGCATGCTGGCGAACAGTAGCTTCTATAGATTTTGCGGAATTTTGTTGGGGTAACGTGACGCCGCTAAGAGGTTGTAGCATCGCCCCTGGTGGTCTGGGCTCAGGATATTTGGTTTCTCAGCAGGCTGATAATTCGTAAGAGGTTCGGACACCTCAACTTTGGCTTAACACTCAAGTGCGCCCCGAAAATTGTTGACTACAATACTAGATAAAAGTTGTGGCTATGCACCTTTGGCTTAACACTCAGGTGCGCCTCACTAGATTTGGCATTCGTTTGGATCGGCTCCAACGAATTGGTCACCCAAGCACCTGAGCCCGCGAGTCACCGGCTTCAGTTCAATTTGACACCCGCATGTTGGCGAGATGGAGGTGGCGAAATTGCTCGCTAAATCGTTGGCTGGCCCACTTATTGGCATTGCCAAGCTGGGCATGAGCCCATCATACCCTTGATGACCCGAGAGCAAAAAGGACGGCCCATGTTTTGCGCAAGCCTAGGGATCCCCCTCTTGCGCGCGGCGAGTGCATGCGATTGGTAAATGTTGTGCTTTATAGGGTCCATGTGACTGCCCAGATTTAACATGGGAAATTTTGTCATTGGTAGTGTGTGTTCGTCAATAGTTCAGTTATATGCTTTGCCATAGAATGGTAGTGCTTGAATGCCCTTGGGTTGGTGGATGAGTTTCATCTGTTACGATTTAGGTGCAATTCATTATGTAAATGGAGCCAAATGGAGAGAATTTAGGTGATTTCACCTTCCAACGGAGGGAAATGACACCTAAACCAGCTCAGCAAATTTTTTTGTTTCAAATTATCAAATATAAGCTCAACTAGCAAGCACCAAGAAAACAAGATCTGTTAGAAAATGGAGAAAATGGACACCATGGTACAGGGACGCACAAAGTAAATCAAGTTGAGAACGCAAAGTGACACAGCAGCCAGTACGAGGGTAAAGAGCAATATATTCTAAATATAATGAGTAGTCGAGAGGTATTGCATTCATGCAAGAGCAAGTGTGGAGAGGAGCACCACCATATCCCTATTTGTAGCACAGACATTTAAAAAGGTCTGTAATCATGAGTCAACCATGCACAGATCACTCGATTTCCATTTATTCCCAGAAGCATAGTTGACTACAATACTAGATAAAAGTTGTGGCTATGCACCTTTTACCCACCACTGAAACAAGAGATCAAGCTCGGTGGGTGACAGGAGTCACAATAATGGCAAGCTCAATAGCTCATCCCTTGAGACATTGGACTTCTGAATATGCGAGTAGATAATGAATCCTATCTATGTGGTTCAATTTGTTTCCAAATGTAGAGTTCAATTATTCACATTTCACTAAGTTTATCTCCACGAAAGCATGTACATGCCTGATGCCCCTCTTAACTCACACAAAAAAATCATCTACTGAAAGAATGTTAATTTTCATCCCACGCAAAGAAACCAAGTTTCCTTTTGTGAAGCCCGCATAAAAAATGACTTGTTAAACTTGCATCCCCTAGTTAGCTGCATTTGGATAGCTAAAAGGCATATAAAACTTTACAACTACCTAGTATATGAGCTTGTATGCCATGTTTCTCAGACTCAAACATGAGACATGAATCTGTACGTGAGTAATACTATCATAAATAACGTACTTGCTGAAACAAACAAATAATATGAGGTACCAATTGAAGTTGGAACAGGCAACGAAAAAGAGTTGTTTCGCCAAGTACAATAGAACTGGAAAGAGACATTATGGTCACTGATTGAATAAAAGGTGGAGGGGGAGGAAATAGGGTGCTCTGCAAATAAATATAATATATGATCTGTTGTGACTCATAGCAAAGTACCATGATGGATATTGCTCAACAGCAAGCTGGATTTTGCTGACAACCCATATCAAATTCCGTTTGCTCATCTCTGGCGTAGCCCCAAAACCATCTCCAAGAAGACCAGCAGTCTTCACATGGTTAAGGGCCGTTTCCTAAAGAAAAATAAAAATTAATGCCAGCAGTACAGAAACTACAAATTATAACAGGAGATCAGGAAGCAGACAGTATAATCATGTCACTAACTCACCTGTAAATGATTCATTAATGTTTCTATAGAAGCCGTACGATCAGCACCGATTTCATAGGACCGAATCAAAAAATTCTGCCTAAACACCAGTCCATCCTGGATAATTCTACCAAAGCCAAATGTGTCAACAAGCATGTCAGGTCTCTTTGGCTTCCAGTCAAGCAGTGTCCACTGCTTCTCAGCCGCAAGGAAGATGGTTGTGACAGCCGCAAGAATTATACTCCAATCAGGTAGCTGGTTATAGAAAGTCTTTGGAGCACTATGAGGCACTGTCTCCTCATTGTCATGGCCCATACTCTTATGGTTAACCTTGGTGCCGTTCACCTTGGGCAGGGCTTGGGCTTGTGCTTTTACTTGCATGGCCCTGGGAGGTGTATTAGGCTTTGCAGTAATGCCACGGACACTCAAATTGTCCGGTAATTCACCAGCTGAATTTTTGGAGCTTCTAACTGATGTAGCTGGTGAAGGCCCTGGACCAGGGAAGAATGAAGAGGCTGCAACGGACCCAGCCATGACTGGACCACACTTGATGCTTCAAACTCTTCAAAATCACACACTATATGTCTCAACCTGAAGAAAGAATCAATAAGGGGAATTTCATATGAGAATATATCCACATGCACGGCAATTGGGAACAGTTATTGCAGATTGTATCAGTTGAGAAGTGTTAACTTTTATTTAATCAGGAGAGCAAAAATGCAGAATATGTTCTTGCAAACTAAAGAATACCCAAATGAACCAAGCATATTGTT
This sequence comes from Eragrostis nindensis, assembly GCA_012490785.1. NCBI lineage: Eukaryota > Viridiplantae > Streptophyta > Magnoliopsida > Poales > Poaceae > Eragrostis > Eragrostis nindensis. The sequence goes on along the minus strand of JAAXCT010000518.1, from coordinate 71,078 downwards.
CATTTTTCTGCTATGCACAGAAAAATTTTATCTCTCAGAAATTCCCATAATAGAATCAAAGCTAAATACTTTGAAAAGTGAGGACGACCTACTGGATCCAGATATAAAAATGTACACCTTTCTGGAAAAATGATGGCCAGCACCAAAATAGATTTCCACAAAAATTTCCTTCGAACCATTTCAGCAAAGCAAACAATGCTCCATTCAGCTAAGTATCGCAGTAAGTTGGCCAAAGACCAGTTTATGGGGCAAACAAATGCTTTTATCGCAAGAACAGACGAGCATTGCACATTTCGTTCAAGACCTATTCATACCCACGGTTTCACCCGAAATCAAATGGTCTGAAAAAAAAAGGAACCAGAAGCATTCATTGGAGCAAAAATCGCCAAAAAATCCGAACTTTTACCCCCACAAAAACGCCATCGGACCACATGCGCACCAATACTCTGTTGTTTACCACGAAAAACGCCAGATCTAGCAAGGGAGCGCCAGTAATCCACCACAGAATCAAGAACGCAACCGGCTAATCCATCACGAAATCCCAAATCCTTCCGACAGAGAGCGGCCACCAGATCGCAAGAACTCACCGTGCTTGCGCCCCAGGAAACGAGACCGCAGCCGCCGCCAACTCCGGTGACGCTCTCCGGCCTCCTCCTCCTTCTCCTCACCACGCTCGCGCAGGTAGAGGGAGAAACGCGTGGCCACCGACTCGGCTCGCCAGGTCACGCGAGGTGAAGAGAGAGAGCGAGGGGTGAGGCTTCGTTTTCTTCCCTCTTCGCCACCTCACGCCATTGCTGATCTTGTTCCCCTTCCCTTAATGTCTTTTCTTTAATTTTATTTTTCTTGGAAAATGTTTTTCGTTATTATTTTTAGGTTAGTAAATCAATAAAGCAGCCCACATAGGCCCAGTCCATGCGAGGCCCATTCTATTTGGGAAGGGGGAATGAGGCCCAACACCCCCTGCCCCTCCATCACTGTGAATTCTCGGAATGCGCGATGGATTCTTCATTTTTTCTCTTTTTGAATCGAATGCTCCATCACTCCATGGATTATGCATGCGTGCCAAAGCAAGAATTGAATGATACGTGATTGGTTCCTCGGCTATGTGGCCGGCCATGCATTAAAATTCATGGTGCCAGAGCAAGAAGTGGATTTCCTTTCAAAAAAAGCAAGAAGTGGATGAAACTAATAGTCATGGCAAAATTGTGAGGTGGACTAAGATTTCTACCCTGCTTCGAGCATGTATATAAACACCATGCACCGCTTCAGCTTTAATTTGGCCGTGCATCGCATTTGCAGCATTGAGTTGTGGCCTTCCATATGCTTAGAGCGGAGTATCATTTCCATGAGGTATTGGAGGTTAACAAATTACGGAAGAAGCAATGTGTTGGTCTGCACTAAATTACAGAACGGTAAGAATTAGTATTGTTACTGCTAATCCTGGGCTTAAGCGTTGGGAAAAGAGCATATAAACAACTTTTTGTTGCGATTCCTTTTTTTTCGTTGCTTTTACTGACTTATTATCACTGCAACCCTATGTTGTTGCCAAGGTCGTGAGGAAATGGACCGCCAGTAACGTGTACACAGTCAGTTCCACAAACCCCGTTGCGAGGTGGAGGTTAATGTAAAGCAGCAGGCAAGTTGAGAGATATTGTGTAAACCCTTAATGCTTTCGAAGGATGAGAATTGTGTCGAGTCCTAATTGGATTGCACGTCCACCCACCTTAATTTGGTATTGCATTGATGCCTTCTCGGTGAAAGCTTGTCACAGCAGATGCTACAATCTCCATTTTTGATAGTACACTGGAATACTGCAGTCTTGGGTGGCAAAGTCCATTCTCATGATCCACAAGATTACTACTCCCTCCGTTTTTAATTATATGACACAGTTGACTTTTTCGTCGAACTTTGACCAACAATATAGATTTAAATAATTACTTTTCGAATGTGAAATGAATATCATTAGATTCATCATCAAAAGCACTTTAAGGTTAACTTATACACTTAGCTATTTACACAAATATTTTGAATAAGACGAATGGTCAAACGTAACGAAAAAAGTCAACGGCATCATATATTAAAAAAACGGAGGGAGTACAACAGATGGCCAAAAACAGACAACACGCTACTGAATATTGATACTAGTACATTCTTTTAATTTGTAATAATCTTGCTGTGAAGAGTCCTTTTGCCAAAAGAAAAAAAAAATTGCCTACTGCATTATGAAAATAGTTTGATTGGCATCATGGTAGTCATGAATCTGTCTACTATTTCCATACCAAATATTTTTGCCTAATGATTCAATCATACCAATACAATCCATTTTTTGCTGGACCTCGTATATGCCGAGTTCAGTACTCCTCACTCTTTATTTTGGCCACAGAAGTAGAACAAAGCTTGCAGCAAGTTTGCATGAAATCTGAGGTGTATTGAAAGTTTGCATGGATCCAGTCCAGCAGTGGCTGCTGCAGATAATCGATCAATTCATAGGTGTTGCATCCTCAACAGTTCACCTGCGTCTGTCATGGATGTTCCTGCATCTGAATGCAAATCTTGACCGTGTCATGGATCGATCAATACCCTCAGCGATGCTCTGTTCTTGCCAGTGCACATCAACAGCTCGGGCAAGCAGGGTACTTCGATGTTCACGCCGGTCACGCGTACGCGTATCCAACATATTCGTCGTTGATCGTCTCCTCCGCTATGGCTGCTTCTTCTCCGGGTCCGAGCAATGGCACCGCCGGGGTCACAGGTTGGCCGCCGCGCTGCTCTGCCCGAGTTCACGGGTCAGATCTCTGACGATTGCGCTGCGTGTGCACGCATACAAGCCGGAGCGGCACCATGAGCTGCTCGAGTTCATGGGTCAGATCGCGCGCTTGAGCGCACGCGCAACCGCCTTCGGCCACCGTCCGTGGACACCTCGCGCCCTCCGCGCGCCGCCGCTGTCGCCGGCGTGGGAGCGTTTCTAGGGCGTTAATCTAGGTCCACGAGCGACGACACGGATGCCCCTAGCCTCTTATTGGGCGCCGTGCCTAGCTGCTCGGGTCCCGAGTGGCCAGAGCCTCTGGCTCCGGGAGCTTCGGCTCCCGTCGGCCCGGGATCGAGACCGCGGCACCGCGGCACTGTAGAGAATATTTCCTGCGATATGACTCTGTTCTCTGCAGTGCAAAAAAAAAATCCTCTCGCTTCTCCGTTGGACCAAAGCACAGGTTAAGTACTCGCGCTGATTCTCACCGGCCTACTGAGTCCCTGTGTATGGTGCGGAGGAGGGTTCGGGGGTTTTCTCGATCTGCGTGAGATGATCGTTCTCCTTAAAAAAATGCCCGAGGGCCGTCATACCCCTCGCAGGTCGAGTTTTTTTTTTTTTCTTATTGGGCGCCGTCGAACGTGGGATGTGTGCGTGGCGACGGAGCTGGCGGGGCTCGCCGGCGGCGAGGCGGCATCGCCGAGTGCGCCGTCGCCGGCCCAAAATCTTTCAGAAAACTCCCTGATTTGGATCACGATTAATAATCGCGACCCAACTATTTGGAGAAGGCCCCCTGTTTTGGATCACGATCCAAATTAAGGGTTTATATGTAAATATTTAGATCGCGAACCGAATATATGCAAAATGGCCCCCTGTTTTGGAACGGCTCCCCGGCCGGCTCCCGTCCGCGCGGCCGCGGCGGCGGCGGCGGCACCGTCTTCACCGTCTCCGCCGCATGCTGAAACGCGGATCCTGTCACCAAAAATCTCTCCATCCATCTCCTCCCAATGCGGTGACCGGACAGGACGCCGGCCGGTGGCACGCGGCCCGCACGATTGAGCTCGCACCAGCGGGGCATGGACCTCGCCGTCGCCTCATTCCGCGACCGCGACCGCGTCATGCAACCGCTAGACACTTTGGCGCCGCGGAGTTCACGAGATTTCCTCCATCAACGACGCAGCCGCGTGCCGTCACGCCGCAGTGCGTGGGCAACCTGACGCGAAGGGTCTCGGGAATCGAGATGAGATGGCTGCAAAGATTGTATCAGGTACCGTTTAACATGACTTTATCAATGAACAGTGAAGACATTGTTGTTCATCATGTGCTATTGGATCTCTTTTTCGTCTCTCATCGTTATTGTTATGCCACATGGAAATTGTTTTTGTCATGACTATGAACCCAATTGGTTCCTCGGGAAATCTCGATTATTAGGAAGTACCGCGTTTAATCAAGCCATGGATTCAGTGCTGCACCTTCCACTACTGAATCCTAGTGTTGTATAGGCTTACAAATTTAATGTGGCTTTGAAGGGTAGTTCGGTCTACCAATATCCGTCTATAAAGACAAAACGCACGAGTCATAAGGTTTGATTATCAAGTGTTTATCGCTCTTATGCAGATTCTAGACAAAAAAAAGCATCGTTCTAGAAGGATTGATATACATGTATATCCTTGTTTGGTATTCCCACTCTAGATTTTGCACAGGAAGTACAAAGCTGCAACAAGTTTGCATGAAACCTGAGGACAACAAAATGATTGTATGAACCTAATGGCTGCTGTGAATAATTCGTAATTACTCCACCCAAGAAAACACTTTGGTTGGTAAAAAAATGCTTCATTCATTTTTACTCCAAATGGAGGAGTGTGTGATATATAGGATGACAAGTCCATTACTCCAAATGCTTCATTCATTTTTGTTCAGCCATTACGAATGACAAGTCCATTCACCATGGATTTGTTAGCTAGTACTACAAAAACTGGTGCATTTAAAAGATATGCAGAGGACTACTCTCTCCGCCCCACTTTAAGTGTCATTCTAGCAACATCTAGTTTTTTTTTCCCTAAATAAGTGTCATTCTCACATGTCAATATATTGTTTTCTCTCTATCGCTCCTCCTTCACTGATCTTCGGTTTCAGCGGGATCTCTACTTTTTCATCTCCTTAATTCTCGTGTCCGAGACTAGAATGAAACTTACTATGGAGCTGTTGCGGCGCCGGCGTGTGGGTGTTCACAAGGGAGAAAGCAAGAGAGATTGAGATGCAGGGTTGGAGCGAAGCAGGTAGCGAGAACTGTTCTTGTCACCGCGGCCAGATGAACCTTCAGCCACGATGACCGAAGAACAGCCTCGCCCAAACAGGGAGACTTTATTTCTTCGATAACAATCAACCTAGGACTCGGCTACCTTTATAGATCAGGTGCCCTGCTAACAAACGACACTATACTTAAGGAAATAAACTAACCAAACCGACTACGACTCCCTGAAAATCTTCCAAAGTGCTGCCGTGATCCTAGCCACTTCTTGGCGTATCCTTTGCACGACGGCGTCGCTGGTATTGCCTTCCAACAAAGGAGTCGATAACATTTCCCCCCTCCCCGAGGAACAGCTCGTCCGCGAGCTGCATTTGTGGATATGTCGCCTTGAACTCATCCAGCTTCTCCCATGTAGCATCCGTCGGAGCACGACCTGTCTACTGCACCAATAGCTCCCATACACCACGATTGAGGCGCGCACGTACCACCTTCAATGGAGTCGGCACAACCCGGCCATTCAATAAATCCGGCAATGGCACCACTTCATCTGGCGGTGTTCCCTCGAAGCGCTTGAGCAGCGACACATGGAAGACGTCATGAATCCGCGCGCGCGGAGGCAGCTGGAGCTGATATGCCACCTCGCCGACACGCGCAAGCACCTGGAACGGCCCGTAGAAACGAGGGCCAAGCTTGGAAGGAGTCGCTGACGTGATCCCCACAGCAGAACGGTGATGTAGGCGCAACAAAACCCAATCTCCCACCGCGAAGACGACGTCGCGACGGCGTTTGTCCTGGTACTCTTTCATAGTAACTTGAGCCTGGCGCAAACGGTCCCGTACATCTGCAAGGAACTCATCCCTCTCCTGCAGCTGACGATCCACTGCAACTGCCCGAGCCTTCCCTGGAACATAAGACAACATGGTGGGTGGTGGACGGCCATACACAACTTGGAAAGGTGTACACTTGAGCGCGGACTGAAAAGAGGAGTTGTAGCAATACTCTGCCCACGGCAGCCACTTCAGCCATGTCCGCGGTCGATCTCCTGCCAAACATCGCAGATACATGGTTATGGTCTTGTTCACCACCTCCGACTGGCCATCTGATTGGGGATGAAACGCCGAGCTCATGGCCAACTTGACATTGGCGCAGCGGAACAATTCTGACCAGAAGGTGCTAGTGAAAACGGTGTCCCGATCGCTCACAATAGAACATGGAAACCCATGGAGACGCACGATGTTGTCAAAGAATGCCTTAGCCACTGATGCTGCTGAATATGGATGACCAAGGGGTATAAAATGAGCGAACTTGGAGAAACGATCGACCACTGTTAACACCACGGACTTGCCAGCGACCTTTGGAAAACCTTCAATGAAATCCATGGAGATATCACTCCATACCTCAGACGGAACAGGCAAAGGCTGAAGCAAACCCGCTGGATGCAAATGATCCGTCTTGTTGCGCTGACAAACCGGGCACGCACGGACATACTCGCGTACCCGCGCATGGGCTTTAGTGCTGTGGAACGTTGAACGCCACCGGTGCAAGGTCTTCTGTGAGCCTTCATGTCCAGCATCATGCGCATCTGCCAGGAGCTGTGGCCACAATGGAGAATTATCCGGCACCAAGACACGGCCTTTGCATAATACCAAGCCGTCTATCTCAGTCCACTCCGGCTCTGCCGTGCCTTGAGCCAGCCGCGCACGAACAGCCACTGCCTGCGCGTCCACCTTGTGCTCCTCACGCAGTGCATCAAACACAGCAAAGGAGGGCGCCGAGATGCCATGCGCCGCCATATCCTCATCGCGCCGCGACAGCGCGTCAGCCACCGTATTCAACTTCCCGGGCCTGTACTCCACAGTAATGTCATATCCAAAAAGTTTGCTCACCCAAGTATGTTGAGGAATTGTGGAGAGGCGTTGATCAAGAAGGAACTTCAAACTATAATGATCTGTGCGTACTGTGAATGCTCTACCCCAAAGATAAGGACGCCAATTACGCACGGCCTTGACCAGCCCAATGAGTTCACGCTCGTACGCCGGCAGCTTGGCGTGGTGTGGCGCCACAGCTCGGCTGAAGAAAGCGATGGGCCCGTCGCCTTGATGAAGGACAGCGCCAAAGCCCGTTCCCGAAGCATCGCAATCCACCATGAATCGCTTGTTGAAGTCTGGCATTTGGAGGAGTGGCGCAGATGTCAGCGCCATCTTGAGGTCCTCGAACGCACGCTCGGCCGCCGGCGGCCATGCGAACGCCTCCTTCTTGAGAAGGGCTGTCAACGGCGCTGCGACCGACCCGTATCTGGCAATGAATTTGCGATAATAGCCAGCTAGGCCGAGGAAGCCGCGGAGAGCTTTGATGTTGCGCGGAGGGGGCCAAGCTTCAACTGCCGCTACCTTCGCTGGATCCATGGCGACGCCAGCTGCTGTGACCACATGTCCCAAATAAGACACGGATTCTGCCCCAAAAGTGCACTTGCTCTTCTTCAGTGCCAGCTTGTTAGCACGTAAGGCCTGGAACACCAACTTGACATGCTGCAGATGCTCAGACCAAGAGGAGCTAAACACCAATATATCGTCAAAGAAAACAAGGACGAAACGACGAAGGTAAGGTTTCAGAATGTCATTCATCAATGCCTGGAAGGTTGACGGCGCGTTGGTGAGGCCGAAGGGCATCACCAAGAACTCGTAGTGACCACAATGTGTACGGAACGCCGTCTTGCCGATGTCGTCGCTGTCCATGCGAACTTGATGGTAGCCACTCCGCAAATCAAGCTTGGTGAAGAAGCGCGCGCGGCGGAGTTCGTCCAGCAACTCATCGACCACCGGAATCGGATATTTGTCCTTCACAGATTTGTCGTTCAAAGCTCTGAAGTCGATGCAGAATCGCCATGTACCATCAGCCTTCTTGACAAGCAGCACGGGTGAGGAGAATGGTGAGGTGCTTTCCCGGATGATGCCTTGCTTCAGCATGTCTGCACATTGGCGTTCAATTTCATCCTTGAGCAGCTGCGGGTACCGGTACGGTCGGACAGCAATTGGCGCCGTGCCGGGTAGGAGATGGATCCGATGATCTTGTCGTCGTGCGGGTGGCAGACCGCGCGGTTCCTCGAAGAGGTCCACGAACGAGCTGAGCAGCGCGTCCATCAACTCCCGCGCCGTCGTGAGTGCCGTGCATATGTTTATGGCGCCGCCGATGCCCGTAAACTTGACGCCTTGTCCATGCAGCCAGAACGCCATCGTTAATGCCTCAAAATCCCAGAGAATAGGCCCAAGAGTACGGAGCCATTGGACGCCCAGAACGATGTCGAATCCTTCCAGAGGCAAGGTGTAGCAGTTGATGGCGAACGTCTCCTCGTCTATCTTGATTGCCGTGTCCAAGCAAACACCCGCGCTAGCCACGCGATCGCCATTGGCCACCTTCACGGTCATGCCTGGACGAGGAGATATCACAAGGCCAAGGCGGCGCGCGACATCATCTCGCACGAAGGTGTGCGTGGACCCCGTGTCAACCAAGGCCGTCAGCTTCTCGCCGGCAAGGACCACTTCCAACTTCATGGTTTGGCCCACGTCAATTCCCGTCAAGGCATGTAGAGAGATGCCAAGTTCTTCCGCAATGTCTTCCAGGTTCTGATCATCATCGAGCTCCAGGAGGAACACGCCTTTGCCGCTGCACTTGTGGCCAGGGACCCACTTCTCCGTGCAGTAATAACACTCGTCTTTGGCGCGCTTGGCCGCCATCTCCTCGGCTGAAAGGCGACGAAAGCGAGGACGCACCTGAGACGCGTCAAGTTTGGCCGCCGGTGCTGCAACCTTGGTGGCGGCCGCCGCCGCGTGCCCAGGTGCACGTGACGACGACGTCGCAGCGTCCGTAGCCGAGAGCCGCTGCTCGTAAGCCCTGGCCAGACTCATGGCCGTCTGCAAGTCTGTGGGCGCCTGCAGTTCGACATCAGTGCGCAAGGGTTGTCCGAGGCCCGCCGTGAACAGATTAATTTGGTGCGGCATAGACAAATCCTCACAGCGACATAACAGGGCCAAGAATTGGCGCTGGTAATCCTCGACGGAGCCGGTCCGCTGCAAATCCTTCAACTCGGCCAGTCCGTTTGTGCGAACAGGAGGACCAAAGCGGAGGTTGACGAACTCAGCAAAGTGCGTCCATGATAGAAGGCCGTGGTCGCGTTCCAAGGCATAGTGCCATTGTGCGGCCACGCCGTCCAGGTGCAAGGAGGCCAGCCAAACCTTTTCAGCATCCATCGTCCTCATGCCACGAAAATACGAGTCGCACTTGGTGAGCCAAGTTAATGGATCGGACTCGCCATCGTACTTGGGAAAAGAAATCTTGGGTAGCCGCTGTCCCGGACGACGATCATCCTCGCGCCAGCCGTGGTAGCCGCCGCCGCCACCGCCGCCACGGCGGTCGGGAGGCGGAACGCCGTTACCGCCACCGCTGTTGCTGCTACGTTGTTCCGGCGGCACGTCGTCTTCGGCCCTCTTCTCTTGACGGGAGAGGCGGGAATCGTGGGAATCCAGGCGGCTATTGATCGCCGCCACCTGGGCGAGCAACCGTGAAAGCTTCTCAGAATCCGTCATATTGTCAGGATCGACCGTGTCGCCGGCCAAGGTGAGCGATGCGACACTTGAATCTGATACCAAATTGTTGCGGCGCCGGCGCGTGGGTGTTCGCAAGGGAGAAAGCAAGAGAGATTGAGATGCAGGGTTGGAGCGAAGCAGGTAGCGAGAACTGTTCTTGTCACCGCGGCCAGACGATGACCGAAGAACAGCCTCGCCCAAACAGGGAGACTTTATTTCTTCGATAACAATCAACCTAGGACTCGGCTACCTTTATAGATCAGGTGCCCTGCTAACAAACGACACTATACTTAAGGAAATAAACTAACCAAACCGACTACGACTCCCTGAAAATCTTCCAAAGTGCTGCCGTGATCCTAGCCACTTCTTGGCGTATCCTTTGCACGACGGCGTCGCTGGTATTGCCTTCCAACAAAGGAGTCGATAACAGGAGCAGAGGGAGTACCAAGTATGTACAGCTACCACCAAAGTATGTAGCAGCTGCACTCTTGGCGAGTGAAAAGTAAGCTTATGGGACATTGGAGGTAAACACGTCAAGCCAACAACAACATAATCTTTTACAAGACCACCCACGGCTATTACAGTTGCAGGAGTTAGCAGAGGATTTCCATGTCCGCCGTGTTATGGTGTCCTGAAGAGTTTGCTGAAATTAAAGGCAGGAGAAGAGACGTACACAAGCATTCATCTCTCTGAGTCATTCTGAAAGTTACCTGGAAGCTGAAACTGTCGAATGATATTGTACGTACCGTGCGTGTGTGTGCGTATTATATTTGGAGTCCTCCCGTATACCTCTGTGGTCTGTGGATACGGTAGGCTCAGGCCTGTATATGTACCCGTGTTATTATCCATCCATCAATACAATCTACTATTCCCCGTAATCTAATTCACTCAGAAACTGATTTGGGGTTACTTTCTTGATGCCATGACAAAAGATCAGTCAGTTTCAGCAGTCTGATACAACTCGTCTCACTGAAGAACTTCAGGGGCTTTCATCCTCGAATCTTGGTTGATGTAACCCCGTGTTATTCTCGCATGTATTAGCCAGCTAATAGTTTTTTTTTTCAGAACTTTCAGATGTTCTGTTTTGACTACTGTTTGATCTTACTGTCAGAGACCAGCACTGATACGCCCCCCTCATTGTAATTGTTCTTCATCTTCTGCTCCTCTTGCTTCTCTCGTCTTAAAATCTTGTTATCCCTCACATGGAATCTGTTTTTGCTTGAGTCCACCCATTCGAGTTGTCTTCAATGAGAATATATGTATTGTACATTTTTATTTTGGCCACGGAAGTAGAACAAGCCTGCAGCAAGTTTGCGTGCAATCTGAGGTGAGCTGAAATAATCATGGATCCAGTGAACCAGTCCAGCAGTGGCTGCTGCATATAATCGATCAGTTAATAGGTGTTGTGCTCAACAGCGCATTTGCATCTGTCATGGATGTTCCTGAAATCCTGCATCTGAATGCAAAGTTGACACTGACTCTGTAATACTCCACTATCAGCAATGCTCTGTTCTTGCCGGTGCACATCAACAGCTCAGGCACGGGGCTTCGGTTTTGGATCGGCGGTTCCCCGGCCGGCTCCTGTCCGCGCGGCTCACTCTTCACCGTCTCCGGTCGAGGCGGAAGCCCGGAGCCCGTACCCACCCACGAGTTCCCTTCTTCAGACCTGTCACCAACAAGCTCTCCGCGCGTCCGTTCCAATGCGGTGGCCGAACAGGACGCCGGAGGCGCGCGCCGCCGCGCCATTCGCGCGCGATTGAGCTCTCACCGGCCCGGCACGGCAGCTTGGTCCCTTCCGGACACCGCGTTCGTCTCCACCCGCCACCGAAAAAAAAAATCGTTATGCATCTGCTGGACGCTCTGGCGACGCGGCGCCTGGAGGAGTTCACGGGTGTTCATTCCAGCGGCCGCCGGTCTGACGCGCAGCAGCAATGCCTTCCGCCGGCGCGGCGACGAGAGCAATGAGCATGGCCGCTGACAACATGGCGAGGAGAGCTGGATTAATTGGCGATGACGGCAGAGCAGAAAGGGGATGATACGTTCGGCTGCTGGCCGCTCATTCTTGGTCAAGCACGCACGGAGAAACGACACCAGGATTACACGGATTGCGGTAACAATCTGCTTTCAAAGCAAAGGCAGGCTTATGTCAAAGTGTTAAACTGAATTGTATTTGGTTTAGACTTTGGATGCCGCCTGCCATTGCCGTGCGCCTGTGTCACAGCCGGATAGGCAGGGTTTCCATCACCGGCAAGACATCCTATCCTTCGATAAAGTCTTGGCGGTTAGGATGATCTTTGGCCTGGCTATATATGTAAAACCTCTGCTAATCGATCGATTATCCATCTGTTACGTGAAATATTTCTTCCAACACAAAGGATTAAGGTACTGGTTGACATGACTTGTCAAAGAATACACTGTTGTTCATCATCTCTGCTGTCGGTCAGCTTGTTTGGGTTACCCAGAAAATCTCAGTTAAGACTCTGTTTAATCAGGCCATGGATCCTGCATGCGTTCCAGTCCAGTGCAAGAAACATATGATGACGATGAGGGATAGATGATGATGCCTCAGCTAGTTGGGATGAGTGGTTAACTAAAAATCATGGCAACTTTGTGAGTGGGGTCATATATCTCGGCTCCTCTTCGGGCACCCATATAAATATGATGCATCCCCTCCTCGCTTTAACTATGGCCAAGCATCCCATTTAGTGAAAAACTTATTAGCACCACGGCATCATTTGTGCCTTTTTTTTTTCTTCTAAAAATGCTTAGAGTTGTGGTAGCTCATAGTAGTTCCAAAATGAGGTATTGGAGGTAAACAAACTGTGACAGTGGTAACCGGGTCATGGACAACGAAATATCAATGTGTACGAATTTGTATTGCTAATCCTACTCTGTCCATTACCCGTTAGTCTCTGTTTTGCTCTCCAGAAGAATGAAACATTAAACTAACGCTTCATTATTTTGATTCCCCCTCTTTTTGGTTTTCGACAGAGAGCACATCATAAAGTTTGAATGAGCTTCAATTTGATTGCACATAGAAGACGAGAGCGGTACTGGAAGCGGGGAGCTACCGAGCGTGAGAACTTTTCTTTGGTTCATATTCAACGTTTTTTTTAAAGGAACGTTCATATTCAACGTTGTCTTGCAGTGCTGAATCTAGCGGCGGCAAAGAATAAGGAGAGCTAGCAATCTTATCACAGCCCCCGCTGTTCCACGCACTTAAAACTTGCCGTTGCACTCCATGCATCCATGGTCTCAGCACAGCAGGTTTTTCAGATAGTGTTCCTTCTCGTGTGCTTTCAGAAAGAAAGGAGCACGCCAAATTGGGCAACTTCCACTACTGAATACTAGTGTTGTACAGATTTACAAATTTAATATAGCTTTGAAAGGCAGTTCTGTCTACCAAAATCTGTCTAAAGACAACAAGATTGTCCCTATTGTAGTTAAGAAAACAACTTTAACTGTCATCGTGACTTCTTGCGCCTGCCTGTTTCTCTTAACAAATTAGTTATAACTTATTGAACAACAGATAAAAGCTAATACTGCTATCCGGCCAAATAAGCACGAATCATAAGGTTCAATTGCTAAATGCTTATCTCTCTCATGCAGATGCTATAAAACAATGCATAATTCTATAAGGATTGATATATAGATTTTGCACAAGGAAGTAGAACAAAGCTGCAACAAGTTTGCATGAAACCTGAGGAGAATAAAATGATTATATGAACCTAATGGCTGCTGAAAACTAGTCATAAAATTAAGGCTAGATCAAAATCATCCCCTTCCACTCAAGAAAACACTTCTAATTAGTCCAGTAAAAAAATGCTTCATCTATTTTTAATCCAAATGGACAAGGAGTGTATGATATATAGGAACAAACTAATTGTTCAGCCATTCTGAATGACAAGCCTATTCACCATGGATTTGTGAACTAGTACTACCAAAACTGGGGCAGTTAAATGCTCTCCAGAGGACTAACAAAGTATGTAACAGCTGCACTCTTTTTTTTTTTTTTTTGAGGAATAACAGCTGCACTCTTGGCAAGTGAAAAGTAAGCTGATGGGACATTGGAGGTTACCACATCAAGCCAGCAACAACATAATCTTTTACAAGATCACCCACAGTCATTACAGTTGCAGGAGAAAGCAGGAGAGTCCCATGGCAGCCGTGTTATGGTGTCCAGAAGAGTTTGCTGAAACTAAAGGTAGAAGAACTGCAGAAGAGGCATACACAAACATCTCTAAATCAATAACTGAATATTGCTTTATTCAAAGATCAAACGGGGTATAGTTGCCTTCTTCCCTCTGAATCGTTCTGAAAGTTACCTGAAACTGATTTGGGGTTACTTTCTTGATGCCATGAAGAGAAAGATCAGTTAGTTTCAGGCATTCAGCAGTCGGTATACAACTCGTCTCACTGAGGAACTCCAAGGGCTTTCATCCTAAAACCTTTGATGTAATCCAGTGTTATTCTCGAATGTATTAGCCAGCTAATGGTTGTTCTTTTTCCAGAACTTTCGGATGTTCTGTTTCGAGTTTTGACTACTGTTTGATCCTCTGCTCTGATACGCCCTCCCTCATTGTTATTGTTCTTCATCCTCAGCTCCTCTTGCTTCTCTCGTCTTACATACAATCTTGTTATGCGGCACATGAAATCAGTTTCTGATTGAGTCTACCCATTCGAGTTATCTTCAATGAGTATTTTGGCCACAGAAGTAGAACAAGCCTGCAGCAAGTTTGCATGCAATCTGAGGTGTACTGAAATAATCATGGATCCAGCAGTGGCTGCCGCAGATAGTCGATCAATTAATAGGCGTTGCATGCTCAACAATGCATCTGCGTCTGTCATGGATGATCCTGCATCTGAATGCAAAGTTTGAGGACACCGACTCTGTAATACCATCAGCTAGCGATGCTCTGTTCTTGCCGGTGCACATCAACAGCTCAGCTCAGGCACGGGGCCTTCGATGTTCACGCCTTCACGTGTATTCCAACATGCTCGCTGTTGATGGTCTCCTCACTTGTATGCCGAACAATGGCAACGCCGGCGACACAGGTTGGCCGCCGCCGCGCTGCTCTGCTCGAGTTCACGGGCCAGATCTCTGACGCTTGAGCTGCGTGTGCACACACACGAGACGGAGAAGTACCATCAGCTCGAGGCGACGAGGTGCGGATCCGTGCCCTTGAGCGCACGCACAGCCGCCAGCTTCGGCCACCGTGACATGGACACCGCGCACCCTCGGCGCGCCGCCGCTGTCTCCGGCGTGGAAGCGTTTCTAGGGCGTGATATGGGGACACGAGCGACGCACTGGGGTCCCATGGCCGCATAGTTGGCGCCAGCGAACGTGGGATGCGTGCAGCAGGGGTCGCCGGCGGCGAGGCGGCCTCGCCGAGAGCGCCATCGCCGGCCCGAAATTTTTCAGAACACCCTTTGGATCGCGATTAATAGTCGCGACCCAACTATTTGCATAAAACCTCTTGGTTTGGATCGTGACTATCGCGATCCAAATTAGGGGCTTTTGTGTAAATATTTGGATCGCTGTCACAATTTATGCGAAATGCCCCCCGGCTCCCGTCCGCGCGCCGCCGCGGCGGCGGCGCCGCCGTCTTCACCGTCTCCGGCCCAGGCGGAAGCGCGGAGCCCGTAGACGCGTTGGCGTAGAGGATTTCATGGAGGTCTCCTCCGGCGCGGCGACACGGCCGGAGCGATTGCAATGCCTTTCCGCCGGCGACGAGCAGGGCCGCTTTCAAGGTGGTTGCTCCTGCGCGGTGCGCCGGCAACCTGATGAGCAAGGGGATGTTGGGACGGCTGATGGCCCCTCATTATCGATCAAGACTCAAGGATTGATTACGCGAACTGCCATTTTGTTCACGACGTGTCTTCTTTGACTTAGTCATGTCAACAATGGCCCCTCATTCTCCAGTTTCCAAGAACTGCCATTTTGTTAAGGCTAATTTCAGAGGATTTAGGTACTTGTTGACATGATAAGTCAAAGAAGACATTGTTTCACCAAAAAAAATAAAATCAACGAAGACATTGTTGTTTATCATCTGCTTTTGGTCCTCTTGTTTGAGTTACCCAGAAAATCTCAGTAACAGTAAGGACAGTGTTTCATCTGTTAATCAGGACAGTTGATGATGATGAGGGATAGATGCCTCAGCTAGTTGGGATGAGTGGTTAAGTAAGAAATCATGGCAACTTTGTGAGTGGGGTCAGATATCTCCGCTACTCTTCTGGCACATATATAAATACCATGCATCCCCTCGCTTTCAATTTGGCAAAGCTTCCCATTTAGTGAAAATCTTGAGTTGTGGCTTTCTAAAAATGCTTAGAGCTCAGGTAGCTCATAGCTTCCATGAGGTATTGGAGGGGAACAAACTATGGCAGTGGCAGCTGGTTCAAGGACAGCCAAATACCGATGTGTAAGAATCAGTATGGCTAATCTACTCTGTCCATTAGCTGTTAGTCTCTGTTTTCCTCTCCAGAAAAATGAAACATTAAACTAACGCTCCATACTTTTGAATTTTTCCCCCTCTTTTTTTTTGTTTTCTCTGATTTTGACAGATAGCACACCACAAACTCTGAATGTGCTTCAATGTGATTTCACCTGGAAGACGTGAGCCGCATTGGAAGCGGGGAGCGGTCTTGATCGAGAACTTCTCTTTGTTTCTTGTAGTGTCGTATCACGGCCCTCGCTGTTCCACGCACTTGAAAATTGCCGTTGCACTCTCGTGTGCTTCAGCACTTTTCAGACGGTGTTCCTTCTCGTGTGCTTTTTTCAGACGGTCTCAGCACAACAGTTTTTTTCAGACGGTGTTAATACAAGTGTGCTTTCAAATACAAAGGATCGCGCCAAATTGAGCTACTTCCACTACTGTAATACAAGCGCCGTACAGGCTTTGAAGGGTAGTTCTGCCTACCAAAATCGTCTAAGACAACAAGATTGTCTACTGCAGCTAAGAAAACAACTTTGTCATCGTGAGCCTGCCTGCTTTTCGTAACAGATTAGTTATAACTGATTGAACAACCATACAGAAGCTAATACTGCTACCCGGCTATTTAAGCAAGAATCATAAGGTTCGATTATCAAATGCTTATCTCTCTCGTGTAGATTATATTAAAAAAATGCATCATTCTAGAAGGATTGGTATACATGTACATCCCTGTTTGGTGATTCCCACTCTAGAGTTTGCACAATGACGTAGTACAAAGCTGCAGAAAGTTTGCATGAAACCTGAGGAGAACAAAATGATTGTATGAACCTAATGGCTGCTGTGAACTGTTCAAATTAAGATCTAGATCAAAATCATACCCTTCCATGCAAGAAAATACTTTGTCTAGTAAAAAATGCTTCATTTATTTTTAATCCTAATGGACAAGGAGTGTATGATTTATCGGAACAACTAATTGTTCAGTTATTCCGAATGACAAGCCGAATCACCATGGATTTGTTAGCAAGTACTACCAAAACTGGGCAGTTAAATACTTTGCAAAGGACTACCAAAGTATGTACAGCTACTACCAAAGTATGTAACAGCTGCACTCTGGGAGGTAACCAAATCAAGCCAAGAACAACATAATGATTTACAAGATCACCCACAGCCATTACAGTTGCAGGAGAAAGCAGAGGAGTACCATGTCCGCCGTGTTATGGTGCCCTGAATAGTTTGCTGAAATTAAAGGTAGGAGACGAGAAATAGACAGACATCTCTAAGTCAATGGCTGAATATTACTTTATTCATCAAGATCAATGGGCTGTAGTGCCTTCTTCTCTCCGAGTAGTTCTGAAAGTTACCTGAAACTGATTTGGGGTTACTTTCTTGATGCCGTGACAAGAGAAAGATCAGCAGTCTGATCCAACTCATCTCACTGTGGAAATTCAGATGTTCTATTTTTGACGATTTTAACGTCAAAGACCAGCACTGATGGTCATATTGTTTCTCTTGCCATGCAATCTCGTTATGTCACTTATACGATTTTGCATTGTTTTGGCTCATGGTTATAAATGCAGTGGATGCTCCAGAAAATCTCATTTAAGTAGATGACTAGCTAGTGACACTAGCCCTTTCCGGTGACAAATTAAAAATCATCCGAATCTTGTGAGGTGAGATCGGACAGATCTCCATTGCTTGGAGGCCTTTAGTATCATGTATCGTCTCATTTTCTGTCTTGCTCTTTTGAGTCTTGGTACAACTGACTTTACACTTCCATGAGATATTGGAGACAAGCAAATCATGCCAATGTTAACGTTTTCTTCCACAGTAAAATACAAGTGCCTCAGAACCAACCATGATCTCACTCTTCACATTGGCTCCGATAGGCATGCCGCAGTTTATCTGTTGCTCTCCAAAATTGTCAGCTCCAATCACACATAAACTGCACCAGCAGCAACATTGTCGACTAATTTTAATTGCATCTGTTTGAACTTATGTAAATTTTATGTTTTTGGGCCTTCATACCTGCAGCTTCTGCTTCGGTTATATACTAAGTACAGCCGGTATTTATTTCAAGCTGTTCAGTTGTGATACATTCCAACTTTGACGTTGAATACTCCATGAAGACACTGAGAGCTATTGGAAAATGTAAGGAAGCCTTAATTTTGTTCTAGCGGTTGAGAAGTCACTCTGTATGGGGAAAGTTTTATTACTCACAAAACGTGAATGAGCATGTGAAATTATGGTTAGATGCTACTTTTTGCCTCATGCTCTGTTCATATTTTAAAGAAATAATATTACTTTATAGGATAATTGCAATACTGACATATTGTGGTATATTTACTGCAAAATATGTATTTGATGGGTCTCTTTGATGATTTCAACCTACCGAGAGTCCGGGAGATGTGATCATGATAAAAGTCTATGTGGCCAAAAAGAGTGCTCCTGAGATAGCCCATGTGTTCTGCATGTATGCGAGATTTTTTATCGTGATTGATTCCTTGGTTCTTTTGAGTGACTAACTGAAACTCATTCCTTTTTAGTGAGCGGAGCTCAGGCATCTCTCCTCCACTTAGAGCACGTGGTGGTAGTGTCTCTATGTCCCCATTTCATTAAAATAATTTGAAGTTCTTACGACGTGTAGTATCATTTGTCCCCAACTCTCCCAAGTAAATTGGAATTCTTGGTACAAATAACTTAGCAATCTTCAGGTAATGAAGATTAACACATATAACAATAGAAGATCCATCCATATTAAAATTTAAATACGTGCCTCAAAGCAAAACAGTGAAACAGAGATAGACCGGATCATTCTTCATTTTTGATGTTGGTCATGATGCTAATTGCTAAGGCATACAGATGCTCTGTCTGTGAACCCCAGGTCACCATGCCAACATAATAATCAGAAGAAAAAAATTGTCCCGTGCGTCCTCACAAAAAAGAGATGGGTTAATGTATCGAATAAAAAATGACAATATTCTTACTTAATTATACTAAAGTCACTAACAATTACTATTACTACATAATGATTTCTACTACAGTCCGCATGCTTTGAATTGTTCATCCTCTGTACATACCTAGACACTAAAGGGGAACATATGATTCTGAGCAAAAACTACACACTGCTTGATCACCCATAATCCACAAAAAAACTATTATTTACTATGTAATACCAACACGTTTCAGATACAAACATCAACGCTTATATAACATCATAAGAGCAATTAGTATAATACAAGTGATTCTTCATTTTGAATCAAGAGTGAGAACTATTTTTCTTGACACAACTTGGTCATTATGTGAACAATACTATTTCCATCTTAAATAATAATCATTACACAGATCAAGAACATATATACGTTTATATGAAATACCTAGAAAGGATACTACCCTTGACCATGTACATTTTCTATGTATACCCAAAGAAATATGGATATTTTTTTGAAAACTAATGTTTTCTTTGCATCTCAGCCTATATCACTCCAGAAAATCGTAGAGAGGATAAGACAACAAAAATAACCCAAAGGATCATGAAGTATACAGATGTAACCCAAGCCCACAGCCTAGGGCCTCCGAGCTCAGCGCCAATTATAATGCGACGGAGAACTAAAATTGTGATGCAGCCAAATGATGTTGCGAAGAAGACCAAAAGGGAGAAGCTGAGACCAGCAGCATTGTCTATGTACAGTGGTTCCTTGTAGACGAAGAAGTTGTATACTGTGTTGACCAACCACGGAACACCAATGCCAACATATATGTTTACCGAGTTGCTGCAAAAAGGTTTCATCTGTCAGTTTATTCAACTCCCATTTGAGAAACTAAAAAAAAATGAGAAAGGGAATGTTTAGAAATGATTTGAGAGGAAACGGGCACAATTAAACCTGCAGGTGATGTTGGCTATTGCAGAGTCTGCGGTTACTTGACGCTCGGCAGCAATCTTGCTCGCAACAAGATCGGGCCATGAGGTTCCAGCGGCCAGTGCTGTAAATGCTATAACATAGGGGCTTACTCCTGCACAAAAGAGTAGATTTTCATGTCAGCAACCTGCAGTACCATGTTAGTGAGCAGATGAATGCAAAACTTGTAGAGTATGGCTAACCTGTGACGCAGCTTATCTGATCTGTAAGCTTAGTAACACCATAAGCAATACCACTTATAAAGGTCAGAGTGCAAATGAAAGCGATCCAGCCGTGTGCAATATGATATGGGGGCACAAAAGCGAATAACAGTTTCCAAGGCGCAAGGATCAAGTTCCAAAAGATTCTGATGAATCTCAGGCAGACGGAATCCATCTTCCTTGACTCAGGGCTCTCCAGCTATATGTTAACAAAATCAATTAGAACGCCAGACAATGAAAAATTGTCAAATGATACAGAAGCGAACTGTTGGTTTTCTAAGTTAAAGTTGGTGCACTTTAAAGCAAATAAAATGACTATTTACTTCTCCAGGCAAAATGCAGAAGGCCAAATAAGAAGTAGCTTCAGCACAAATGTGTTACTGGAAGAGATATCTACATTGTTATAGCAATGTATCTAACAGAAAGTCTAGAGCATATTTCACAATCCTTGTGCCATGTTAGTTGTGTTGGCCAGATAAACATACCCTCAAAGTTAGCCACATTTGTCCAATAAATGAAATGAGTATTCTGAAACAAATTTTAGCCAAATGCTAACAATAGTTGATGACGACAAATTACAGGATAAACACAAACAGAGCAACAGCAAACTAAATTACCTTAACAGCATCAACAAACTGTTGCAACCAAACAAGAAGCCAGGATGTATCCTCTCGTTTGCTCTTCACAACATGATCCAGTGTCGACGATCCTTCCACATCCTTGTCTGGAACTTTAAGGTACTCTACATGTCCAAAGCTTAAAAGTAATTAATTTCAAACAGTAGTTGACAAGTATATTTAGATATCAATTTGTAGAAACAGTCCTGGATAAACAACAAGCATAAACCACATGGACCATAATATTCTCCATAAAAATAAACTTGACTCAAATTATGCTGTGACTACCAGAATGCTAATTCACCCAAGAACTATGTGAAAGGGAACCTCAGATGAAAAAAGGAATAATTCATACAAGAAAAACTAGTACTTCGGTCAGTTCTTAGCTTAACAAAATGAGAAAAGGTCTCCCATTTTATTTGTCAAATCAATGAGAAATAACAGAATACCACAATGAGTGATTACAGCTACTTAAAACAGTACATCGAACCCTGGTTGCAATGACATTGTAATCCATTCAGTGATTCACTATCGATCAATCATTAACTTGGACAGTATATACCAAAACTAGAAAATTCATACCTGCGTTATGGTAGGAGTCCATCGAGAATGAATCAACAGTATCCTCATTGTGGACAGCAGTTACAGGGAGTGTCTCTCTAATTTCATCACAGTTGTCATAGTCAACCAAAGCATCTTCTTCTGGCACCCAATCTTCAGGCCTATCACCTCTCGCACTATCACAACAAATTGAACAACATAAGTGATGTGCACCCCTTAACTTATACATGACCATAGAAGATGTCAGAGAAGAAACAGTGTTCGGGGAGTGTTCGGGGATCAGGATCATACAAAGGAATTGACACATATGGCCACCGCTTATCCTGTGCATATGCGTGAAGCAGAAGCAATCCATACTGCAGGACTGTCAGCAAGGCCTCCGAGAGGGTGATCACTTTAGGCGTCCACACCTGTACACGGTTCAAAAGAATTCATTATTAGCAATTGCGCTTGGTGGTAGAACTATGCAGCGGTAGAACTATGCACGCTGCGGGAAATCTTTGAACCTTGGCTACAGGCATCTTCTGATCATTTAATTTGGTGTGAGAACGATGTTTAAATCTTTCATGAATACTCTCATTATATTATACTTTACTAGGATTTATAATAGAAATCAGCGTTCAAATATGTGTTTTAAAGATGTTTCAATGTACAATTGTAACGAGCTGCATTTAATATGACTTCTTACCTCTAAAATAACATACAGCCAAATGTATGCCCAGAAAGACCAGCACAGCTCAACCAACCAAACACCCAAGTCCGAGATCTTTTCTTAGAGCCTGCCCTTGGCATGATCACACAGACAGCATGGATTGGAAACAGGTCGAACGCAGCAGAACCCACAAGGGTGCCCGGACCCAAACCTGCAAACCACAAATGTCAAGTCAGCTATAGTAAACCTACATAAAAACTGCAAAAAGGTTCACATCAGTTTAACTAATCACCATACCTCCTGCTGTCAGCTGACCCAGATTCCGGAACGCGTCAATTGTGGCCAGCGAGATCTGGGGAAAGCTGGTACCAAAGGCAAGGAGAGCGATGTCTGCGATCGTGTAGTTCCACACCTTCTCCTGCTTGACGACAGGCTCATTCGTGTGCGGATCGATGGTGACCACCTCCCGGGAGTGCTTCATGATGCTCTCCATCGATTTGAAGAACCGGGCGGTGACCGCGGATAGCCCGATGAAGCAGTAGGCGAGGGCGGCCAGGTAGATGAATGCGCGGACGCCATTCGAAAGCAGGGTCTCGCCATGGAACAGGAGGTAACTGTCACAAGGGGATGGAGGCTCAGAGCCAGCCATCACAATGTTGGACATCGAACAGAGTACCGCAACCGATAGAGGAAATCTTGACAAAATTCTCCTAGTTCCTGTTGCAGCACATATGTCATCATCAATCAGCAATTGGCAAGAAAAATGGTACCCGTTAGGACCACAAGTAGTGTATGGCAATGGAGGAAATGAATTGAGGACGGGAGGGGAGGAGAACGCACCAATGGTAGCTTACTTGGCTGCCGGACGGCGGCGCAGGCAACCAGGACGCAGTTGTCGAGCCGCTCCTCCTCCTCCTCCAACACCGGCGCCGGCGCCGCCCCGCGGCTGCTCCGTACAATCCAGCCGGACGAACAGAGACTGCAGCAGATTGGAAAGAAAGGGGATCGTGATTTCTTCTTTCTTTTCTCTCCCCACGCGAAGCGGATGGGAAGACACGCAACGAAAGCTCAAGCGCGGATCAAAAGGGCGAATTGGTCGGTAAAAATTGCACATTTAGAGGTTGTGGTCGCGGGACGACCGGACGAGATCGTTCCCAACTTCTTGGCAGAGAAAAGAAAAAGAAGAAAAGGAAAAAGGACTGTAGGATCCAAACCACAAAAACACCCAGGAATTCGCAGCGAGTGGGGGAGGTGAAATTACCAGAGGAACGCGTCGCCGGGGGAGGAGCCCGAGGACGGCGATGTGGGACCCGCACGAAGCAAGGGAGGGGGCTCGAGGTCGAGGATTCTGCTCTGTCGCCCCTGATTTCCCGAATCCGGGAAACGGTTGCAACACAAGTTTTTGGTGGCACACGCAGAACTTCGGTCGTACTGGTACTACTGCATTTGGATTTGGGTTTTTGTAATGTTTTGTTTGTCTCCTCAGCCACATGCACAGAGTTTTGTACCCCACGTGACGGTGATTAGTATAGCAACAAGCCAAATAATGTGGGACTTGTGCATGGCTGGAGTAAACTGCCCTGTCAGCTCTCCAAATATTGCGTGGACGGAAGAAGGCTGGAAGCTACCAGCAGCAGAAAAGGCCACTGGCTTCACAGAACAAGGGGATTTGTGGTTGCACGCGACCGTTGGCCACGTCACGTGCGCGGCAGCCACAGAAAAAGATGCTGCTGCTTGCACTTCATTTCCACGCCGTCGGCACCACTGCTTTGGCGCCACAGAACCAGCCGCGGGAACTAAACCCACCCTTTTAGTGATTTATTTATGAAAAACATCGAAATTTTTCAAGAGCAAATTTACCAGGTTGGATGTGCGCACTCCTTTTTGTAACTAAACACACCCTTTTAGTGATTTATTTATGGAAAACAACGAAATTTCTTCAAGAGCAAATTTACCAGGTTGGATGTGCGGGACTCCTTTTTGTCCTAACCCTAAGTTATGCCAAGAATTTCTCTTCTATACTTGAGAAAATGTACTAGTCCCTCCAATCTTTTTTATAGGCGCTCAGACAGCCTGTTTAGTTCAAAATTGCACTAGAATTTTCGTCTAAACGTTAAGCAAAAAAATCGGAGAGAGTAGTTGATAGTGAGTACTAATAGAACTGAAACAAAAAGATGTTCACCTTTGTCTTACATGTCTATCTCAAGCTACGAGAGTATCATTGTAACGTCTTTTCAGAATTTAAACACAAACCCGGATTACCGCACACACGTCTTAATTTTGACCTACAAATCGCTAATCACCACGTAAAATCTTGTGGTTTCGCATGAAGGCAAGACTTATCCCAACCGTGACAGGGGAAACTAACACCTCACTATTAGCTCGTGTGTACGCCCCTGACTCGAGACTTCTCATGGCTCTAGATGCCTGAACCGACGTGGAAGAAACACCACCAAATGTGATGTAGAGTATATTTAGGTTCCATTTCAAAATAATTTATTATTCGACAGAATTGAAAGGCTGGACCAGTACGTGCCGGTTTGTGGCATCCGAGGGTTTGGCGCCAACAGTGACCACCAATAATCGGAATCCATGTGAATGGAGACGTCGCGTGTGGTTCCGTCAATGGTACAGCACCACATGTTATATGCCTGCTTCATGTCACGTCATGGCGTGGAACTCGTGTCTTTTTATTTTTCTTTGTTGGTTCCTTATCTAGAAATCGTGAATGACATAACGGTATCAAGAAATTAGTTCTTAAACAATGTTACGGTTGGTCAAGATCCAAGGTGACATTCATTTAAAGAAAACAAATAATACCTTTGTTCTGTTTGAGATATTTTCATCTGGTCGGCCGCATATAGCCTGCCTAGTCGTCTAGTAGGAGCTTTTCTGAACACTTTATATGGAGTACTCCAATATCGTCTGTCTTTTTTTTTCTGTCCAGCAAATGAAGCAAAGTAAAAGTCAAAACCAGTCAGTAACAACATCTCCAATACAAGTATAGTACAAGCTAAAACTCTACTGACTGGCCACTCTATATCTCTATCCATCTACCTATCTACTCCATGCTTTTTTTTTTAACATGCCCATTATTCCTCAACACGACACATGGATGTCCTCTTTTTTCCCAGGCTATTGCCCTATTATAACCTGACAGCTGTTTTAAGTGAAAATGATAAATAAACATTGCAATTATATATACTAAGTAATACGAAAATGCTACTGGGAAAAAACGAAAGTTGAGGAAAAGGAAAGGAAATTACATGACTGCTGATGCGAGAAAGTGGGCTGAAGCCAATGCAATATGGCCTGCTACAGAACACCACAATGAGGCCGATGCAATTTTCAGCCCATCTGAAGCCCAGGGCGACCAAATAATGACCAAAAATAAATACTTGAATGGAAATAAATATGTCCATATTTATTTCCATTCAAGTATTTATTTTTGTCATTTCCTCCGTTATCCTTATAGCTAGCCAACTTGACAATGGTTGTAGGGAACACATTCAGCTAGTTAAGGAGTTAACCTTTTTTTTTTGCGGTGTTAAGGAGTTAACTATGGCAGAGATATTAGTTTACACATTTACACAGTATACTAGTGTTACAAAATTTGAAGAATAAAAGCTATATTTGTTCTCCTAAAACTGATCTCTTGCATAAACTTTGAAGTTAATTTCGCTACCTATTGATACAATAACAATAATGAGAAATACACGATGAAAGATAAATGAAAAGAAAGAGAAACGAGAGGAAAAAAAGCTACATTTGATACAAACTTACTATTTCTTTTTCCAGAACTTTTAGATATTTCAGCTTCAAAATCCAAAGGGTAACCAATATGCTACATGTATACATTTTTTCTTTTTATTACAAAATTGGAATATGTTTTTGTGGTTTTTGCGTACATATGCCCCAAATAAGAAAAGAAAAAGCATTTCGAAAGCTTTGGAGACTAGATTTGTGATATCCAATGTATGGTACTAGGAAGGAGAGGCGCGCTCCGCCGCGCCATTTGCTTCATCATGTTCAGTCATTCAGTCACGTGGCACCGCAAAAAAAAAAAAAAGGGTCATTCAGTCACGTGATGGGCTGAAGGTGTGAAGGGTGCGTAACGGGTGAACATGGGCTGCTTGAGTTACTCTAACTCAGTTTGGACAGGTATACATGGAGGCACATGTCCTGTGTTTTTTTGTAATCGATATCTCCAGCTGGCCTCACCTCATCTTCGTTGATTCGTGCTGCAGCTGTGACAGTTTGCTTGCCACCTCGCGCGCTGCTCCGTACCAACTCGCATTCGGTTGCTGTTAGAGCTTTGCTTGTCTACTCAGCCGCGCAGGAAGCAGTAAGCACACTAAACAGGGCATTGCGCTCCACTCTGGCCACGCGAGGCCGACGCCCCTGGCGTGGGGCACCGCTGCCGCATCGTCCAGGACGCAGGCCAGACCTAGCAAACACCATAGTGAATTAGTGATTCGACAGATTGAATAGCTGTCACTGAAACTGGTAGTAATAACATGCTGTAGTCTAGCAGTATCTTCTAACGTGGTAATAAGTTTTGAAATGCAGGAGTGGATAATCTGAAGAACAGAATGATTCTCTATTTTGTGTCTTAAAGTTAAAAAAAAAACTAATCATGTCAATAAAAAAAACCACGTTCCTTTCTACAATAAGATTACATGCATAGATGGAAATCCTACAAAGAGAATTTATCCTATCTGCATGCCATCATTTTCAGCTCAAAAGGCCTATTGTACAGAGGAACAATATATATAAGAAACGTTAGCAAGAACTCACTAATTGTCAAATAGATTGGATTCAAATTTGTCTCGAATTTTGCAAACAATAATTGATATGTTGCAACGTGGTGAATTAATCCATGGCATACATAGCAAAAAGGTGGGAACCATTGGGAGAACTACTGGTAATGAACAAATATAACGGTATGGAAAGCTTTGTTTAGTCTGTTTTGAGCTATAAGATAAAATGACAAAATTCTATTATATTTTTTTCCAAGTTGACATCCTATACTGATAACCAGCAATCCAGCATTATCACCCAACTCAAGGTTATCATCTCTTGTTTTTCTCTGATGGGCAGGTGGAACCTGATTTCTTTTTTATTTATGCCTGAGCAACCATGTGACAGTTTGTAGAATCAAAAGCATAGCAGACCACAATATAATTGGAACACTAAAGATAATTGCCAGAGACATTCGGCATAGAATGGCCGTGAGCACACTACAACTAACCTGCAAGGCTTGAAGATCTTGCACGGTCACCTGCAAAGAAAAAGAGGGGAAGTGGAATCCCTGAAATAGGTTGCATTCTTTCGTGGGAAACTAAGGAATAATCTATAAAGCACATAAACAAAGCAGCAATAGCTTGATGTTTTTCTGCTGACGCACTATCAATTTTATGCCTAATCCTCAAATTGCAATCCAACCGTACAATCAGACAACGAAAATGTGCTCTTGCAGTTCCATTCCGGTGTTGCTATTGTAACCAAAGGATTACGGGAGCAAATAGAGTAACAGATGCCTGAGCAACCTTGTGACAGTTTGTAGAATCAAAGGCATATAGCAGATCACAATACAATTGGAACACTAAAGATAATTGCCAGAGACATTCGGCATAGAATGGCCGTGAGCACACTACAACTAACCTGCAAGGCTTGACGTCTTGCACTGTCACCTGCAAACAAAAAGAGGGGAAACGGAATGCCTGAAATAGGTTGCATTCTTTCATGGGAAACTAAGGAATAATCTATAAAGCACATAAACAAAGCAGCAATAGCATGATGTTTTTCCGCTGACACAAAATCGATTTTATGCCTAATCCTCAAATTGCAATCCAACCGTACAATCAGACAACGAAAATGTGCTCTTGCAGTTCCATTCCGGTGTTGCTATTGTAACCAAAGGATTACGGGAGCAAATAGATTAACAGATGCCTGAGCAACCTTGTGACAGTTTGTAGAATCAAAGGCATATAGCAGATCACAATACAATTGGAACACTAAAGATAATTGCCAGAGACATTCGGCATAGAATGGCCGTGAGCACACTACAACTAACCTGCAAGGCTTGACGTCTTGCACTGTCACCTGCAAACAAAAAGAGGGGAAATGGAATGCCTGAAATAGGTTGCATTCTTTCATGGGAAACTAAGTAATAATCTATAAAGCACATAAACAAAGCAGCAATAGCATGATGTTTTTCCGCTGACGCAAAATCGATTTTATGCCTAATCCTCAAATTGCAATCCACCCGTACAATCAGACAACGAAAATGTGCTCTTGCAGTTAACCAAAGAAGGATTACGGGAGCAAATATATTAACAGAATGAGTCGAGGGACTACAATCTTTTGCCACAGCCGTGCGTCTGTATCTCTGCATCCGCCTCCACAGACCATAGCTCGTGCGCTGTCCACACTCCACAGTGACCAGCTGATGCCCCGATTTGTCAATAAAACTGAAGGTAAAACAAAATTATACTTCACCGGCATTTCGTCAAGCACGGCGTGGGCGTCATGGAAGATGTTGACACTATTGGAGGTGGACATGGCCGGGCTGCAGGTGATGGAGAAGAGGCTGCCGGAGTTGCAGCTCCGGCGTGTACGTGTACGCTCGCGGTGGCGACTCTTGATTCCGGCGCGCCGGACCCGATGCGAGGTGGTGGCACGGCAAATCGGCGCGCCCGGATCTGCCGAATCTGCCTCCCCTTCAACCGGGTCGGAGACCCCTCCCTCCACTCCGGCAGGTGAAGGAGGTGGCGTGGCCGGCCCTTGCGACGCCGTGGCTGGATCCGGCAAGGCGGCCTCTCTTTCAAGCGGATCAGAGGTTCCTCCCTCCACTCCGGGCAGCGAAGGAAGCAGCGCTCCAAGACGGCAATGTCCTCGGGTGCGGCGGCGGCTCCAAGACGGCGCCGTGCGTGGCGTCCCGAGGCGGATGCGGCGGCTCCAAGACGGTGACGTGCTCGGGTGCGGCGGCGGTCTTCGACGACGTCGGGGCCGGCGTGCCGGGGCGGGTGCGGCGAGGACGCGGCGGCAGTCTTCGACGGCGTCGTGCGCGCCGTCCCGGCGCGGGTGTGGCGAGGGCGCGGGTGCGGCTCCAAGGCGGCGACGTCTTCGAGCGCAGTGGCGGTCTTCGACGGCGTCGAGCACGGCGCCCCGGGGCAGGTGTGGCGGCGCGCGGGGGCGTGGGCGGGTCGGGCGCTGTGGGGCAGCGGCCCCGGAGGACCTGCCGCGCGAACGGCCGCGCAGCAAAACCATGCTCGGCGTCCATCGAAAGAGTAGAAGAACGATTTACCTTCGTGAGAGCCAAAGGCCACGTGTCAGATAGGAAAGTGAACACAGTAGGCCAAAACGCCCAGGCAACAGGCTGCCTCCCACAGTTGTAAATTAGAATATGCCCTGAACTTTTGAACATTTTTTATTCTCCTGACTCTTTTATCGACGGTGATCTCAACTGTTGTAGTATATGTTGTTGGATATTTTCATCAGCTTGACCTTGTTGGAGTTGGGAGACTAACCTGGTTGAGTCCGATTCGAAAGCACAAAATGGAATGCCGAATCAATCTAATTTTTAACAAGTTAAAATTTCAAAACGAGTGAATTTTTATATTCTTTCAAAAGAATCTAAAACCCCCAAAAGCCCTCTCCTCTCCCACCGCCACAACCACACTCTCCTTCCCCTCCGACCCAGATAGAGCGCCCAATCTAGGGTTCCGCCGCCTCGCCGTCCTCCTAGCCGGCGCCGGATCGCCGGATCGAGCGGGATGAAGCTCGCGGGGCTCAAGTCCGTGGAAGGTGCCCACGAGGAATCTGTCTGGGCGGCGGCGTGGGCGCCCGCCGCGGACCACCGCCCCACGGCGCTGCTCCTCACCGGCGCGCTCGACGAGACCGTCCGCGTCTGGAGCCCTGACGACCTCTCCGCCGTGGGGACACCGGCCCGCGGCCACGCGCTCGGGGTCGTCTCGCTGTCGGCGCACCCCTCGGGCGCGCTCGCCGCCGCGGTGTCGCTCGACAGCTACATCCGCGTCTTCGACGTCGACTCCGGCGCCTCCGTCGCCACGCTCGAGGCGCCGCCGTCCGAGGTCTGGGGCGTCCAGTTCCACCCTAAGGTCAGCGCTCATCCTATTGGCCACGACTCGAGATTATCAAGGCAAAAATGGCTGTTTTATGGGATTTTTACTGTGATTTTAGTGGATTCGGTGGGTGAGTACTATGAATATGTGACATTTTAACGACTGGTGTGGAAATTTTAATTAAGTGTTTGCCACAGAAGTGCCGTCCTGGTTTGAACTTTAGGAGTTTGGAGGTCTACTGAGGCTTTACAAGTGCACTAGTAGTTGGTGAGAATTTAATAAATAGAGTATTCCCCAGACGAGCTGGTTGTTTTAGTAGGTTGCAGAGTAGGACGCCGTGAGACAAAGTTGCCTTTTTTCCTTGGAATGAGAACAACTAGTATGTTTCATAGCTTAACAATAATGATTTCATAGAATTACTCTAAGCTGTTCTAATCCGCTGATGGTTTGTGGTTGCGAAATGAGGAATGACATGGCTGTGCAGTTACTTGTTTGTTGCTTCATCGAGGCATACGTGGTTCTTCACTTGTTTGTGGCTGCTCATGGATTTGTGTTTTTGTTGGCTCAGTGTGAGTTATTACCTACTTCAACGTTCGTGCAGCTTTAGTAACCGATGGCGGTTGTAGCAAACCATCACGTAAAGAATGTGCTGGCGTGCCAGTGGTAGCTTATTGCCTCAGATTTTTATGGAAAACTGCATTGCAATATTTTGACAATTCTATTCGAAGAAGTTCTCAGTGTCTTACAAACTGCTGGTACATTAGTTGATGGATACTGCTACCACTATGGTTATTAGTAAATTAATTGGGGAGTTCATTGTTGCTTGTATACTGTTTTAAAGCCTTCATTATATTTTAAAAAGCTTACTGTGGATTTCTTTAATTGATTTATTCTGAGTTTTTCAATTGATTTTATTCAGTGAGTAGTATGTTTTTGCCACTTCTGGATGGTATGCAAGTAATCCTATAACCATTGATTTGCTACCATAATAATGCTTTGGTCAGTTTAGTTACATGTTTTGTTCTTGATGTGAATGGCTGTGCTATGTTGTAGCTCATGTTGGGTTTTGTGGTATGATCACTTGACTTGTCGTAAACCTTGTCTGAACTTGATTTTTTTTGGCATTACGAATATACTTGCTGGTAATGGCCTAACTTGACTGCATATCTTTACAGTCATGAACCACGTCCGATTCAACATAATCTGGTTCATGATTTCACTATCGCTAAGTATATATGCGTAATTTTCTAAGTTTGTGATAATTTTAGTAGATTTGATGGGAGAATGCACGCAACATGTGAGGTTTACTGAAATGATGCGGTAACTTGGTTTAGTGAAAATTGTCCTGGTTTTGATTTTGTTTGTTTTGTGATCTATTGTTGTTTTACCAGTGTACTAGATAGTGAAATGAAATAGTATTGCTTGTTCCCAGTTTGGTCTGATTATTTTAGGATGTAGTGTGGAACGCATGAGACATCGAATATTTCCAGTTTGGCCTGATCATTTTAGTATGTTGTGGTGTGGTACACATGAGACAAATGTTGCCTTGTAAAACTAGTATTTTGCTTGTTGGAGGATTGATTTAACTGTTCCAATCTGCTGCGGGATCTTGCACATATCAGGACTTGGCTATTAAATGAAGAAATGAGTCTGTCTGGTCACTTGTTTATTGCTTTACATTTATGATCCATCACTTGTTGATTGCTTCTTATAAACCTTTTTGTTGCCTCAGTGCCACCATTACCTACTTCACAGTTGGTGATTAATCATACTAGTTGGTGTAGCAGAGAGTTATGTGGAGCATGGAACCGTTATAAATGTTGTTTGTAATGCATGTAAAGGCCTTTCTTATTGATGAATGCCTTTAATTTATCTTAGTGAAAGTCAGTACTTTTGTTATTCTGGGATGGTATGCATGATGCATCTACTGCTAGAAGTTGATTTGCTGAAGTAGTGGAGCAGTGGTCAGTTCATTTACCTGCTGTCGTATTGATGTGATTCGCCTTGCCTATACTTGATCATAATTGACATGTGTTGAACCTTGCTGGAACTTAAAAGCAATTCCTTCTTTTGCTATATCTGCGTGCTGTTAATGGTTAGATTGTCCAACTTGACTGCATATGTATACATTCATGTCCAATGTAATCTGGTTCAAGACTTCAGGCTTGCATGGTCAATAGTAGATTCACATGATTTTGATATTTACATAGTTTTTATTCATGCCTGTGTGGCTGTTTATTGACTCTTTTGTGTCAACATCTCAATCAGCATTGCTGTACAATATTAACAGTAAACATATGATGTTTTGTGTAACTTTGGATAGCGCGGAGCTCAAAAATTAAAACCTGCATCCTGCTTTCTATTACCCTCGTTTTGTGATTTTGGATGTTTACTCATTGTAGTTCTTGACTGAATGGGCTAACCTTTGTTCTGTGTCTCAGGGTAGTGCTCTGGCTGCAGCTGGTGGTGGCAGTGGGTCAGTGAAAGTCTGGGACACGGAGAAGTGGCAACCAGTTACCAGCCTTGCTGTCCCCCGTCCGGAGGGAGCTCGCCCTGATAAAACAGGCAGCGGCAAGTTTGTCCTTTCAGTTGCCTGGAGCCATGATGGAAAGCTCCTAGCTTGCGGGTCGATGGATGGCACCATTGCTGTGTATGATGCAGTCCGCATGAAGTTCCTGCACCACCTGGAGGGCCACCACATGCCAGTGAGGTCCATGGTGTTCTCCCCAGTTGACCCACATGTGCTCTTCACCGCCTGTGATGACTGCCACATCCACATATATGATGCCAAGGAGAAGAGCCTCATCGGGGCCATGTCTGGCCACGCAAGCTGGGTCCTGAGCATCGACGTGAGCCCCGACGGCATGGCGGTAGCGACGGGCTCCAGCGACCGCACGGTCCGGCTTTGGGACATCAACACTAGGGCGTCGGTGCAGACGATGAGCAACCACTCGGACCAGGTCTGGGCTGTGGCCTTCCGCCCTCCTGGAGGGACGGCAGTCCGTGCAGGCCGGCTCGCCAGCGTGTCAGATGACAAGAGCATTTCCCTGTATGATTACTCGTAGTTCTTATACCTATTGCAGTGCTTCTGATGTAGTCTGTCTCGGAACCGGTGGTTTCCATTTGGGCGAAGGTTGGAGGACTTGTTGTACAATCCTAATTTGAGCTCAAGTAAAGAAAGTTTAATCTCTGTTATTGTTACATGGTTGTTAAACTGCATGCTCCATTTTCTCGAGAATGATGATAACATGCGTCAGTGGCGGTTCTTGTTTGCTTTACTGGTGATTGAAGCATGACAGTTTGGAATCTTTGCCCCATCTTGCTCATCCTTGTGGTTATGTTCACGCTTTTGATATTTTCTTTTCTTGAACTGTTTGCTTTTGTACTTAGAATACACTGGTGATACCTGTATGAAATCAAGGCAGAGCGAGTATGCATGAATATTTCCTTACAAACCTCTGTTTTCTCCTCTGTTTTACCGTCGATATGAGATAACTATTGTTTCCTTTACAGTTACATTTGTTCATTCGCCTGACTGAAACTAACACACACCTTCGTAAGCGTGTGGAATGTTGCAGTGCCCAGCAGTGAATTTTTCACCCTTGGAATGGAGCAGAGCATCGTCTCAGAGCAGGCGAAGCTGTGGTTGATGAAATCGGCGTTCTTCCTCACAGCTGATGATTTGTTGCGCGAGGGTGTGAGGGTCCGACTGTGACTCGTCGGGTCTCGCCTAACTCGAAGTCGGTCACGATCACGACACGTGTAGATTAATTTGCCGGGCTCGTGCTGGACCGAAGCGTCGCGTCCCGTAGATCGTCAGGCAGGCCACCGCCGCGCCGCCGCCGCGGCCGTTGATCGCCGCCGTCACTCATATGCAGGCAAGCAGCAGCACCGATTCCGGCGAGCCAGCTTTTTTTTGCGAGGACGGGGCAGGAGAACAACAACAACCTGGACCGCTCCCTCCCTTGCTGTCTGATCTGCTGCGATCAATCTGCGGAGGACATCCTGACGAGTTCGAGCTGCGCGGCCTCGTCAGCCTGGCTAAATCCTACCTCCCCTCTCCGCCGCCGCCTCCACCTGCTCGGTAAGAATGAAATCGAATTCGAATCCCTCTGTAATTTGACAGTACTACCAGAAACACGAACCACTTTTTCTGTAAATTAACCGGCCTTTGAGCCTTACATTGTCGAGCACTGATCGATTGCAGTATTAGTTGTTAATCTCTGTTATTGTTACATGGTTGTTGAACTGCATGCTCCATTTTCTCGACAATGACAGATAACATGTGTCAGTAGCGGTTCTTGTTTGCTTTACTGGTGATTGAAGCATGGCAGTTTCCAATCTTTGCCCCCATCTTGCTCAACCTTGTGATTATTTTCTTTCTCAAAAATTTGCTTTTGTACTTACAATACTCTGGAGATACCTCTGAATGAAATGAAGACAGAGCGAGGAGGCTTGAATATATCTTTACAAACCTCTGTTTTCTCATCTGTTTTACCGTCAGATAACTATTGTTTCCTTTACAATCACATTTGTTCTTTCACCTGACTGATACTAGCAGGAAGCGTGTGGAATGCTGCCGTGCTCAGCAGTGAATTTTTCACCCTTGGGATGGAGATGGAGCATCGTCTCAGAGCAGGCGAAACAGTAGTTGGGATCGGCGTTGCGGAGGAGTGCGTAACAACGGATCCCGCGGCCGGGTCGGGGTACGACCGTGACTTGTTGGGTCTCGCCAACTCGAAGTCGGTCACGATCTCGACACGTGTATATTAATTTGATCGTCGCGTCTCGGAGATCGTCAGGCAGGCCACAACATCACCGCGCCGCCGTCATTCATCATATGCAGGCAAGCGGCAGCACCAAGTCCGGCGAACCAGCCGGACCGTTCCCTCCCTGGCTCTGCGCCTTGCTGGAGTCAAGCAGCGGCGACGACGAGGCAGGAGAACAAGAACATGCGGGCCCGTTCCCTCCCTTGCTGTCTGATCTGCTGCGATCAAGCTGCCGCATCAGAGAGCCAGGAGATCATGACGAGTTCGAGCTGCGCTGCCTCGTCAGCCTGGCTAAATCCTACCTCCCCGCTCCGCCGCCGCCTCCACCTGCTCGGTAAGAATGAAATCGAATTCGAATCCCTCTGTAATTTGACAGTACCACCAGAAACACGAACCACTTTTTCTGCAAATTAACCGGCCTTTGAGCCTTACATTGTCGAGCACTGATCGATTGCAGTATTAGTTGTTAAACTCGTTTGTACTTAATCCATTCTGTTGAGCATTTCAACTTGACATCCTCGTTGCTGTTGTTGTTGGGTGCAGGGAAATCCCTGGTTACATAAAACGTCGACACATTCTTTACGCACGTCCGGAAGTTATCATTAAGCAGTCCAAGAAATTCGCAAAGGGCGCCTTGGAGCACTACAACAAGAGGAAGAAGGTTATATATATGCTGCACAATTTCTTCTATTTGTTTTCGAAAAGAACATATGCTGTCTATTTTGGCTCAGTCAAAAAATACATTTTATGAACTTTTTTATCTAATTTTTTTTTTGTTGTTGTCTAGATCAAGTTCGAGCTTGTGGATGTCATGCCTGTCATTATGATGCCTGAATCAGGACGTCACTACACGCACGTTAACTTCACAACGAAATCCAGCAGGGAGGGCTCGCAGGAGAAGCTATTCTTCGCGGAGCTTTATAACTGCAGCAAAATGAAAGCGCCAGGTGGCTACCTTGTCACTTGTTGCGAACAGCTGGGTTCTGACTCAACTGGTGAGTTTTTCTTTCTTTTCTCTCAGTTGAAATTCAACTATTCCGTTTCATGAAAAAGAACAATTTCTCTAAATATCGAAACAGAGATGGCAACCAACGGCGAAAGTAACATGAATGCTCTGAACAAGTGCTCTGTTTGTTCGTTGCAGTTGGACACAAAGGATTTCAGCGTGATGGATCCTCGACAGTGAGGAAAAATGTTGACTTCACATGCTGCTTTGCCTGCTGCACTCCGAGGATGCATCACCCCAAGGGTCACAAATATGTTGCCGGGCACTGTAACATTCCTTACATTACAGCAGTACGTGCTAAGGAGGTTAGATTACTTGCTATATATCCTAATTTCGTCCTAGGTATAGTCGGTGGCTCGGCGCATGTGCAAGCCGGGACCCGGGAGGCACCTTGGAGGCAGTGGCATGTCGAAGGCAAACAACGCTTGCACACGTGGCCCAGCCGGTGGCGAGTCTAAGGGGTGGGTCGGGTGGGCCGCGGCCCACCCCCAGATCCAGCCCAACATGCAATTTCCACACTGTAGCAGTCTGAACAGTAGCGTTTTTCATTTTTTTCCTCGTTTTTCCCTTCTTTCGGCCCACCCTCACGAGCTCGGCCCACCCAGAGGCCCAACGCTAGACTCGCCACTGGGCCCGGCAGAGGTTCTACGGCGAGACGAGCGTCCACGAGGACGCTGGCTTTCTTCAGGAACTGTGGGCAACGGTGGCGAGCCAGGCGTCGCGGACGCGGGCCAGCTCGTCGTCGCTTCCTCCAGGCTCCAGGAGTCGCGGCAGGCGGAATAGATGGAAGATGGGACGGTGAGCAATTGAGCATCTCCTACCTGGCCACGCACACGACGGTTACTTAATACTCCCTCCGTCCCAGTTTACTTGGCATCCTAGCTTCATCCAGTTTTCCCAAAATAATTGTCGTTCTCACTTCCCGATGCACCTTTCTCTCTTCCCAATACACCTCTATCTCTATCTCTCTCCTTCTTGTTTTCTGCGCACCTACCTTTACCAACTTTTCTTAATCTCCGTGCCAAGAGCTAAAACGACAATTATTTTGGGACGGAGGGAGTACATCATGTTCAGCAACTGAACTTGCAGGCAGAGAAATTAGCTTCTGATTAGGATGTGATTTAGTTGGGAACCTTGACTTTCTTTTTACTGGAAAAGTTATGTAAAATTAAATTTTGAATGAATTCTTATGTTAAATTCTGTTTCTGTAATTTCGACTAGTACAAATGCGCGTGCGCCACGCACGTGATAAAAAAATGCACCACTTGGCAGGATATTTATAACATAAATTGAAATTCGATTTAATACATACAATTAATGATACAATATGGTAATCATCAATTTCCGAATCTAAATTGCATGATATGCATATATATAGCAAAAGCGTAGCATATATCACAAGCATTTGCTTGTGCTATGATACAGGAGATGAAAATTGTCACCCATACATAATGGCTGTTTCACCGGTCCATAATCTGACCTACTAATTACAAGATTTGACTGACATGAAAAGTCTCTTGCTTTCAGCGTTATTCGGAATCATCAAAAAATCTTTAAGCATCGGAAATGAAATGATCGAATTGTTGCAGGCTCCTCAAAGCTAGCAAGATAGGTCAGCTTTACTTGACCTACTCGGTTCAAAAGAAGCAAGTATGAATGTCATACTAAAGCAACAATGTTAGCTCTTCTCTACAACAGTAGGACATGCACACAGTATTATTTGCTGATTCGACCATACAACTTTAGCTCGACACAACAACAAATGGCCACTGCTCTACTACACATAGATGACCGAATATCACACAAACTAATTTAGGTCCACTGCACATCCGTCAGCAGAGTTCAGTACCCTCCGATATGCAATGTACATTGCAAGCTGCAAGGTCTAGCAGTTAGGTGTTAGTTAAAAAAAAGAATGCTTTATGATCATGCTGCGTGCCTTTAAAAATCTACAGATACAGAACTATCCTCGCAAAAAAAAAAAATCTATGCAATGGGCATGATAACATGGACAAGAAGCTTCCATTCAGTCTACTTACACTTAGAACATGCTATCTCCATATGATTTATGAACATAGCTGCAAGTTTGGTTAGATACAAATGTCAGCAGATATGAAAGCTTTTGATAGGTGATAAAAAAGGGGACTTACCTCTAAGCTCACATCACTGATCACTCAGAACATGCTATCTCCATATGATTTATGAACGCCGCTGCAAGTTAGTTTAGATACAAATGTTTTCATAATCTGCCTGCTGAAATCTCAACGCCTAGACAAAAGCTTGAAGTCACCAAGGGCAACACGTAATATAGTTGTGTAAATAAGCTTCGTCAGGTGGTAATCCAACCAGTGCTCCTGATTTTGGTAAGGCTGGCAATACAAAAGTATGCATATCTCAAATCAGCAGTAATAATCCTAGTGAAAATATTGTGCAAAAGAAACATAAGTATGTTGTACAGACTAATTGCACTATACAGAAAATCTGCTGTCAATCATGCAGGTGCACCATAAAGGTACCACATGAAAATACAAGATATCTCGTCAATACATCATGAATTTCTGCTATTTTAGAATACTACTATGTTCTTTTATTTTTTTCCAAGGAAAAATATTACTTTTATGACAAGCCAAAGAAAACATTTACCTTAAGAGTGAATTTCTGTAATTCTCCTACCTAAAGTATTTTTTGTTGGCTTTTCCATAGCACTTATAAACTGTATGTGTTGTTTTCTAATTCGCCGAGTCCCCTTCTAAAGGATTATCCCAAACTTAAGCAGCTTATCCCCCAATCTAAATGTTAGCAATTGGTTCGGTGGTTAGATTAATAAACCCTAAGTAAGAAAAAAATGTTATAGAGCTTTAGTCATACATTGGCTTACATGAAAACCTGATCTCCTTGCAATTAGTTCCATTGCCGCTCTCCAGCAGATCATACCTGTCAGTTTTGCATAGTTATTAAATTGTCAACAATAAATCGAAAAAAACCAGAAGATAACAAGCAAGGCACCCAAAAGGGATTCTGGGGGGACAATTTAAGAAATCTCATAGATTGCCTCCTATGCATTAAGAGAAAACATCCTGACTCCTGAGGCTTGGAACCTGAAGTGGTCTAATACACATATACACACACATAAAAAAAGGCTTGGGCACAGGAAGCACGAGTAGTACCTTAGCTACGACTCATGGGCATATGTGTGGGTCGCCAGGCGCCTCTGCCATAGGATAAAGATCACATGAGATCAGACAAGCTGAGCATTTCGATAAGACTTGATTCAGATAGATGGTGTTAACGTCAGCTGTTTATAGCATATGCGAGTATAGAATGATCCACAAGTAGGAAAAAAAACATAATTTCAGCTTCAGTCCGTTTACAATCACCTAATAATTCATCGCGTCATCTTAACATCAAAATAATTGCAAATAGGTGCAGGGATAAAATTTTATCCTTACTTCTCACCTGATCGTTGCGGCACTTGCTTCACCAGAAGAATATGGTGCAAAAAGATCAACAAAAAAAAACTCTTGAAACATAGTATCAGTATAAAATTAACCACATATTGATTCACCATTCTTAAGTCAGTCAATAAAAAAAAACATTGTCCTCCAGGGGAATGTTGTAGAGAAAAGAGTCCTGGCATTGAAAACATAGTTGCTTGGAAAATGAAGTAGTATTTATTAACAGTTAGTTTGCTGCATTAAAAAAGCTACTACTGGCACACTTCGATGATATGCACATAAAATGTATTGTGAATCGAATTTGTGTACTTGCAGACATTGTAACAAATTGGGCTCAAATCAAGCACCGATCCGATTGGATTCCATCACAGAAGTATCAGACGCTTGTTGTACAGCGGCAGCGGCATGACCGGCAACGGCGCACTGAACAAAATGGAGAAGAGAAGAGAGGCATACCTCAAAGTAGTCCTAGCCAGGAGAAGGGCTGGATCCGGCAACTCCACCTAGGCATTGCCACTCTGCCCCGGGCACCCACGAACGACGCCTTCGTCGCTCCCGGCCGCCGCAGTTAACCCAGGCCGCCGCCGTCAACCAATGCCCACCGTCGCTCGGGACGCCATCGCGGAGACTGCCAGAGCCGCCCTAAACCCTGCCCCAAAACGTGGTGGTAGTGCTACGGTCCCGCAGCGCCGACGGGTTGCGGCGAAGGGCGTGGAGCGACGGCTCGATGTGGACGTCGCTGGATTCCCCGGTGCTCAGGATGGCGAGAGGAACGCCTTCTTCTTCGGCTCCACGTGGAGACCCGCCTTCTTCTTCCTCGTTGTCCCAGGTGGATGGCTTCCTCTGGCCTCAATCTGGATCGAAGAGATGGAGGCGGTAGCAGAAGGAATCGAATGGAGAAGGAAAACATTTGGAAACCACGCTGTAATCACGCACGATAAAAGGAAAGCAATAAACAAAATCGGGAATAAAGGGAGGAGGGAAATCGCCGGGTGTGAAAAATCGTCCGGTGAGAAAAGTCATTGCAATGTCACGTGTTTTGAACTACCGATGACGATGTAACGCTCTGAGATGTCCCGTGGCTACTCTGTGGGGTCGTTTTTTGCAGGATTGACGGTAGATTAAAAAGAGAGTGGTCCAAATCAACGGTTGATATATAAGTTGGGTAGATTCTGACAGGTAAAAACTATTTTCCTCTCAACTGGTTCTTTATTGGTTTAGATAGATATTAGAAGTAGCAATAGCAAGGAGCGAAATCTTAATGTCAACTGAAGTTTCAGAATAAGAATTAAGGAGGACACCACACTGTCACTTGGGAGCTGCCTTCTGCTATTAGATGTTCCACAGAATGAAATTCAGCCAGACTTGTTCAAGTGCGTCAGAACCATCAGTAGAGTCTAATGTGACTAATCTCTTCTAAAACCAGAGCATGGGTTATCTTTGGTGTAGATTGGCAGCCTACAGTGAAAATACCCTGTCGAGGCTGAGGACCATAGGAGAAAAAGAGAGTCCTAAAACCTGTACCTGGCCTGGGCAAGCCTTCAGTGAGGAGTTTTTGTTCCTGATCACTCTCATGCCCAGTTGCTGGTAAGTCAAAAGAGGACTCACTGGCATGGTCCTCGGTTGCATAACAATCTTATCTTATCTTATCTTATATTTACTAATTGGAAGCTCCTTTCGGTGCCTCCACGTTAATCGGATGAAAATCCTAGAAATTCTCAGAAAAAAGCAAAACATCCGACCGTTAAAATTTAGACGGTTAACAATCCATAACCACTGGATCTTTTGTGATCCTTCCCACATCTCCTATAAACCTAGCCTTCCTCTCCACCCAAACGATGATTGTAAAACGATCTCTTCCCTCACGTGTCTGGTGCGGGAGAGGATCAGGTTTGGGGGAACGTGATGAGTTGAGGATCAGGTTTCTCTGGTGCGGGTGGACATTTCCCATTCCTTACTTTTGTCATGCATGTATTTCTTAATACAGTTCGTTCTATTCTTTGAGGAGTTTTCATGAGATTGGATCGAGTTCCTCTTTTGTTGGTAATGCATTGTTTTACACGGACTCCATAGCATACTGTCAGCAAGGTAACAACCAACACTATCCATGACCAAGCGACACCGCTCGGTCACCATAGCAGAGAGAGACCCGAGAGGGGTGGCATGGAACAGCAGTTGCAGGTATTGGAAGTCGGAGTTGCCTTACGTGTGTTTGTTTCCCTGACAAAAAACACACGCACCATGAAGGCGGAGGTATTTCTTTTCGAGACACAAGCCCGCTCCTTGCCTGTGTTTTTTGGTGCACATAGAGGTGAGGAAGGATCTAGAAGCTGCATCTCGACGTAGCCTGATGGAGATCTTCAAAGCTGTGCCCCTGTCTTGCTGCCATCTTAACGGTGGCACGGCACATGCATAGGCTATCATCTCTGATACTATGGCTGCTGCTAATCCTACTTCAAATGTACTGCTGTTACATCTGTGTGTTCTTTCTGACTGTTTATGATCACAATCGCATGAGCACAGGCAACAAGAAGAAAACCTGAAAGACTAAAGAAAGGATAGAGAAGACAAGTAAATATGAGATCTCACGTTCTTACTGCCGAAAGGAACCAATGGCCTGGATTTGCCACGACAGGGCAGGTCTGCCTGATGTCATAGGAGGACTGCAAGGGATGATCAAAGCTTTTCAGTTCAGTATCAAAAAAAAAAAAAAAAAAGCTTTTCAGTTCATGTGTTATTTTCATCTGAACAATACTGCCTATAAAAGAATTAAGCACTACTGCATACCGGATCAATAGGGCATACAATCTCTTGGTAGTCAAGCACACAAGAAACTCTACGGAGATGAAAAATAAGGTGAATCACTAATGCATGTTCATGTTTCCACAAGGCTCCCTTAAAATTATACAAAGTGATCTTACAGTACTACTGGCCACTTTCCAGTTCCCTCAAAAGTACTACTCGAAAAATAAGAACTAACTGCTAATTATCAAGTATGTGAGCATGCTTG
Organism: Eragrostis nindensis; assembly: GCA_012490785.1. Lineage (NCBI taxonomy): Eukaryota > Viridiplantae > Streptophyta > Magnoliopsida > Poales > Poaceae > Eragrostis > Eragrostis nindensis. The sequence continues at coordinate 28,790 of JAAXCT010000518.1, read as the reverse complement.
CAATATGCAAACAGCAGATGCAACTTCGTTAGCACTCTGAAAGGTAAGGTGATGTAGCTAGCTGACTACATTAGCATTCTCTATCGACAATATGTATCATAGAAATTAGTTGTACTTTTTCTGTTTGAACATGCGGTTAGTTTGTTTAAACAACAGATGCAACTTACCAATGTTGTTGCATGCCCGGATTTATACAGACGTCGTTTTGCACAGTTCCAATTTCTAAAATCTGATTGCATTATATTTATAGTTATTTTAATTTCATATGACTGGAACAATTGTTTGCATCATACTCATACATAATCTTTTGGACAACACCATATAATATGCACATTACTTTATGAAAATAAATATATATCTAATAGTTAATGCGCTGTATTCATAATTGTGGCGTTCAATTGTCACCGCAGGTCACTGATACAAATACTCCTTTCAGTTTTTAATTAGTCACATCACAACACATGCATCTACATGCATGTTTTAGTTTACTCTTTAAAACAATATTCATTAAATACTTGGCAATTATTTTCTCCTTAATTTCTATTCCTAAAAACTCTGGAGTAAGAGTTAAGTATCTATTTGCACTCTATCCGTATGAATAATAGAGCAACTCAGTCAATCCATATATCTGTAAAGGAAAATGATATACTCCATGTCATTGTCCATCAAGTTTACTTGGTTAATGCCATGATTCTCCTATATTGCCTGTGTTGTGATGCTGATCGTTTACTCGATGAACCTCCAATATTTTTGTAAATGGTAGCCGAACTATAGAATGGTTGATCCATAACATGTATGAAATTAAATCTTTACAACACTAAATCTGTAATAATGTGTGGTGCTGTTAAGCCACGGAATGTCTAGCCCGTGCAGATGCACTGGTTGATAGGCTAGTATTTACTAATTAGAGGCTCTTTTCGGTGCCTCCACGTTAATCGGAGGAAAATCCTAGAAATTACCACAAAAAGCAAAACATCCGGCCGTTAATATGGTTGAGTAACAAATTGTAACCGGTGGATCTGACTAGCTTTCGTACATACAGTTGTAAACGGCTTGGAGACTTGACCACGCCAGGGGTGAGGAAAGTTTATTCGTGAATAACTAGGACTTCAATAAAGCAGAACTTCCGTTCCAAAAAAAAAGCCAGGTGCACACGGGCCTATCTGCATCTACAACTCTCCCCGAGCCAACACATGCCCAAGACTCACCGTAACTACACATATTAAACGTAGGTCCACCAATTGTATTGCCAGCCAACAAACAAATTGAAACATTATCATTTGGAACAAAAGCAGTTATCCTTAACAGTGTAGGTAGTAGTATGTTATTAGGTTATACGTATGCAAGCAATAATAAAATTGAAGATAGATTTATTTTGATGATATATAGTATTTTAGAGAATTTAAAGTACTAAAAAAGCAACTCGGTGAAGGTGCACTAGATTTTGTATCGTCAATCAATAACTCATTGTTTACTAAGGATTAACTTTTGTTTCAAAATAATTGCAGCTTAGGAAGCTATCTTTGACCATCAATTCATATTGGATGTTGGCACGTAGCGAGAAATCTCGAATACTTCTGATGATGACTAAAATGTAAAAACACAAATTATTCTTACAACAATTAAGCAGTTCAAGGTGAAATACACACACAAATGTTTGAAGATGAAATTAGAATCCTTGAATACTCCAGTAGCAATGTCTGTCAAGGCGCCTCTATTTGTAATGTTGCTTCTACTAAGACCATCTTAGTAGAAGCAACATTATTTTTTCAAGATGAATCTAAAGAAATCCTATGTTGTTAAATCCTATGCTTCTTCTAGATTCTATTGGCAATGTGATGAACACAAGAAGAAGTATCGACTCTCTAAGTGGAGTATCTTGTGTCCCCCAAAGGACTGTGGAGGTTTGGGAATTCAAAATTTGGAATTACGGAATACATGCCTTTTGAGCAAGTGGCTTTTTAAACTAATCAACGAGGACGGTATTTGGCAAAATCTCCTAAGGAGAAAATATTTGACAAATAAAACGCTAACCCAAGTAACAAAACGGCCGGGGGACTCACACTTTTGGTCGGGTCTCATGAAAGTTAACGACAAGTTCCTAGAATTTGGTCATTTCCGGGTTCAAAGTGGCACTGAAATTAGATTTTGGGAAGACACTTGGATAGGGGACAGACCTTTCAAATTACAGTACCCGGGCCTTTATCATATAGTGAGAAAACGAACTACAACGGTGGCTGAAGTACTAAGTACTACACCACTAAATGTTTCTTTCCGTAGGGCTTTAGTACAGGACAATCTAAAAGCATGGTATGAGCTGGTAGGAAAGGTTTTAACAACTAATCTCACTACCAACAGGGATGTGTTCATATGGGACTTGCATAAGAGTGGGATTTTCTCCACACGTTCTATGTACATGTCCATAATTAAGGAGGGGATTGTCCCATATAACTGTCCTATTTGGAAACTGAAGGTGCCATTGAAAATTAAAATTTTCTTATGGTACCTAAAAAATGGAGTCATTCTCACTAAAGATAATCTTGCAAAATGTAAATGGAAAGGAAATTTAAGTTGTTGTTCTTGTAGCTCTCTGGAGACCATAGAACATCTTTTTATTGACCGCCACTTTGCTCGCTTTATTTGGAATACCATTCATATTACTTTTGGAATTCAACCTCCGTCTAGCATTTCACATATGTTCGGTACTTGGCTCAATAACATCCAAACCCAAACTAAAAAGCCAAATTTGTGTTGGTTTGACAGCTGTTTGCTGGGCAATATGGTTGAATAGAAATGATATGGTTTTCGATCGATGTAAAACTAACACTTTCATGCAGGTAATCTTCAGGGCAACGCACTGGACACGCACTTGGTCTTTGCTACATAAAGACAAGGATGCAAGAGGAAACTTAAAGGATGCGTGCCGTCTTTTGGAGATAGTTGTTATGGAGGTGTTTGCGAAGTTCGGTTGGAAGTTCTCGAATAGGATTACAGCTTAGTTGTCTTGCTTTCGATGATTTTCTTCCAATGTATCTCAAGCTGAAATTGTTAGCTTGTATTTTGTGAGCCTAAGTGCTCTCCGTTTGTACCGAACCGCTGCGTACACTTTTTTCAAGAGTGTAGAGGCCGGGACTCTTGTTCCATTATCCAAAAAAAAATGTTGTTAAACTATACAAAAATATGCACAATTTTAGTCCAACATAGAGATGTTTGACTTTGATCAAATCAAGAACTACTATTATTTTGAAACTACTATTAATTTTAAATGCACATGGATACATAACCACGCCGTCACGTATGAGATTTGAAACTACCACAAGTCTGCAACACAGATATCATCTGTTCTTGCACAGGAAGTTGACAGCAGCGGATGGATCGTTCATGCAGTGAGAAATCTTGAATACTTCTGATGATGACTAAAATGTACAAACACAAAATATTCTTACAACAATTAAGCAGCTCAAGGTGAAATACACATGCAAGTGTTAGAAGATGAAATTAGAATCCTTGAATACCACCGTAGTACAGTCTCTCAAGGCGCCTCTATTTACATTGTCGCATCTACTAAGAATGGTCTCAAGGAAGTCCAAATTTTGAATTCCAAAGTGAAAGGTTAGCAACTTCAAAGTGGCACAACATAAGGTTTCAACCAAATATTATGTTAATAAAATGGTGTCCAAAACCAAAGTGAAAAAAATGACACCAAACATCAAAATTATACATGGATTTTATTGTAAATAGACACATGATGAATGAACTGTGTAACAAAACAGTGTGTATGTGTCCGTGTTATAGAGAGACGGGAGAGTATGGAGCATTTAAAGGTGAGTAACAATTTTTTTAGGTCCATTTTTTGAAATGAAATGTTAATTATATAAAAGAAATGTGAAGCTAATATTGTTACTGTAATTACTGTCTGATTTTTTGTTTACAGAACTGAAAAAAATTACTTACACACTTGTTGTTCCAGCTTGAATAATAATTTTAGAATCTAAAAGTAAGAGCATGTTTGTCTTATGACTAATGTTGGCAAGTGTGAACAAATTAACATGCGGGCTAGAGGGTTAACAAAGTGTGGCTTGCTATTATTGTCGAAGTCATCCAATCAATTGTATAAGAATATGTGGCGTGTCTAAGCTGGCAAGGCGATTATAGGCACAAACCGTACATGCCCTAAATATGCGATATTAACATAAAAATGTTACTCCCTCCGTTCATTTTTAGATGTCGTTTTGGAGTTGGGCACGGGAATTAAGGAGAAGTGAAAAATGGGTGCACTGAAAACAAAGAGGAGAGAGATAGAGATAAAGGTGTAATGGAAAGAGAGAATATTTTATTGAGAAGAGGGAAATGTGCATTGGGAAGTGAGAATGACATGTAATTTGAGAAAAGTTAGTAAAGCTAGAATCATGTATTGTTGAACGGAAGGAGTATAATTCTAGAAAATATTTTTATTTTTCATATCCAAAATGTGAAAATTTAATAAAAAATAATAATTCATGTTTATTATAAAATGCCTAGCCCGTGCAGGTGCACGGGTTGACGGGCTGATTTAACGAGAAAGCACTATATAGTCGTATGCGCCTTAGTGCCTATGTCGAATTTCCACATCACACTACAGTTCTTTTTTCCTTGTGGTATGAAGAAACAATGCTCGAAGTTGCATATTATATATGCTGTGTATAGTAATTAAGTGGATGGATTGACATATTGCTCCTCGCGAGGCACACTGTCACAAGGACAGGATGGTAGTTATAGTTTTCAATTGTTTTCAATATATTTCAATTTAGCTGAACTTTATGCGAAGTCAATTTTACACTGTCACAAGGACAGGACGGTAGTTCTAGGTCTCTATATATGATACTCGAATTAGAAAATGATAAATACTTTCTGAAGCATAGAGTATGCTATATATGTACCCTTGGCTAGATCGACTCCCGGTCTTCGTGGGAATGAGAGATGTTGGGAATTATGGTGCTCCAAGATGTAGATCAGTCAGAGCAGGTTCAGCCATTGCATCTGCTAGTGTTGTCAGAGTCAATGGCTCGGAAGCTGCAAAGGTGGCTCCGAGGCACGTTTGATCGCAACGGAAGACCTTGGTGCGTAATAGGACAACGGCGAGGCTGGACACTGAGAATGATGGTGAGGTTCTGGACATGTCCGACCTTTTCCTACCTGTGCGTGTGGAAGGAGAGCTGGACATCATTGAGTTTGGACCAATCACGAGAGGGGTAGCAAGAGGTGAGTTCCTTTGCCGATATAGCGTGAGGAAGGAAGGCTTTACACAGACGCTACAAAACTCTACGGCCCTCGTGATTTCTGCCGTTCTTGAACGTTTGACCAGCTCCTCCGATCTGGCACGTTTCTTCTTCCTATTTACTCCCTTGCAGTCGAGTAAACACTACGAGGAACAAGGAGGCAAATCAAGAAAAAAATAACGTGAAGGCAGGCTAGCAGATTTTTTTTTTTTCTAATCATGTGCCTTATGTGAGATCGGAATTTCTTTTCTTTTGGAGGAACCGTGCTATAGTGTACTTAGAAAACGAGCGTGTCAACAAAAAATGTGACATAGCTAGTTAAAAAAAAACGTGCAGTCCAACTAACGTGTCATGAAAAAAAAATTGGACTTGCAGTCCAACTACTGCCGTAGGCCACCAACGACCCTCAGGGGTGAAAGGGGTCTTGGCCTAGTGGTTAAGGCATCCGAGTAACACCTCACAGGTTCTGGGTTCGACTCCTCGTGGGAGCGAATTTTCAAGGATTTAACGGCATTTGTGCTTTCAGTGGTAGGCGACGCTCCCGTCGACAGCGAGGCGCCAGTGGTGACTTCGTATCTCTGGATTTGCCGGCTCAGTCTTCGAAGATGCTCATAGGGGTAGGGTTTGCGTACGTGTGTTCATAGGGGTGAGTGTGCGTGCGTTGTGAGTGTCTGAGTTGTACTGTGTAATCTCAAAAAAAAAAAAAAACCAACGACCCTCAGGGGCTCAGCATCCGGGGACAGGTTACAGGGCAGATAATAAATCAGATATTTTTTTTGCAAAATATAAATAATAAATTATTTTTCTTAGATTTCAATTTGACAAAATCAATGGCAGAGATTTGATCTGATTTTTTGCATCATTTGGTCTGTTTTTTTTTTGCATCATTTGGTCTGTTATCTTCCACGCACCATCTCTAGGGGTGGGCGTTCGGTCTACCCAATGTTTCGGTCCGGTTTCTTTCGGTCTTTTCAATTTTCGGTTATCTAAAATTGCTACCCGAAATGACAATGAAAATTTAGATACCCGACAACTTTGGGTACCTAAATGTCGGTTCGGTCTTAGGTTATAACCAAACTATCCAATATTGCACTAATTTTCAGAAAAAATGAAATCAACTTGATTTTACCCAATGTATACATTGCCATCAACTTGATAATGAGTTAGCATTATATGATGGAGAACACATGAATATGGAAAATGAGTAATAAAGGATGCTAAGTGACCATTGCATGAGTATATGTGTTACATCCTACACCTATAAATAACATTTTAGGTATTTTAGGTAGTTCGCGTACCCAAAGGTACTACCCGAATTTGATGAATAAAATTCGGTTATCCAAATCTAGTACCCAAACAATTACCCAAAGACCGGAATTCCGGTCTTTACGGTCTCGGTCTCGGTTTTTTCGGTTTCGGTGTTTGGGTATCGGTTTTTTTCCCCACCCCTAACCATCTCCCGGCGATCTGCTCTTTCCTCCATGTGCTCCGGCCTGAAAGCGCGCGAGCCAGCCATGCCCTTGACACTCAGCTTCTGACGCAAAGCCAGTTGCGCGATTCTGACGTGGCACACGAGCTCGTGAGCACCGCCGAGGCGCAGCTGGCAGCAGCTGGACAATGATTGCATGGTCGGAGACGTCGCTGACGAGGCTCCCCCTGATCTCAACGATGAACCGAGCCAAGATCGAAAGTCAACGCGTCGGAAACATGGTAGTACAATAAGGCCAGTCTCAATGCTACATTTCATTTCACTCTTTCCAAGACTAGTTTTAGGAAAAAGAGCCAGCTTCCTTTCATTGGGATGAAAGACCTCTCACATAATATGAAAGTTCCTCTTCTCTCTCATCATGATTAACTTGCCAAGTCAGTAAAAGATGCATATGTGGCTACAATTTAATGTTATGAAAGGCTCCATTGAGACTGGCCTAACAATGCGAACGAAGCCGACCCGACGCGGCCCTGATGGATGATGGATGGCCGCGGACTTAGGAGTACTGCATAGCAAGGCGGCTTCCTTCACAAGGGCCCATGGGGACATGCATCTGCAAGACTTCCTTCAGATTCAACAGTTTCTCTAGGTCGGACGGAGAACCGCAGCGAGCGAGGAGCACGCGGCACAGCGGCCTATTCTTCAAGATATCCTGGAGTTGATTTTCTAGCATCACGAGATCCACGACGCTGCTGATCCATGCTAGGCAACTTGCCTACGACTCTCCGGTGGTTGGAAGATTCCGTCCAAACAACGTGCTTGATTGTCCTCGTCCAGCTGTAATGACGATTGCAAGCATTTTAAAGTCAAACGTATCATCAGATATCTGATGCCTTCAAGATTCTCGTACGGGCGCAGACGAATTTTTATTGATGCACATGTTGCGCGCCTCGGATGCTTCTGCTGATATCGTTGCCTCGGGTTCCGGGAAATATAAGACTTTGAAAAATACATGGCACGGTTTCTTGTTTCGCTAAATCAAACTGCTGCGCACTCTAATATGTGTATTTTTGTGGGTTCAGCGGGTGAAAAGCCTCCCTGTCCACTTAACAAATATTGGAGAAGACAAAAACTGCACCGTGGTTGAGACAGGTATTAAAATGGTATCAGTAGATCATGTCATGCTTAACTGGAGAGGTGGGCCAAGTGAATTGTTTGAGGGGAAGTCTTATTTTCCCTTAAATAATCATATTGTTAGAAATACACAGCATGATGTATAACTTTTCCAAACAATGTATTTGCTAATGTCCTGCAATTTTAGTAGCTATGTTTAACGAGTTAGTTGGGAAGACAATGTTGGTGGTTTGATAAAGTTATTAAGAAAGGTACATATTTGTATTATATACTGTTGGCAACTAAAAAATTAAAATAAGAAACACTACCGCTGAAGATGGAAGAGAGACCAATTGAAAGAGCAGTTTATAAGGGAGACCGGCTGAAAGACCCATACAAAAACAAATTGAAACATGTGATGCCAGTACCTTTGCACCAATCACATGATGCCAACACAATCGAGTCAACATAGGCAGTAATGGCTATAACTGCTACACTAAGCACGATCTCTTCAGTCTTCTTCGTCCAATCTTGGCTGTGGTATGAGCAGTTTCCGGCGTCCTTTCAGATCTTCCAGGTTAGTGCTTTCAGAACCTCCAACTCTCTGTGCCCAATCCTTTTGGGACAATAGATCCTCCTTTCCTCTTCATGTTGTTCTTCTTGGGAGTGTCCCTTAAGAACCATGAGAAATCTTCAACATAGAAATTGGTGAAATACGAGTTTTTACTTTTTGTTTCCATAAAGACGTCAATGCTCCAAAAACTAACACCTGTCTGGCCGGAGACGGAGCTTCAAAACTCTTACCAATACGGTGTGTAGGAATATAAAAAATGTCAATGCCCTTCAAGGGAGTAGTGTTGCTGGAAGTTCTGATGTCTACATAGAAATTGAACGTTCTAGGCTGTTTACCGTAAGGTTAAAGAATAATCTTGGAATACATTTATTTCAGGCATTTGAACTTTAACATATATGTCCAGTTTACTGGTATTGATTTATGTGCGCCAGAAGCAGCTCTTATCTCGATTAAAAAACTTTTAACACTTATTTCAGGTATTCGATTGCCAAAACTGGGACACTATCCCCTCTGTTTTGATTGCCAATGGTCTGATTATAGAAATATTTGTTGTTTGTTTGCTTTAATTCTATTTAGCTTAGTTAAAGGATATCACCGCATAAAACAAGATTGGAAAAAAAGGGAGTTGTACCCCTTTTTTGCAATGCAGTTTGGCTAACACATTATTAGTTACTGCTGGAGCTGTCTGTATCATATTGTCCGTGGAGAGACAGATTTACATTACATGGTAAAGGGAGATAAATTGAGTTCATCTTACTGGACAGTATTTTTGCATCTTGTAGAAATGGATGAAAAAGAAGGTGGAATTGAAGAACTGGAGCGCATGTTTACAAATGAAAGCTCGAAACCCATCCAGATATCATACTCAGCTATTGAGTTCATCACAAAAAATTTCTATCAAGTGATTGGTCGTGGTGGATTCGGAATTGTTTACCTGGTATGCTATATGGTTCTTTATTTTCTTTCAAATGGTTTTCATAATCGATATAATGCAAAACATAAACATTTGTGTCAATTCTTACATGGTATATATCTTAACTAGGGAGCTCTTAGAAATGATGTCATGGTTGCGGTGAAGCATGACACCTCACAAGATCTCTCTGACGAGCAATTTTTGGCGGAAGTTAATTGTCTAAAGACAGCTGGAAACCACAAAAATATTGTAAGATTTCTGGGCTACTGTGCATATACACAGGAAGTAGTGATGGAAGCGGGGGGAGAAGTTAGGTTAGTTGACAGGGTGCGGAAAAGGTTTCTCTGCTTTGAGTATGCACCAAATGGAAGTCTTCACGATTATCTTGAAGGTATTTGCTACATTACTCTGTCCCATCAAAAGTGCATTTGTAACTAACCATATAAGCTACCATTCAACTGACCATTAGAGATATGATACAATCATATGATTTAAAATAAGTTAGTTCCAACACCTTCTTTGGATATTGTAACATGTGTTATATATAATGAACCCTGATGTCTGAAAAGTATTACTATTAACGAATGCATCATTTCTCAATGAAGTCATTTCTTCTATGGGTATTGGCAATGATTATGACTGCTCATTTAGTCTCATCTGCAGAACAAACTCATGGATACGAATGGAGCATTCGTTACAAAATTATTAAGGGAATTTGTCAGGGTTTGCATTATCTTCATGAAAAAAGGATTAAACATTTGGACCTCAAACCAGCAAACGTGCTGCTGGGTGCTAATATGGAGCCAAAGATCACAGATTTTGGTTTATCAAGGAATGATGGAGCTCAATCCACAGTAGTAATTGGGAAGGTCATGGGAACAAGGTAAGGTCATACTCTTATGACCTCATGCATCATTATCTTGCCTGATACCAATTCTTGAAAAATAATCTTCTCATGATGTTGATTGCAGGGGATATATGGCACCAGAATTGATAGATGAAACAAAATATCATTCAAGTCAGATATATACAGCTTGGGCATTATCATGATAAGATTATTGATTGGGAGTATTGAGTATATTCCTGAAAACGTAAGGAGAATTTACTTAAATTTTCTAGTAACTGTATTTATAATATTTCAATTTGGTACTGTATAGGAAATATTATGTTCATGTGATCATTTCAAGGCATGGCATTGTGTGCTTAATTGAGGATGGTGGTAGTAAATTTGGGAAGATTGTGATATAGAAACTGAAAGAGGAGAACCATGTCGTGCTCAATTAACTGAGTTGAAAAATTAGAAAAGAATCTTGTTGTCTGGCTCTAACTGTTTAATACCTACAGTCCTGTCAAGCTACTAGCTACTGCTGTGCGGCCACTAACATGCATGCTGCCTCGATCGGTCGGCTCGCTTGCCTGTCGATTGCTCCACGCCAGGGAAGTTTCTGCTACATCTCCAGCCAATAATCATGGCCATCGGCACAAAAATTTTTCTAGGAGTGAGGATAGAGTAGTTGCAGGACATTGGTGATATGTGAACTTGTTTTTCAAGCGGCAAGGCTGGATGATTGTGTGTCTGAGGTGCAGGGAATAGAAATAACATATTTGTTTATTTAGGAATGCTGAGGTTTATTACGTACCACACATATCGTCATCATCATACGGCCGCATGTATATATTTTAGTCTAATCTGGATATATTTCCTAAGGTTGAATGCATTGAAGTTAGCATCAAAGAATCACCGACAACAACACTAGCTTCCCAGCAAACTTTAAGCATTTAAAAAAATATATAGCAAACTAGCTAAACCATTGGTGAGGGTACTGAGCCTAAGGAAGGACCGCCCCTTCCAACATTCTTTCAAATCTGAGGAATCAGGTTGACTAATAACCCATCGCGGTTAGGAGTTAACCAACTCACCCCAGCCGTCTCCTTAGAGTATTAGTTGTAGCCTGTATATAATCCAAATTTATAGTTCCAACTAAAACTATAATTAAGGAGGCATATCTTATCCAAGTAGATTAAAATTGTATTACTGTAATTCTGTATTTACTAAACCAAGTATGCAGATCAAATCTCAATGGGCCTATCAAACAATATGTTGAATTCTACTTCTCTATTTGGGACATTCTTGAACATCCTTACTATATGCTTGAACTTTTCAGTGGCATGAATCGTTGCCTATTGATTGCCAACAAATGAATTCTTACTATATGCTTGCACATCCTTACTATACGCTGCACGCCAGCGAAGTTGCGGCTCGTACATCTCCAACTGGTAATCATGGCCTTTAGCACAAAGTTTTTCCTAGGAGTGAGGATGGAGTAGTTACAGGACATTGGTGATATGTGAACTTCTTTTTCAAGTGGCAAGGCTGGATGATTTAGAAGCTACTGCATGAGTGTGTGTATGAGGTGCATGGAATAGAGAGAACATATCTTTTTAGGAATGTTATGAAGTTTGCTTTTATATATCTTTTATGCCTTGAACAACAATATGACGTTTTTTATGTATTGAGATAAAATATAGTACTACCACGCATATCGCCGTCAGCATACGGCCACACGTGTATTCTAGTCTTATTTAGCTATATTTTCCAAGGTTTAATGCATTTAAATTACCATCAAAGAATCACCGACGACCAACACTTCCCAGCAAACTTTAATCATAAAAGAAGTATATATCAAACTAGCGAAACCATTGCCAAGTTTACAGAGCCTAAGGAAGGACCATCCCTTCCAATATTCTTGCAAATCTGAGGTGTTAACTAACTCAGCTGTCTTCTTAGAGTATTGTAGCCTGTATATATAATCCAACTTATAGTTCCACCTAAAACTATAATTAAGGAGGCATATCTTGTCGAAATAGATTAAAATGGTATTACTGCGATTTTGTGTTTACTAAATCAGGTCTGCAAATCAAATATCAACGGGCCAATCAAAAAATATGTTAAATTTTACTTTTCTGACATATACTTGCTTTCATCCTTACTACATGCTTGAACATTGCAGTGGCACGAATCATTGACAGATGATTGCCAACAAAACAGGAGGTGCATTGAAATAGCACGAATTTGCACTGACGATGACCCATATAAGAGACCTACCATCTCTGATATTATAAAGGAGCTGACTGAGACAGAAACCACAAATGAAAACATTCCCCCGGTCATTATTACTAAGCCGAGAAATGACCGGACATCTACATTATGCAAGGTATGAGCATTTCTATATTTGTGTTGAAGTTATATGCTCTCTCTGATTGCAAATGTGTGTCGTTCTAAGAGAAACATTGGTCAAATCTTTAAAGTTTAACCATCAAAGTATAATTAACAAAATGGATTGAGAGCATAAATCTAGATGGTGTTTCAATTGTTAAAACATTTGCTTTGTGAAGGGAAACTCCCACAAATTATTTAGTCATGCAGAGGTAATTCGAATAACTGCTCTCAACATGAATTTGTGCATATGTGCGTCAAAAGCTTCTTACGCACTTGATATTTCCCCTAAAAGAGATGCTTTCAAAATTTAAAATTTGTTTTCCTTTAATAGATTCTAGTGCAATGAACATGTTGATAGAAACATCACAATCACCATTACAATGGTGGTACACATGCATATACATGGGCCCAGGAATACATGTCCGATACAAACTGTGCCTCAAACCATCCAATACCATTCAAATCTGCCATTCACCTCGTCTCCACTAGTAAAATCAAACCACTATCTTATGTGAGGAAAATAACTATGACCAATGTTACTATTGTTACTCATATGACAATTCAAATAGATATATTTTAAATAATAATTCAGTCTGGAGAGATTTCACTACAAGATAAGTACTCTTTCCTGACAGTTTTAACCGAATGGCCTACAGTTTTAATCTTTCAAGCCATTTTTCATGAGTGGCCGACAGTTCTCTAGCTAAAATAGTGTCTTTCCCTACAACTTTAACAATTTACCTACAACTTAATTCCCTACAAACTCATTACCTACAGTTATTTTGATACTTAACCAATTGAACTAAATACTGTCGGCCACTTGCTAGAAACTGATGGGAAATGCTGCTAATCTTGTAGTGTTAGTTGCAGGCATTCTATCGTGTAATGTTTGTTTTGTGTTTGGTACAATTGTATTTAAAGCTAGCTGTTTACTATATTTCATTTTTGGAACTGCAGAATGTAAACAAGTTCTTGGCACATCGTTACAGGTACGCAAATGCTACATTCTGAACAGGGTGAACTATGTGGTTTTTAAAAGCACTTGAAATTTTCCTTGTAGACATCATACAAAAGTTAATGATGCATTAATCAAGGCACAAAGTCAAGTATAGTACTGCTTTCTGGTAGACGCCAAATGCACAAATACACATTTGTAGTTGGTTTGACAAATAACACTTAAACATTGATTTTCTTTTTCACTGTGTCATAATGATTCCAAAATCCATTACAATGTGATTCAATTAAACGATATTGTTAGGCCATGTTCCAATGCTCTTAAGCCAATAGTTAGTTGCTAAATTAATTATCCCTGGATAATTGAAACAAGGCTTGTTAACTATTACTTCATTAACTGCTCCAACCCAGGTAATGGCAGCTAATTGTTGGAGGGAGGCTTGAAATAGAAAACCTTGCAAATAACAGTAACATTTTGAGCTGCAAATGGTGTCTCCCTAATGCATGCATGGAGCGTGGACCTTCCTGCTTCCATATATACAATTCCAAAGACTAACATTGTTTTGAACATTTTCAGCGAACTTACATGAAAGTGACATTATGATGCTAACGATCATGTCGGGGTGGTCTGAACCAACCACGACAAGAATCTCTTTACACGTTAATAATAATCTGATTACACATCAATTCCAATGACTCCTAACCCAACACTGCCTAACTGTTCAGGGGGCCGGATAAACTTCCAGCGGAGCGTCCAAAGTGGAAGCTGGCGTTCCAGGTCCCGCCAAAGCTGCCCATCATCACCGGCGAGTACATTTGGGATACCAACGGCAACCCACTGGAGGTGATCCTCGTGGACATGGACACCGGCGAGCCTGCGTCGGCTCTCCCGGATGACGCACTGCAAATCGAGTTGGTCCCGCTCTTAAGTAACTTCCCGCGGGTCTACTGGGACGCAAATGATTTCCAGAGGGCCGTCGTGGACGACATGGTGGACGAGCAGGGAGGGAAGCGCCCGCGCCTCGCAGCTGGCGCGTACAGACCCATAATGTGGGACGGGCGTGCCACTGTGAGCGAGCTCATGTTCACGGACGACTCTCAGAATTGTGGTTGCATGTTCCGCATTGGCGTGCGCGTTGTGCCGGACTCCTACCATGGCGCCAGGATCCTTGAGGGAATGACCGAGGCTTTCATGGTCAGGGACCGCCATGGTTATGAGCTGCACCGCAGTAAAAACTACAAATGGCAGCTGGCGTTCCAGAGCCAGCCGCAGCACTCGATCTACAACGGCCACCAAATCAGGGACGTCATCGGTAACCCACTGGAGGTCATCCTCGTGGACACGGAAACCGGGCTGCCGTCGGCACCGCCCCCAACGGTGGAGCTGCACATCGAACTGGTCTGGCTGTTTCAAGACTACTGGTCTAATTCCCGCTTAGGCGACTGGCCAACGACAAATTACGGATCTCCAAGGGACGGGACCTCTGTGGCGACGTCGGCCTCACCATGAAGGACGACGGGTGCGTCACCGTGAACGAGCTCCAGTTCATGGGCTCAGAGTGCTTAAATGCCTGCCACATTGGCGTGCGGGTAGTGCCAGGCAGCTATAATGGCCCCGTCACGATACACGAGGGCATGTCCAAGAGCTTGAAATTCCCAAACCAGGTGATGGAGATGGAGAACAGCCGTCTTGACGTTGGTGATGAAGTCTGGAGGCTTGAAGGAATCTCGTGGGGAGGGGTGCTCCACAAGAGGCTGACGCAGAACAAAGTCAGGAACGCCCAAGACTTTCTCAGGATGCTAGCAGTGAAGCCTGACAAGCTACGGGAGGTTGGTTTGAGCTACCTACCTAGTTGTTGTATATTCTCGTGTTGCACTCACTACAAGATTTAAATTTTTCTCCGACAGTTCACCAGCAAGTGCCCAACAGGTTTAGTACATTCAGTTAAGCAGTTTTGATTACTGTGGGGGTTGATGTTGTCGGGAATAGACTTGTAGGTAATTAGCACAAACTGTTGGCAAACACATGCAGTTATACTTAATAACTGTCGGCCACTCAGTTGAAAACAACAAAGACCAACCAAACTGTTGGCCACTCCAATCAGAACTGTCGGCAAAGATTGAGTATCTTATAGTGACTGCCGAATCTGTGATTGCTCATCTGTTTTGTTTTTGTGCCTATCGAGTAAACACAGATAGTGGGCGACGGCATGGATGACAGTACATGGTCGGAGGTTATCAGGCATGCGAGGACCTGCGTCGTCCCTGGTGACAAGCTGTATGCCTATAGCACGGAGCACGCAACAATCTACTTGGACTCCATCTTCGATCTGGTCAAGGTTGAGTTGAGCGGCGTGGAATGGCCGCTGCAGCCGCTGGACGAAGCCCAGAAGGTGAGTCCATCATTGAAACTGCTACAGTATTATTTAAATACTTGCACGGGCTAGTAATTTGAACATATTAGTTAAGCTTAAGAAACTAAATTTTGCAATAATTAATATATTAGGCTATATGATCTGATTTTTATCCTACCATCCTCATTGTAGTATTATCGTTATATCTTGATCGTAAAAAAAAAATAGTACCACTGACAAAGCCATGCTATAATTTTGGTACCACTGACAAAGAAATGATAAACGAACCAATCAGATATACTTGCTGACTCTCTGTTGTAACTAATCACATACGATTCTATCAATTATGAAACATTATTATAAGCTCCCTCGACCTCGCCGTTCGATTCCCTTCTCCCCGGTGAGCCAACCCTTGATAATAAACATAGCAAACTTCCCTTCATCCAATGCATCCAAATCTTCTTATCCACATATAGCTACGTAAAAAAAAAAAAAATCCAATATAGCAATAATGTGAAATAGGACCTGATAACACTTAATCCCTCACATAAATTTTGTTGATAACAAAAGTAGATTATGTAACATTAGCACATCTTTAATAGATAAGAAAACTTTTTTTTAAATGCAAACCATTGGTAAGAAGGGACGCATGAGCAACACAGGCAATGGAAAAGAAACATGGAAAAATGTTAGGTGTTTTACTCTTCATAATACAAAATATCCATATTATTCAACATCTAGTAAAACGCATCATTTCAAGATAATAATAGAGAGAGAGAAAACACATAGAGCTCACTAAGTTGCGCATTATCTATAAATCAAAGTAGAGTAGGTAATTGCCTTTGTAAAATTAAAATTGATAATGGTTCTGCCTGACACATTGTCCAGAGCTCTAGAGAACAAAAGCTGATAAATTTATAAAGCATTTGGAAACCTATGACGATCCCTTAAATTGGTAGTTAAAAAAAATTGAAACTCATTTAAAAAAAAAAGAATCGAACCTTTTGAGTTAAGCAAAGGTAAAAAATAGTATAAATAGAGCAAAGGGTTTGCTATGGACCATGGCCCAATATATAAAGATGTAAAAGGAAAAAAATCTTTGTATTGCAATACAATAATGATTACCTTTTGGCATGTGAGGAACTCAATAGAATCGATTGGTCCTAAAAACAACTGCAAAAGGTACTTTGAAGTGAAAAAAAGATTTGAAATATTTGGTGATAAATTTATATTGATAAAACTTCAACCTATATGTCCATGCTGCGTACAATGAATTCTCATGGATTTGGAAGTAGATTAACCTAATTTAATAGAAAAAGTACATGCCACAGTAAATAGAAAATTAAAGTAGTGTGATAGAATGAAGACCGAGCATCATAGAACTTGCTGAATCCTAACATGTAAATTCATTCAAATAGCTAACTTCAAACATTAATTGATAAATTATGGACTCTAATGATGATTAAACTACACCTCGAATTCACCATCAAATGATGTGTGTATAATTAACCACAGACAAATACATCATGTCTTATATGAAAATAATGAACATAGATCTCAGATCCAATATAGCTATCATAGAAGATCACACTCATATGCTTTTATGAAATATATGGTCAATTAGATCAATCGTTAGAGAACACTGCAAGTAATATATTAATTTTGTCAAAAAGCAAATAATTGTTTCTTCTTGTGTGCATCACAAAGAAATTAATAATACTATATTGATGAATAAAACAATTTGATGTGCTAGGGTTGTACAGCATGCTCAATGTGAATGCAATACCCTATAGTATCAATGAGTATTTTGAAACTTTTCTTGACATCCAGGCCAGATCAGAAAAGGAGAAATTAAAGTCAGAACATCATAATCCCAAAAAACGAAACGTTAGGGCATTCAGAATACCTTTTTGCAGGTTTAGCCATGTCCCATTGCTGATTGCCTAAAGACCGAGGTGATACATGATTACCTATCGACATGAGACTGCATGCTGCATCTCCGGTGCAAGGATGCAGGTCGAGTGGCACAATTGTGCCGCCGTTGTAGCTGTAGGGAGTTGGGGACGAACAGAACACGATCTTCTTCGTCAGGCGTCCATTGGATTGAGATCCTCCCTTGTGCGTTTAACAGCATACATATCCAGGCGTTTAACACCATCCCTGGCTGCATCCTTCAAGTTGTGCTCCTAGAATGGTGATCTGCTGGCGACTTGTTGAGGAAAATGAAAAGAATGAGATCAGGCGGACAGGAAGCTGCAATTGGAGCGCCCGAAAAGATTATCTAGTCGTTTAACACCATCCCTGGCCGCATTAGGTACTTCTGTGATCTGCTGGCGACTTCCTGAGGAACAACGAAAAGAAGGTGGTCAAAGAGGGAGGCGTACAGGAAGCTGCAAGGGGAGCCCCTGAAAATATGACACGGCATCGACTCTTGGCGGCTAGGGTAAGGAGGGCAGTAGGAATACGTGGGCATGTAGATGATCGATGGTTACAGTTTGGTCAGATGCAAATCAACGAATAGATGTCAGCCATGGTTGGATACGTACATACTCAGGACTTTGAATATTGCAAGGCTGCCGTGGTGTTACCGTGTTAGTAGAGATTATGAAGATCTAATGGCTACATTTGTTGAGCATTCAAATAGATGGTCGGATGTTTTGCTTTTTTGTGAGAATTTCTAGAATTTTTCTGCGATTAATGTGGAGGCACCGAAAGGAGCCTCCAATTAGTAAATATAAGATAGCTAGATGAATTTTCGGTTTTTGCCTACCACTCTATTTGCTGCGAGAACCTATTCTACTCCGACGGGGCACGGGGTCAGCAACAGGGGCGCTCTGCTCCTTGTAGATTTACTTGCTACAGCCATCTTCGTTGTCAGCCCATCCATGGTTCTTCTTAGCTATAGTTTCATGGCATCTCATCATTATAGATGGAGGACTTACGTGAGAATGATGGTTAGGGTAAATTGAAATACGTTTGCATACATTGGATGTACATGGGTATTTTAGGTAATATTTTTCATAATGGCAGTGGTTGGTAATTTTTCTTCAATTAATGTGGTAATTCTCTAGCATTTGAAAGCGAATGTGGTGGCTCTTTTTCTTTTTAGAGTTCCAGGGGGAGAACCCCCCTGCCCATATTGCATTGCAAACAAGGCATCAAAGTTCAGTTTACAGCCCAGTCTCAGGTTCAAGAGCCTCATTCTCTCACCAGAGTTCATTACAAAAACGTAAAAAGACATTAAAGTAAGAGCATCAGATTCTACTCTTGAACTCAACCGCGAACTTCACCGTGCCTTGCTTCTTCCAGGGTTCTGAACCCGAACACAGCCTCCTCTTCATTGGTATAGCTCATCCCGGCATGATCCATCCGATCCTCTCCGGCTTCGTGGTGGCTTCATTGGTATTTGCTCTTTATCTGAGCAAATTAATTGATAGATGTTTACATTTTACATGTAGGATAAATATAGTTAATAGCCATTTAGAATCCTCTAACGTTGTCTAAATCCTAAATTACAAAGTCAGCTAGCTCGTACGTTTCATTCTTATTTGCACATTGGATGGAGCCAACTATTGGCGACAGTTATATGCTCAACCAAGATTATAAAATTCTGACTCTCCCAGTGTCAATATTTAGATAGCGGCCGCAGTATAAATTTTCTCCTGACATATCTTATGTTTAGATGGACTTACCATTTGGACCACATTAAGCCTTCACACCTGACAAGTTTACTAGTGCTGCAGGGAATTCTGGGTTTTCGCTCTCCTGATCTAGCACTGATGAGCTGTTTCTTTATAATAATCGCTGTCGCAAACAGAGACTCGTGCAGCTGGCGATGCAGCAGGCGTACGAGCACCGCCACAGCCTCCAAGAGGTGAAACTGACGTGGAAGCTGGAGTTCAAGAGCCAGCCACGGCTCCCGATCAACGTCGGCAGCAAGATCGAGGACGCCTCTGGCAACCCGCTGGAGATCATCCTCGTGGACGCGGAAACCGGGTCGCCGACGGCGCTCCCAATGGATCTCGGCATCACACTGGTCCCGCTCTTAGGGGACTTCCCGCCGTACGAAAACTGGTCGGCCGAAGAATTTCAAAGGGCCATCGTAAAGAACCGGAATGAGTATATGCTTCTCCAAGAAAGGGTGTACTGCCTCGAAATGAGTGACGGGCGTGTCACCGTGCCAGAGGACATCTACTTCATGCACGACTCCTCCTTGGTCCGCTGCGGCAAGTTCCGGATCGGCGCGTATGTCGAGCGCAGCGGCAACTACGACAGCTCCTTTAGGATTGTTGAGGCCATGACCGAGGCCTTCGTGGTCGGAGATGTGAACCGGAAGCACTACCCTCCCGTCCTCGGCGACCCCGTCTGGAGGTTGAACATGATCGACAAGGATGGAGCGGCCCACAGGAAGCTGACGAGCAACAACGTAGATACGGTCCAAGAGTTCGCCAGGATGCTATACGTCAAGCCTGACGAGCTTCGCGCTGTGAGTTCCTTAATCATGCATCATCTTAATTCTTATCGGGCGCAGCAAGCCATTAATCGCTCATTATATATGATTGCTCTTTTTTTTTTTTTTTTTGCCCGGCGGATCGATCAGATTGTGGGCGACGTCATGACAGACCGAATATGGAGTGTGGCTGCCGGCCACGTCGAGGTTAACGACTGGATGTACTCCAAGGATAAGGTGTACGCGTACAGCGGAGCCAACAGCACCATCTACGTCGACTCCATATTCTGTCGACTCCGCAAGATCGAGATCGACGGCGTGGAATGTCGGCTGGATGGACTCTTCGAAAACGAGCCCGACAAGGCCGAGGTGGTCAGAATGGTAAGTCCATCATTCATCTGCCTGCTTGACCTAGCTAGCCAGCCATCAGAACATCAACTTTCTGGATTTTTCTGTCGCGTGTACGTAGATGATCGCGCGACAGGTCATTCTGGAGGCGTACGACCACCGCCACAACCTCCAGGAGGTTGATGCAGCCGATGAACTCCGTAACGCACACGTTTGCTTCATTCGAGACCTAATGTCCGGTACGTATATATCTGAACAGATTTTCTGAGCGCTTGGAGGATATCCTAGCTTAGCTTCAATCCTTTCACTGACCTCTTGGGCAACTAGCAGTTACTCAACGTTACGTGGAGATCGATCTCGACGACGAGGATGACCATTACAGGTACGCAAATGCTACGACTCTCAACAGGGTGAACTATATGGTTTTTGTTTTTTCAAAACAACAATATGGTTTTTTTAAAAACACTTACTTGAAATGTTCCCTGTTAGGCATTGTATAAAGTAAATATAAAAAAAGTAAATGATGCATTTACCAAGGCATAAAGGCAAGTATGTATATATAGTACCGTTGTCTGGTAGCCACCTCATGCACGGATACACATTTTTATTTGGTTTGACAAATAACACTTAACCATAGGTTTTCTTTTTCACTATGTCATAGTGATTCCAAAATCCATTACTATATGTTGTTCAATTGAACGAAATTGTACATTAGGCCATGTTCCAATGCTCTACAGCCAATAGTTAAAAAAGGGCAGCGTGGTGCACCTAGCTCCCGCTTGCGCAGGGTCTGGGGAAGGGTCCGATCACTTTGACAACGTACAGCCGATAATTAGCCGCTAAAATTAGCCCTAGGGAATTGAAACAAGGCTGTTGACTATTATTTCGTTAACTGGTCCAACCCAGGTATTGGCAGCTAATTGCTCGAGAAAGCTTTGTGATAGAAAACCTTGCAAATAACTAGCCTTTTGAGGTGCAAATGGTATCTCCCAAATGCATGGAGCCCAGCGTGGTTCTTCCATACGTGCCATGGTTGTTTTCCCCGTTGCATATTATCTCTTCTTATTTGAAAAGTAGCCTCCATGTTCGCTCTCAAAGCCACAAAATTACCATGTTAGTCGGAAAAAAAACGAAAGCGTACACTGTTGATCTTTATTGAAATATAACTGTCATGATTAAGGAGACCATACACACAACACTGGGCGCACATAGAATCCTATGAGAATACCGAGAGATAAAGGCGTGATTTTCTTTTGGGAGAAAAGAGAGTCCTGCGATAATAAAATAGGAAAATAATAGAACGTTGAAATAACCACCAAATTGTGAATTAAGGGAGTGTTTGAGGTAAAAAGTTACGGGTTTTTCTATATCTCACCATGACAATACGGATATATCTTTACACGGTGATAATAATAATATGATTACACATCTAACACAACACTTTTCAGGGGGTCCGAGAAACTACCAGTGGAGCGTCCAAAGTGGAAGTTGGCGTTCCAGGTCCCGCCAAAGTTCCCCATCATCACCGGCGAGAAAATCAGGGACGCCAGCGGCAACCCGCTGGAGGTGATCCTCGTGGACACGGACACCAGCAAACCATCCTCGGCTATCCCCGACATGTTGGAAATCGAGTTGGTCCCTCTCTTTGGTAACTTCCCACGGGACAGCTGGGACGCATACGATTTCCAGAGGGGCGTTTTGGAGGACCTGCAAGGGAACCACCCGCTCCTCGCTGGCGAGTACAAACTCACAATGTGGGACGGGCGCGCCACCGTTAACGAGCTCATGTTCACGGACAATTCCCGGGATTGTGGCTGCATGTTCCGCATCGGCGTGCAGGTTGTGCCGGATTCCTACCACGGTACCAGGATCCTTGAGGGAATGACCGTGGCCTTCATGGTCAGAGACCGCCATGTTTACGAGCTGCACAACAGTAATAACTACAAGTGGCAGCTGGCGTTCCAGAGCCAGCCGCGGCTCCCGATCTACGTTGGCCGCCAGATCAGGGACGTCATTGGCAACCCACTGGAGGTCATCCTCGTGGACACGGAAACCGGGCTGCCGTCGGCGCCCCCAACGGAGGAGCTGCACATCGAACTGGTCTCGCTCTTTCCGCCTTATAGCCACGAGGAGGACTGGTCGGCTGACGAATTCCAGAAGGCCGTGTGTACACGCAGAGACTTCGAACCGTACCTCTCTGGGGACATCGGCCTCACCATGAAGGACGATGGGCGCGTCACCGTGAACGAGCTCCAGTACATGGGCAGCCTGGAGGCCCTGAAGTT
Source organism: Eragrostis nindensis (assembly GCA_012490785.1). NCBI lineage: Eukaryota > Viridiplantae > Streptophyta > Magnoliopsida > Poales > Poaceae > Eragrostis > Eragrostis nindensis. Next base: position 5,892 of record JAAXCT010000518.1, on the reverse strand, counting down.
GAATAATTTCAGCCACATCGGCGTGTGTGTCGTGCCGGGCAAATATAACGGCCCCGGCAGGATCTGCGAGGGCATCACCCACGACTTCGAAATCCGAGACGAAGAGATGGTGACGAAGCTCTTCCCTCCTGGCCTTATAGTGCCGGTCGATCTGGATGACAAAAAGGATGACGACCACGCCCAGCCATTCGTCCACGACGATGAGGTTCCCGTTCCCCGAGCTGCCAACCAACCTGGACCACCAGGTGCCTAGCCAAACGGACTGTACTTCTGCTTCTTAATATTTGTGTGTCTTGTAAAATTCATCAAATAGCAACAAACAAGCATCATTCATTGTACAATAATAGGGTTTCTTTGGACTGGAGCTTTTTTGAGGTTTTGGTGGGAAAACTGCTTTTTGGATTTTGCCATTGGCTTTTGAAATCATTTTTATTTTTACTGCACACCAAAAATGGAATTGTTTGGGGGAGTAAAGTGAGCCATCATTTTGTTTTGGATGTAAACTGACAATGTGAATTATTTGGGAGAGTAAAATGGACTTTTCCAGCTGAAAGTTCGTAATGGTAAGCACGAGATATGAAATGTTTCCCTACTAGGTTGATGAATACGGCAAGGTTTCTTTTGAAAGACTAAACATTGGCCGCGAGCCTGTGACTTAGACAACCCAGGGCAAGTTTCGATTTTTTTTTTCTTTATTGGCACGTATAAGGATGCTTAAACATCCCTTAGAATGATGCTTCTTCAGTGTCTAGGAAGAAACAGACGTGTTGCTTGCAAGTTTTTTTGAGAGAATGTTGCTTGCAAGTTATGGACCTCATCAAGTAGTTGAGTATGCAGATAAACAGAATCTAGCCAATGATGTCAATAGCCTGTGCTGTTCTTTCCGTAGTCATTTAGATTAGAGGACATGTTCAGACAAGTACATTTCCAGATTCTTTTTTGTTTTTAATAGCACTGTAACTTTCAACTAACTGATCGACCTCCAACTAATGCTCACTTGGCAGTACGTCAAAGTGAGATTATATAAACTCCTCAAAAATAGCACAAACTCATAACTGTGTCCAATGGCACATCATCAGTTGAAGAAAGAAATGAAGTGGCCAGTTTTTGAGATCACATCACATCATCAGATCACACTGCTCCTGGGTGTGCACGTGCTAGGCCAGCGACGGCCGCACTTCGCTCGTGACGCAGCTAGCATGATGCCCTGGCCGTGGCGCAGCAGCAGGACAGCAAAAGCTTGCTCGGAGCCAAAGGCCAGGCGTGCGAGCAACCTCCGCAACGCGATAGAGGACCGGAGAACCAAATAGCGCGGTGTTGTAGGTACGGTTAGCTGGCGGTCTGGCTGAAACATACTGAAGGAAAGTACCATGTAACATTCCCAATGTCTCTCAAGCCTAAACCAGTAAGTTATATGTGTGCTTGCCTTAGTTCGGTAACTAGGATCAAGTGATCATATATAAGACACGTTCAATATATGAGAAAACGACAAGGATGGTTGGCAGAAAAGATTCAAAGGACATGATTGTCTTCGTAAGTCGGTGTGCATATTTCCACCTACTTGAATTCATTACCTGGATTCTTTTGGTGCATTGGCTCTCATGCCAAGTGAGGTCGATAAATGATAAATCTATCCTGTCCATACTCAGAATTTCTGATCAAGTTCATTGAAAACTAGCATTTTATATGGAGAGATACTACGCGAAACCTCATGTTTACCGAGTGCTAGAGGCACACGGCAAAACCCCTATATCACTCGACAAACTCTTTGCCGAGTATAGCACTCAGTAAAGAGTCCACGGCTTATCAAGTATCGGCAAAAGGCTCTTTACCGAGTGCTATATGTCCGACGTGGCACACGGCACAAAAAAAAAAGCGGATGATGGCCCCAAACCTCCCTTTACGGCATGTTTGCCGAGTGCCCTGACGACAGGCACTCGGCAAACAGGGAATCTTTGCCGAGTGCCTCGGTTCTGGAGCATCATCACAAGCATATATGTCATAAATCATCATCACAAGCACATATATCACATCACCATAACCGTGAATTCAAATAGAAAGTGGCCATAATCGCAAGTTGATTCAAATAGAAGTTGTCCACAACCACAACCGCAAGTTCATCAAATGCAAGCACAAAGTAGTTCATCAAACAGAAGTTGTAATGCAACATAAAAGGGAAATTAACGAGGTGGCCACGGCGACCAAGCTGATGGAATTGCCGGATCATTGGATCGAGTAATATAAAAATCATTTGCATCTACACGAGCACACCGTCAACGAGATCCAAGAGGAACAGCGCGCACGGCGAGCATGCGAAGCAACAGGACAGTGGCGCACTGGCGCTGCGGAGAATGCGTCATTTCCGAGAACCAGGCGTGCGGGCAACAATGTCTATAACGCGGCAGAGCACCGACCGAGCGACCCATCCCCCAGGACCCCAGGATCCTGCCAATCGTTCGATGTGATTTCGTGCGTCTCGGATCACGGAGCCGGTCGGTCGTGCTGCCGTGGTGCAGGCATGTGGCTCCGGTTCAATTCTCCACCTACCCGCTCTGCCGTTGCCCCGTCATCAACGAGGCGGAGGTCTAGATCGGGTGGATCGCAAGAGCAGAGCATGATGCAAGGGAGGTCGCCGGCAGCTTCGAACCATCCCAAAGTGTGTGCCGCGACGAGGAGCTCGTTGTCTCCGCCTACCTTGCCATTGCCATGCACTCGACAAAAGCGGCAGACGGATCGCGCGGAGAGCACGACGCCAGTGAGTACTGTAGTTACTAGTACGAGCGAGTGTTTCGGAGGCTTAGCTGTGTTGAGGTGTTAGTTCAGCATCTTGCTGCCACTGCAACTTATTTACAGTTTGTTCTAAACTCAACGGAACTAGCATCATGATACCTTTGGCAGCTCCTCCTTCTCTGCATTTGTTGTCGGCGAACCTTGGTGTCGCGCGCGTCTGGGCAAGCCAGCTGCTGCGCAATTCTGCCAGCACGCCGTCGAGAAGCACTGGCGGCGGCACGACGCACGCACACGCTGAGCGGCGAACATGACGCGCTGGGCGAGGCGAAGCAGCTAGACGGAGACGCGGGTCAAGGAGGCGCCTATAACGTGGCAGAGGTCGGCGAGCGGCCAACGGTGTGCCGCGGAAGCGGCGCCCTTGCGGCGGACCCTCGACCAGGGTCTTGTCAATCGTTCGATTCGATTCTTGCGTCTCGGATCAGGCGAGTTGACTGGCCGTGCGTCTCGAAAGCAGAGCCGCGTGGTGCGGCGGAGGTCGACGAGGAGTCGAGGACGCTGCTGAACCCCGAACTCGTCGTCGCTTTCTTCAGGAACCAAGGGCAGCCGAAGCAGAGCCGCGTGTTGCGGCGGCGACCACGACGGTAGCGGTGATCTTCCTCTGCGCCAAAGCGCGCGGTTACTGCTGCATGCGAGGCTCCGGCTGGTGGAGGCGTCCTTGCTGGAGGCCAGGCACTTCAGAACGCAACATTTCATATCCTCGCCGGAGCTTCGGCTAGGATAAGCTGGCGTGCCGGAGCGGAGGCGCAATGGCTTGACAATTTTGTGTTTTTGCTGCTCGAACAGCAAGGGCACTTCACCAGAGCAACGGCGGCCTTACCAGCTTCTCTGTCAGACGCCTGCTAGCTGCTTCCATCTCAACAAGCCGAACGTTAGTCTCGCGTACTGGAGCCTAACTGGACGTCGTGCCCCAGGCAGAGCATTTTTCCGGAACACAACTGTGTTGTTCTTCCCACACTCATTTTGCTGTAATTTAATGTTCTGACAAGAGCTGCGAAATATTTTTTGTGAACATCCCTCTACTCCAACTAAGCTCGGTTGGTACGGTGAATGGTAATTGATGTCATGTAAAAGATGAGATAATAAACTCGTCAAAATCAACGCAACCTCGTGACTTTCTGGTCACTGAAGATAGAGAGGAAGTGGCTTCGTTTCAACACCTCTTGTTCCTTAATTAAACACCTCTTGTTCCTTGCCCACAGAGGCAAGGAAAGCTGCAGCCTTCAGGAAGAGTCGCGCCCAGTATGTGGATCAAGCAAACAATAGAGCACGCTGCCTTGCTGATGGATCAACTGTTCCATCCTGCAGTGGCTGAACTGAAGTGCACACTGCTTTCTGTTGTTTTGGAAGCTACAGAACGAAATTTAAAGCGTTCGTGAGTCATGGATATAGGCATGACATGCACAAACATAAGCAGATATCAGCCTGTGCACGTGTATGCATTTGAATGCATGTTTGTATTTACGGACGTATGATCAATTTTCTAGAGATCATGCAGGTGAGAAAAATTTAGAACTTACAGAGTCCATCCGTCCAAGTAACATATCTGTTCCTGTGTCTCCCAAGCCTAGGTTTTTAAATTCTAAGATAGGCACCGAGGTAGGGGCATTTACTAGAATTGCAAGATATTGTTTGGGAACATCTACCTATATGCTGGTCGCACCAAAATAAGGGATACAAATGATTTGTACAACAGATGCCACGGACATAATTGAGAATTTACCATCGATGAATTGAGAGTGTACGTTTTCCATCTAATCTGGTACATTTTCTGGACCTATTTGTGAGCACTGAGAATGTTTGGATGTGCAACACAATGATTATACTGATGCTTTCGTCGTTTTGCATTTGATGTTCCCTACCCATCAAAGCAACGTATCATCCACACATTACTAAAATATCACGTGCGCTCTGATCTCTTTCTTTGGTGCCACTTCAATTACCTTGCCTGTTAAGCCATGTGCTCATCCAACACAGTGAAAGTGAAAAATAATTGATCTGTGTTGAGTACAAAGTGTATAAATCGAGATGTCACAGTTACCCACTCCGATCGGTATTTTGAGAATTTGGCAATTGAGAGCATTTGGAGCTCCAAGATGTTTTTATATGTGCCTTTGATTTGGAACCAATCCCACTTCCTGAAGTATGGAGTATGGAATTATGGATCCTTTGCTAGATCGTTTTTATCCCTATTGTTGGGTGTGAGAGGTATTGGGAATGATGGAGCTCCAAAATGTTCAGACTTGGAGATGATAGCGCCACGGAAGCCAGCCTCTCCAGGCGCCAACCCTGTCCCGATGTACCTCAGTGTGCCGCTTTTTTCATTTGCACGAGCTTGATGTGTAGAACTCGGCTGTCTGTGCCAGAAGATCATGCGAGTGCCTCGGCGTCGGGCCTATGCGTGGCCAGTCACTGCGCGAGAAAGTGAAGGTATGGTCGGAGGTGTATTGGAGGAATAGTCCGGAAGGAAGCAAGGACGATATGGAATGAGGTGGCGCTCCGGCAAGCCGAGGCGCCTCAAAGATCACAGGCTGGGGGCACGATGCCCGGCCATGGCGCTGCGGTAACACAGTGGTCGTAAACTTACACGAAGAAGGGTCATAGTTGAGGGCCAGGAGTAGTAAGCATAACATCTGACCCATTTCTACGACCCCATTGTAGGAACTTTGATTTCTTGCTCAGAATTCGAAGTCGTGTAGAAATCCCACTAGGATGATATGCAAGGACATTGGTAAATACTCCATCGTTGCACCCTTCGGTTCCTAAATGATGTTTGATTGGATTGCAGTCAAGGAGTTGATCATCAGGCACGCGCACCCGCGCTGGAGCTGGATGGCGCCATGGTGGAGGCCGAGGTCTGCTCTGGTGGACCACAAGAGATTGATGCATCACGGCGGCGCTAGAGAATAAGTAAAACCTAGTCGCGGCTGCTGTGACGAATGTGACCCAGTGCTTTAAGACCGGCATCGTTTTCAAGCAGTATGCAGGGAGCGATGGCGCCACCTTTGGGACTTCCGTAGATTGATGGTTCTTATCCTGTTGTTACAAAAAACAGCGAGGAAAGCTAGTGGGCTGATCCGGCGTTGCCTCAGTAAACTGGAAAGA